>JZKD02S1672679.1:822260-848454 GCA_000966675.3 Picea glauca | reverse complement strand
TAGATGATGATAGCATTCTTTTGAGAATGATGATGTTGTTGATGAAGAAAACTTCCGATGACTCGTAAATGTGCTAGACAATTGTTCAAGATGATATTGATGATACTGTCCTCCAAGATGCCACCAATGATGCAGACCGCTCTCACCTGATGCTGATGAAGAATACCCTTCTTGTTAAGGGAGAGTGTTGAAATAATGTAATTGCGAAGAGCATTCTTATTATTACTTTGTTATTGGATTAAATCCCCATTGTGGATTAATCATGTCATTATTATTATTATTTTTATTGGATTAATCCCCATTGAGGATTAATCATGTCGGTAATTATATAAGGACCAAATCCCGTTTTGCGGATTGGTCATTGGAAAATTACAAAGTGTTGAACAAGAAGTCAGACCCAGCAATTATAATGAAAGGGCCAGAATTAATTAAAGGTGGGTTTACACACCCAGAGTGAGAGGTTGGACCTGCTAGATGGTGACTCTTCACACATGACATATTGATATAAATAAGAGGCTAGCACCTCACTTCTTACACACAACTCACTTGCTCATTATCTTATGAGGCAAGATGCAATTGGAAGTTGGAGAGAGGAGAAGGGTGGTGCATCTCTTGGGGAGGAATTTTTGTATCCGTTTGAGTTATCTCTTGAACATTGTATAAGCTATTTATGATAAGGAAGTTTTGTTGGGTTTTCTTCCCCTAGAGGGTTTCCTAGGATAAATGTTGTGTCTCTTGTGGATGTGTATTTCTCAGTGATATTGTTCTTATTATGCTCTTATCTTATGAAATGCAAAGAACTATAATAATGGCATAAACATTAACATTTATAGTAAAGCCTCTCGGTTAGCTACTCTTGATTCTTCTTGAATGCATTCTTCCCATGGACCGTCAAATTTTGGTTTCTCCTTTCTTGCACAAATGGTTTGGATGAATGCATCCTAGGGTATTGAGATACCATTAAGGGTCATCATTATAAGTTCATCTTCCTCTATAGCATCTCTGATTGCTTCTAGTTGTTCTTTGTATTGGGATATTTTGGAGAAATATTCTTGGATTGATTCTCGTCTCTGCATCCTTGTATTATTGAGTTGATTTCTTAGATTCATCTTCTGGTTTATGTTATTTCCTTCATATAGTCTATTTAGGGCATCACACATTTCTTTTGGAGTCTTCTTTGATGACACATAAGGAATCATGTGATCTTTGATTGAATCTGCAATGATTCTTTTGGCCTTGATCGTGTCCTTTTGATGCTTATCTATAGCATCATTGGGTTCCAACACTTCTTATTTGACAAATCTTGCTAGGTCATTCTCTTCAAGAATGAGACCAATCCTATACTTCTAGGAACAAAAATTTTCCACACCTTCCAACTTGTCAACAAGCTTAGTGCTTCCAGACATCTTTTACCTGGAGCTAGGAAAATGTCCAAAAATGAAAATGCTCAAAAACAAATTCTGAACTTACCAAGAGGTGGGCTTGGCTGAGGCGAGTAGCCTGGTTTGTTTGGATATTGGAAAATCCAACTTTTACCCCTCCAAACTTGATCTGTGGATTTCTAGAATGGTGCTTCTAGTACTTTGTGAAAACTAGGGTTTCACTTTCCGGGAGATCTAGCCACTGAAAATTTGCACCGAGGATGCCAAAGTGATCCTTGAGGAAGGGCGCTCTTTTATAGATGGTTTTAGGCCTTGATCGTGTCCTTTTGATTCTTATCTATAGCATCATTGGGTTCCAACACTTCTTATTTGACAAATATTGCTAGGTCATTCTCTTCAAGAATGAGACCAATCCTATACTTCTAGGCACAAAAATTTTCCACACCTTCCAACTTGTCAACAAGCTTAGTGCTTCCAGACATCTTTTACCTGGAGCTAGGAAAATGTCCAAAAATGAAAATGCTCAAAAACAAATTCTGAATTAACCAAGAGGTGGGCTTGGCTGAGGCGAGTAGCCTGGTTTGTTTGAATATTGGAAAATCCAACTTTTACCCCTCCAAACTTGATCTATGGATTCTAGAATGGTGCTTCAGGATGCCAAAGTGATCCTTGAGGAAGGGCACTCTTTTATAGATGGTTTTAGGTATGAAATAATTCACCAACAAAAATTCCTAATTTGCATGTACGACAACAATGACATTTTTCACTTTCTCTTGTGAAAGACGCTCTCTTCAGCTTAGCTCTGATACCATGTTAAGGTTTAAGCTATTATTAGAGTTCTTTTCATTTCACTAGATAAAAATAGCATAAATAGGATCACTGAGAAATACACAATCACAAGAGACACATCATTTATCCTGGGAAACCCTCATGGGGGAGAAAACCCAACAAAAAATTCCTTATTATAGATAGCCAATACAATGTCAAGAGATAACTCAAACAAATACATAAATTCCTCTCCCAAGAATGTGCCTCTCTCTCTCTCTCTCTCTCTCTCTCTCTCTCTATCTTCTCCAACTACATCTCTGAACTTGTCTCTTGATGAACAAGTGAGTGTGTGTCTAAATGAGACACTAGCCTCCTTATTTATACAACTCTGGTACGTGTAGACGAAGGTGTCTTTTCACTGGCAAGGCCGACTTCTTCTTCTAGGTGGTTATAACCACCTTTAATATATTCTGGGTCCGACTTCTTATTCTTCCTATTACAATTATGTTTTGACCAATCCACAAAAGGGGATTTGGTCATTTACAATAACTGACATGATCAATCTGCAATAGGGGATTGATCTAATGAATAATAGATCAATAATAATTAGAATACTCTTTGTAGTTACATTATTTCAACACACACACCTGCGTGCAATATTTTTTGTGCAATGTTTATCTACACTGTCCAGTGCCAAATTTTAAGTGTGCACACCCGCGCACCAATATTTTTCACACAATGCCACTCTGCAACACACAATGCCAAATTTTACCGCGCACAGCTGGAAACTAATATTTTCCGTGCAATGCCAAATTTTATCATGCACACCCACACGCCAATACTTTTCCCTATACCACAATCTTTTCACTATGCATCGTGCATTTTTAGTGTGCACACCAACACACATTCATTTTTATGTGCATCAATTCCACATGAATTTTGCTGCAGAAATTGGCATTTTGCCAAACGTTTCCCAATTTTCACCATAGACATTATGCAATTATGAAATTTGTTCAATTTCACCTTGATAAAAATAATTCAACCTCTACAAAAACAAATCGTTGTTGGTTGACATTTCTGGAACGAATTTTTCCCAAACTCAATTCACGAATTGAGAATTTTAATCAACTAATCTTGCTCCATCTATCATGGATTCACTGCAACTTCACATTTGACCAATTCCAGGTCTGAATTTTCTAGAACAGATATTAAATCAATAATATCTCACCACTTGGCCAAATTTCTCAATTTTACCATGAATTTAACAACAAAAATTGGGGCTTTTCCCAATTCCACACAATTGCTTCTAATTTTTACCATGGACCCTCTGTAACTTCAAATTTGGCCACTTCGAAATCAACTTTCTGTGAAATTTCTCCTCAATTCAACTTTCTCAGCCCATCCAATATTAGTGTTGAAAAATGGAGCTCTGATACCATATTATAACATCCCTAGCATCCAACTGGGCTATGCCACATAAAAATTTTGGAACTGTATGCAAACTAAAACATATACACACAAAAACTCTCGCATAACTTTATATATAAAACTCAAAATAAACAAATACATTCTGTAAATGCACAGATTCATACGAAAATAATAGTAACATATACATGCAGCATAGACAAGAAATACCCATAAATATAAAGACAATTATAAATCACACATAGGATAAACCCATAAAAATAAACACGTAAATAATAATGCAGCATGTAAGTTCACACAAAATTGACACTTATCTTGGTAAGAATATCACCAACTGTGTGTAGACATTCCACGAACCTCCCTACCTTAGACCACACTACTCATCACTCTCAACAGTGGGTCACCCCCGAGCTAGGACTAAACTCCACCCGGGTAAAGGGATTCCTAACTAGGCTGACGTATCTCAGACAACAGTAAAGACCTTGTCAGATGTGCCAAATCAAACTAACAACCTACAGTCCCTCATTCCCCACATGCCTATCCCACCCCAGTAAGTGTGCCCCTTCTCTTCTCAACAGTCCCTCGACTACCCCACTTCCCTTCCATGGCTTCAACAACAGGCTGGACAAGAAGTCTCAGAGCCTTGTAGTTGTAGTTTACCACCTTCAGGAAATAAATTCCCAACAATTATCTCACCCAGAGAGAAATTTCTCATGGGCTTGACAACCCGCCTCCTCAATATGCCATGGGCCTGGCAACCCGCTTCTTCAGTCTAGCTCCCAAGCTAACCAAGTACAGGTACAGGTATAGGTATGGTTATGGTACTAGTTCAGGTATGTATACAGGTACAGGGAGGTACAAAAGATAGCTCAATGAGTGTGTGAATGATGATGGAATGATAGGAAAATGAACTAATTCCAATATATATGTATGCATTTTCCCAACTTGACACTTGTCATGTTGGGAGCTACTTTGGCCCACTTGTCCGCATCTTTAGAACTTAGGATAAAATAATTTTCCATACTTTATACTCTAAGGAATATTAATATAATATTCCTTTTTTTCTTAAGCTCCCTATCTTAGCCCTTTTCTTTAACTTTTATCCCCCCCCTCCCTAACTAGTGGAGTTTAGTCCCCCATTCTCTTTTATTGTGATCGGTCTACACACAACAATGTATTTTATATTAATGATAAGACATATAAAAAAATAGGCTCACTGGCCTTTAGCATCTAGGCTCTCCAGCCTAATCATCACATAATCCTTCTGGGTTATAATAAACTGGCTCACCAACCTATAAAACATGACATATACAAAAAGGCTCCATGGTCTCAAAATCACACGCACTTAAGTTTTTTGCATGCGGTATCTTGTAATGTGCACACTTCATCATTTTACTACGCAGTACATGTGCCCAGTAGACCATGGAAGGTTCATACAAAAATGATATCAAATAACTCACCAGCTTAAGTACGTTTTCATTTTCATTTACAATTGGGTTCGACCTAGGGGTATTACATCACCCTCAAAATCTGGCTTACTTGACTCTTTTATCGCCTTATTACCATCATAACAACTATTGAACTGATCACTTTCTCCCAAAAATCAACCAATTGACTGAACAACAATTGAAACCCTAACCTAGACCTCCTAGGTTCTTATTTATACTAATTTTCAGGATTATAGTTGTTACAATCTTTATCACAAACCCTAACCCTATCATAGTTAGAATTTCCTTCTTTCACACCATGCTATTTTCCTTCTTTGCATGCTTCTTTTCCTTCTTTTTCTGCATGCTTCCTTCTTTCCATCGATTGTGAGCATTAAAAAATTAGGTCTTTCCCAAAATAGACCTTTTCTCCAAAAATAGGGCCTCTACTCAAAATAGCCTTTCTTGTCAAAATAGGCCTATGCCCAACAGGCCCCCAACATTGACATGTGGCTCATCTCGAGCCACTCAGGTGGTACACACTCCCTGCACTGCCCTGTCCAAATTGTGAAACTTTTCTTCTAGTTCATTTCCTTTTTCTCTCATCTGTGTAGCTTTGTTTGTTAGCACCTCTATTGTCTGTGTTGTTATCTCATCCTTCATATCTCATCCTTCATTAATGATGTCCTCTCTACTTGTGCATGTGCTCTACTTGTCTTCTCTTCCTCCAACTTCTTAATCATATGTGTTGTTTGTTCTTGGAGGCATTCCAATCTAGCGTGTCTTTCTTTCTTCTGCGTCTGTGTTGCTTTCAAATATGTCTGCAGATTCTTCATTTCTTAGGTCCCTTTCAAGTGCTCTGTGATGCTCATTGTTTTCTACCATTTCTTGAGCTCTTGTATGGCAACGTTGACTCTTTCCTCTTCCTGGTCCCACTGTTGGACCTTTCTATCTTCTTAAAGAAAAGTCCATATCTACGTTTCTCTGTCAAAAAACTCCTCTATTTCCCTGGCTTATTTCTCCATATCAACGATCTTGAGTGCAGATTGATGTTCTCTCTGTTCCCGGACCTCCGGAGGAATCGTAGGGTTGAGCCTTTCCTTGAGCTCCTCAATTTATTTCTTATATTTGTCAATTGTTTGTGAGATCTAGTTGATATTCTCCTCTGCGCTCCTCTACAGTGCTTGCGTGTTGTCTGGGATGTGATCATAAATCATTGTTAATCCTAGTTCTAATTTATCTACACATTATTTCTCCTCCTCCTTCTCTACATTTATTTGGTCGCTTGTGATTTGTAGCATTTCAGTGACTCCTCTACCTACCTCCAAGTTTGTTGCATCCACGCAAGCCTTGGACTGTACTTCTTGCATGACACTAGCCTAGATTTTTTATAGTTCCTTGGTGATTATTTGTGCCATGAACATTTATACTTGTTCAACATCCTCCAAAAGTTTCTGTGCAGTCTCCTGATCAAATCTGATCATTTGACATGTTACCGTAAATGTATCCTTTCCCTCGACTACGAACTACACGGTTTCCTCTCCTTCTTTCTGTGAAGGTGGCCATTGTGTCTTTTCCTATTGTTGCATTGTGGCATGTGATCCTTATTGGCTCCGTAGTTGTTGTATGTTCTAGTGGACCTCTACGAGCTTGGCCATGATTTCTTCCCACCACTCCTCTGCAATTCATACCACTTCTTCACCCTTGTCTTGGAACTTGTCTGTGACTAGCACTGCATCATCCTCTATCAGGGTAATGACTGGGTCTTTTGTGTCGTATTTCCTTTTCTTGCACACCTATTTTTCCTGTGTGGGATTCCTTACTGTCTGTGAGAGTTGCGCCCCACTTTTTGTACCCTAGGTTCATTCTTCACCATCCTGTGACGTATCCTTCTTTCCAGTCTATGGATAGATTCCTGTCCTTGGTGTTGTTTTTTCTCTCCTTGGTCATTTTGGTACTGCACTTCTCTTGGTTGGATGATTCCATGTTGTAGCCATTATAGTATTACCGACCAAGTTACTTGTTCTCATTGAAGATACTAATTCGTCTGTGTCCTTAGTCTTAAAGGATTTCATCATGATTGTACTTGTTGATGATATTTCTATTGGTTGTTGCCACTACGTAGGCTAGCATTTAATTATCCAATCCACTTCCTCTTTGGTTACGTAGTACTGCATCTCTAGCCATGCCTTCTTTGGATCCCTTTATTCTTGGATCCACATGTGATGTCTGGATCCCTTGAACTTGGCTATCCCATCTGTCTCTTGGACTACCTCCATAGGTATGCACCACAAATTCCCTGTACATTGTTTTACCTCTTCTAGAAGCATTGAAAAAATGGTGTTGTTTTCCTATTACGTTTTGTTTTCCTTGGCCCACCAGAGGTACTTGTATCTGTACACATAACATTTTACTTTCCTATCGAGGAAAGATGAGAAATTTGTCTCCTGCCACCCTACCAAAGCTATCAATATTTTCATCCATGAGTAATGGAACTCGGTTCCATTGTATTTTGCATCTCTACAATATATTAAAAGTTGGTTCAACAGGTATGGTTCCCAGCCGAACATGACCCCCTTCACGCACTTCATGACTACTACAATAATGCCTGTTGGCACTTCCTCTTTGTGGGATTTCCTGAAACGTTTGCAAGCCATAAACTTTTTGGTGAGCCTTGTCGCATTGTCATTGATATCCTTTATTACAATGCCCCTATTTCCCCGAGTGGTGTCGAACTGCATTTTACCTAGTTCTGTGACTTCTTTCTCATGCACCTTGTTATCCAAGTATTCCTCTAGTTGTGCACCGAATTTCGGGAGTCTTGTGATATTGGAAATCAGTACCACATCTATCTATACCAACATATCCATCCAAAGGATGACTCAATGTACACAGGCGACTAGTTTCTTCACGTAGAGCCCGACATTCCTACCGCGCCTGAAATGTGGTATATCTAGTAGGTTCATGATGCATGAGTTATAGATCCATGTTATCCATTGTATAGACTCTAGTATGGGTTTTCAAGGGGTCCAAATTCCCCTGTGTTTATTAAATAAGTGTCCTCAGCCAAATCTAGGAATTTTTCGGCATCACGCACATCATAGTGTGCGTACGTGAGTTTTGGTACATTCCCCAACATATCCTCGATTGTAATCATTGTGTTTGGGAGATATGGGAGTGTAACCTCCATGGTGTCTAACGCCTTTATTTTCTATCCCATAGAATATGTGCCTACCTCTACTACATCTGCATGCTCTTCTTCCCTTTTGGACTCTGGTCAATTAGTGATATATTTGACCAACACTTCCTCACATTCATGGGACTATCGCGGTCCTATTGTTTTTTCAGGCTTCGCAGGTGTCTCCGGGTTAGGGTTCATGATTCCATTCTGGGCCCCAAAGCTCTGCCCTATTTCTCCTTGCTGCACTGCCAATGTCTCTTCCTCAACCCATTTCGAGCTGATCGATTATGTGTTCAAGGTGGTAACATCCTCCATCTCGACCATGTTCTCAAGATGTGGCATTCTTTCCTTATGTCTTTGGCCCTGCCGAGTAACCCTGACGTACTGGCCTAGCACACCGAACTTTGGTGGGGTAATTTTCTCTCGAATTCATGCACATGATTGCTTCGACGTAAAATGATAGCTAGGGAATGCACTATGTTTCTCAATCTGTACTAAAAAATCGTTAAGTGTTGAATAAATGAGTGCTTTTATCCTTTTATAGACCCAATCGTATTCATTTTCCACTTTTCGTGTGCATTTTTGTCGAGTATAATTTTTCCTACACGTTGTCTTCTAATGTTTGTCACAGTAATTATGGCACACAAATTTGTTTCTGCGCTTTCTTATAGTTCAGTCAACTTATGTGTATTTTTTGTGTTTTTCTTCCATTTTCTATTTTTGTATTTCTTTTTTCTTCTTTTTCACCTTTTTATTTATTTTTATCATTTTTCTATCCTAATATATGTTATAGTACACTATGTACATGCATTTCTCATTGTGTTGTGACTTTTAGGGGTTAGGAGATCAATTGTCCATGTACATTTTCAGTCGACTTGTGTTGATCATTCCTTTTAGTTATGTTCCTCTCAAGTCTTTTAGCTACATAGATTCCCCATATGTGACAGTCGTTACTTCATATGGCCCTAGCCAATGCATTCTTAATTTACCAGGATGTTGAAAAAATCTACTATCATAGAGTAGGACTAGGTATCCCTCCTTAAAAATCTTCTTTTCAATATCTCTGTCATGTCAGGATTTATCTCTTGCTTTTTTTACTTCTTGGTGAAATATTTCCAGAATCCTCTCTTCTTTCATTTCCATTAGGTGATTTAACCTTTCCTATATTGCGCCTCTTTATTCCATGTTGGCGATTGCTTCTACGCATAGACTGGGTACCAAAACTTCTAATGGAACCACTGCTTCCTACCCATACACCAATATAAATGGTGGTTGTCCTATCATATTATTACATGTGGTCTTGTATTCCCATAGTACTGTTGGTATTTTCAAGTTCCAATCATCCCTGTTGACATTGCAGATATTTGTCAGAGAATTTTCCAATATATTATTGAAATCTTCTATTGTTCCATTTTCCTGAGGATTGTATGGTGTACTCTCCTCATGATAGAATTCAAAATCCTCAGTCATAGCCCTGATGGTACTGTTGATAAACTGAGTTCCTTGGTCACTCATCAAAATACTTGGACATCCAAATCTGTTGATCACTTTCTCAAACAATAAGTGTGTTGTGTTGTTATCTTTTACTGGTGCTTCTTCTTCCCATCTTGTTAAGTATTCAATCACAGTAACGATACATCTAGATCCTAACCTTTTTGTTGGTGGATGAATTGTTCCAACAAAGTCTATTTCCCATTTTTCAAATACATGCAAAGTTACTTGTGGTCTTAGATGCATCTCATCCCTTATGTTGGGTTTTCCAACCCTATGATAGACATCACATTTTTGGAAATATTCCTTGGCATCTCTATGAATTGTTGGTCACCATAATCCTACACAAAATACCTTCTACGTGGTATATTTTCCATCATAGTGTCCTCCAACTATCCCTTCATGAGCTTCTGCCAAAATTCTAGGCTTTTCATGATCTAAGACACACCTTCTCAAAATACTATCTATGCCCGTATTGTATAAGTGTCCTGTAATAAGTTGATAGTTTGCATATCTGACTACCATATTATTATTCTGCATAGTGATAAACTCTATTGGCACAATCCCTGTACTTAGGTATTCAATGATATCAACAAAGTATTCATCAGCTACATGTACTAAAAATAATTGTGCATCAGGGAAGTTGTCTTCAAAGTTGGTAGGTTCTTCTTCATTAGTTACCCTTGACAGGTGATCAAGTCCTGCATTCAACTTCCTTGGTTTGATTATCACTTCAAAATCAAATTCTTGAAATAATGATATCCATCTACAGATTCTCCCCCCCAACACTGGCTTGTTGACTATATATGGGAGGGCAGAATGGTCTATGAACATATTAAAGTTTTTACCTAGTAAGTAGTTATTGAACTTATGCAGTTCATATACCATGGATAGGCCTTCTCTTTATGTGGTGTTGTAATTCTGATATGATTATGACAATTTTCTACTTGCAAAGGCTACAGGGTGATCTAAGTCCCCTGCTCCTGGATGCAAGTGATATGGTTGATGCATCTACATGCAAATGAAATGTATTTTCCCAATATGGGAATACTAGGATAAGATTTGTGACCATATTTACTTTTAAGGTGTCCAACCTATTAACTCCTCAAATAAATCAGTAGATTTTATTTGATTTTTAGTTGATAGGTTGAGTTCTAAATTTGATTTCAAAATTTCTATAGATAGGTTAGAGAATATGTAACTCCAAAATAAGCTCAAAAGCAATGTTGATTTTGGTTCGGTCAAGAAAATGGAAAAATATCAGGTTTCGGTGGTTTAGGCGAGCCTCCAGCATGCTCATTAACCACCGAAAGTGTTCAGTTTCAGCAGATAAGGGGTCGATGCAAGAGGCAAGCAACTACCGAAAATGTTTGAACAGGAAAAGAGAAAGCTCGTGCTTTCGCACGAGTCAGATGTCAAAAATCGTTGCAATGATGAGGAATACAACTGTCGAAAGCTTGCGTTGTGGGAGATGATGCTCAGTCGTGATGTTCATCCAAAAGGTTTGAAGCACCTGCGTATTATCCATTACATTAATCATTCCAAATCCACGCAGAGCGGTTATCGCCAGATACGATTGCACGGAGCTTCCCTCCTTTTCAGTGGCAGATACATCAATCATCATTACCAGGTCATTCTTTCATTTGAAAACACAATGTGTTATAATGAATCCCGGGGATCGCTGAAGATAACTACAAGCACGTGATTTTATCAGCAAATTGTGTTCCTGATCTCGCTTTCTCGGGCGATTGGCAAGGTGTCTCCGAGTTCAGCCAGCATCTTGAGTCAAGGAAACCTGATTGGGTCATCGGGTAAGTCTTGAAACTATTTCCTTTCAAAGCTTCATAAATACAATTACCCCCGGAAATTTGAAGTTTCGGCTTTCCCCATTCAGACTATCATTTGAATGTGGGTCGGGGTTTTAGTGAATTTATCAATATTATGCTCTGTCAAACGATTTCACCATTTGTTCATAACTGACATCGACTGTATCTCTAGTTCCCAGAATCGTTGTTTCCCAAACACCTTGTTGCCCACAGTTTCAGACACAGTTAACATTCATCCATGTCAAAAGTCAGTCCTTCTTTGAGGTCCGAAGTGGATGGCATGTGGTATTTTGAAGAACATCCAGAGGTCGCAGAGTGTTTTAAACAGGTTGGAGTTTTCACATATTGTGAAAAATTGACATCCTTTCACCAACAAGTTGTTGAAGCATTTTCCCTCTCATATGATGGAAGGATTGTTAGAATAGGCAGGGAGGAGTTCATTATAGATGAAGCATCTATTGCAGAATATACACGGTTATCCAGAGCAGGGGATTGTTGGTTTAAAACCTCTTCACCCTCAAATGTTGAATTCAGATCATATTTGTTGCCAGTGCATAAAAATTTGACTTGGAAGAAGGATATTCCTATGTCCTATCTTGAACCGAAGTGGAAGACCCTTCTGAAGGCGATCTTGGTATACATAACCTGTGAAGGGCGTTATAACAGGGTGATGTACTACCATTTTAAACTGTTGAACCACTTCACAGGTAGAGAACACTTAAACATACCTTATTTCTTTCATAAGACCCTGATTAAGATGGAAAAACAGGTAAAAACTCAGCCTACTAAAGTTGCAAGTAGAATATCACATTAGGGGTTGATTACCCTCCTTGTCAAAGAAGCTCTTCAGAGGAAGCAAATAGAGTGGAGTTTCTTCTTGTTCTGGAATGAGTTTCAGACATAAAAACCTCCAGAGATAAAAGTAAAGAAGTATAGAAGCAGGAATGATCCTACTCCCAAGAGTAGTCACAGAAGGAGGAAAGGTATTTCAATTCCCAGGGATTCTATAAAAGCATCACCCATCAGGCAGGGAGGAACCAAGAAGAAATTAAAGTTTGAAGACAAAAACCCTGTCATAGCAAAAAATCCTCTCAATTTACCATATAGTGACTCCAATTCAGAGCAGAAGATGGCAAAAACACAGGACAATTTGCAGATCAAACAGGATGTAAAAATAAATATAAATATACCTCCATCAAAGCCTTCGAAAACACACAGGCAATCAAAAGCCGAAGCTTCTTCAAGCAAGCCTAAGAAAGGTAAGACAAAGAAATCAACATGCTGCTAAGAGAGATCTATGAGATGGAGGTCCTGGAGAGGGTAATTAAAAAAGGAAACATAGACCTCACAGAGAGAAATGTTGAGCTATTCAAAGAGAATCAAACTCTCAAAGAAAAACATAATGAAATCAAAGGTAGAAACAGAGAGTTGATTAGAGAGAATATGAAATTATACAGGCAACTCAGGATTCTGAGGCTCAAGCTAAAGGAGTATGAAGTATCTGAAGAAAAACAAACTGGTTTGGATACATTGGCTAATTTATCCACAACTATAATAGATGTAACCGAATCCCCTACACAGTTAGCAAAGGTTCGTAGGTCTGCACGAATCAAAACCACAACAGCTAACAAAGTTTGAGTGTTAAAAAGGGATTCAGGACAAACATTTTTGCAATTTTGAAACTCTTCAAAGAATTGACTTTCGGTGGTTTAGGCGAGCCAACAATGTGCTCATTAACCACTGAAAAGAGGCACTTTCGGTGGATAAGTCACCCAGAAATCCTCCCAGATAACCACCGAAAGCCTGTGTGTCCAGAATTGAATGAATTTTTACACAGGTCAGGGATTTTTGATATGAAATGATTTGAGATCTTTTCCAATGAATGTCACATGAATTATCAAGTCCAACACAACAGTTATTTTTGGCATATTATGGGGAAAGAAGTTATTTCAAAGGTTATGGACATTTTCAATTAAAACAGAAAGCATGACACCTAGCCACATCAACAATTCGACTTAATCTCTAGTTGAAAGTCACCATGAAGCCTTGGAAGGATGTTCTACACTACACCAACAATCAACATACAAAGAGATATGGGATTGAACTCATTTTGAGGAAATATCCCACTTATTTTGCAATCGATTTTAACTTGCTATTTTTGGTTGATTTGATCCATGTTTTTAGGATCAAAGAACTGTTTTGTAATGCTATAAATATTAGAATAGAGGAGGAACCAAGGGTTTGATTTTGAGTGCTATGATGTTGCCACTGTAATGAAAATACCTATTCTTATTTTATAAAAAATTGCAAGCTTCCTTCAGTTCTTTTGTCATATTTTCTCCTCTGATCTTTTATATCTTATGAGTGGAAGTCCTTTGTTGATGCTCATTCAATTTGCAGTGACTTTCATCTCACTGGTTAATTGTCTTAGTTGATAATCATAAGTTATTTCTTGGTTATTAAACCCATTGTGCTTGTTTGTATGAAGTATAATCTGGTTCAATAGCTGTTTTCTTTCCCCCATTTAATCAAACCTTGTCTGACCACATTGCTAGAAGGCCTTGTGAGATTTTGTATCTCTAGACAGTATTGAAAACAAAATCAAGTACTTAGATATTCATCTTGACCCAAAAACCATATCAAATATTGAGAAAACATTTCCCAAAAAGAGTTAGTTACCAGGCATCTCCGACTTACAGCCTAGGAGAGTTTCCTGGAGTGATAACACAACCCTTGTTGACAGTCCTCATTCCACTAGAATCTGACATCCTTCTTTAACAATTTTTCCATTGGTGCAGTAATATACTCATACCCCTTTACGAAGTTCCTGTAGGAGCTTGTATGTCCTAGTGTTTCTCTCAACTGTTGCACTAAATTTGATGGTGGTAAGTTTAGAATCACTGCAATCTTGGCAGGATATACTAGTAATCCTTGTTTACACACTATATGTCCCAAAAATATTCCAAAAGGTGTCCCAAAAATGCATTTCTTGATGTTTAATGATATCCTACATTGCCTACATCTTTCCAACATTATCCTTATCACTTATACATGATATTTTAACATACTATGTATATTTTAGTCATCCAGATATACTTCTAGAAATTGATGTATGAATTCCTTAAAAGCAACTATGACTACTCTTAAAAAAATGGCTAGTGCATTCTTCAACCCAAAATGCATGACTGTGTATTGGTAGGATCCCCATTCTGTAGAAAAAGTAGTATTATACTTGTCCTATAGAGCTATTTTGATCTGATGGTAGCCTAATAATTCATCTGTAAATGAATATACTTCATGGCCTCCCACATTCTCTAAGACCTCATCCGTGAAAGGGTTAGGAAAAGGGTCATGTAAGAAAGCATCATTAAGTTTCCTCAGATCTACACAAATCCTTATCCCCCATCGTTTCTTTTCTTAGACTACCATAGTACTTATCCATTCACATTCCTTTATTGATTCTATGATACCAGCTTCCAACATTTTGTCAATTTATGCTTTCATTTTCTGTTTACATATTGGATTCAGTCTGTAAGGTCTCTGCTTGATAGGTCTTTCCTCAGGATTGAGAGGTATTTTCATCTCTCCTATCTCTCCTACTATGCATTTCATATATGTAAATGTCATTGAAAACATGTCACTATATTTGTGTATTAACTATGTTATTCTTTTTATTGTTTGTTCATCCCAATAGTCTCCAATACTTGAAATTTTAGGACTGCCAGTTGTCCCAATGTTGAATTTCTTCACTTTGATTGGTGCAACAAATACTTTTGACTCTAGAGATGGACCTTACTCCTCTATTTCTCCTTCAATTTATGTAATATGTATGTTGTCTAGGTCATCTTCATCTGGTGCTTTCACTTCAATATGATAACATGAAACTAGTTCTTTAACTATCTATCTATTCCGTTGTTGATATTTTGTCATGATTTCAACCTCTCATTCATCAATAAATATCACACCTCTTATCTTCTTCAGCACTGAATCAATGTTGGGTTTTTCATGTTCAAATGAGAAAGTTACTAGAAAGTTATGTTGTAATGTTTTCCATTATGTAGTTCCTCTGCACATCTCCTAGTATACATACCAGTTCTTTGGGATTCCTTCCAATGTATGGATGAAGTGATTGTTGAGGAAAATATATGAATTATCTTACTCAAGCATTTTCGAATCTTTCCTGGCTAGGACAAGATAGTCGAGAATGTCGCCCTATGTTTTATAGCCTCAAAAATATTTCCCAATCCACAAGTATTAATTACAAGGGTTTAGGATGATTTATTAATGAAAAGAATGTTGCAAAATAAAATGAAATTGTTATATAAGTTTATGAAAAATATACAGATTACAGAAATAAAATATGGAGATCAAAAGAAAAAGTAACCAAGTCACAAATACACACAAATGAGACATATAGTAATCTTCTTTATTTCATTCTGAGATATCAAAATTATTTTTCTCTTTAAAAAACCCCTATGAGGGCATGGACCAAAGTCTAATATAGAGATTCCCAATGAACACCATACAAAAAGACTATGACAAGAAGTAAAAACTGAAATTTATAATCTGGATCAGCTTGCCATAGACTGCTGCCAATTTGACTCTGCAAAATATTTTTTATCAGCTATGAAACTCAATCCATAAACATACAATAATAAAAAAACTATCAAGGATGGATCAACATCTATAAAAAAAGAATTTGAATGCTTTGGTTCAGTTTTGAACCTTTCTATCTACAATACGACCCTGTTGTCCAAAGAGAATTAGGCTTTGAATAAACTCAAGAATCAATGAAAACTGAATTGTCTCATGAAATCAAAAGAGAAAACCTTAGTATTTCTTTCTCCTTCGTTTCTTCTTCTCATTTAGATTTTATGCCTTCCAAATAAGTTGAAATAGTTCAACTACTTTCTTTAGTTAAGTTAGTTTGACTTAACTAATTTAGTTTGGGAGAAATAATAATAATATTAATAGTTAAGGGTATTTAATTAATAATAACTAGGTAGGTGGGACCCCTTGTGACTCCCTTCTTTCATTCTTTTCAAATTATAAAATAAAACACAAATGGATAATCATTCAACACATGCCACCCTTGTAACTCCCATAGATACCTTCAAAATTGAATCTTTAAATATCAGAAATAATTTAAATCATATCCAAAAATATATAAATATCCACATAATCCATATTATCCAAAAAAGAGCTTGATGCCCAAACCAGGGATGATTTTAGGGGCTAAATTTCTCTCATGGGCTAATTTTCCATGTTTTTTCCAAAAACAAGATTCCTTATTTTAAAAATGATTCGCCCAATTTCTATAGGATAAAATTATTTTACCTTAAAAATCGCCAAAAAATTATAAAAACTATATAAAATCCTTAGAAATTTGAATATTTTTACAAAAATATTGCCAATAATTTATAGTTGGCATATGAAGGATTAGTAAGATTCGCCAAGGTTTCTACATTTTAAAATAACTTTCCATCCTTAAAATCATCCCTGGCCCAAACTTTCTACATACCACTATCTTCATCAACTCAATCATAAAAAAAACATAAATTAAAATCCATACTTGCCACTCTGAGAGGCAATATTTCTCTTATCACTAATGTCCCCTTTTGATTTTTTGGAACTAACCCGAGGTTGGTTTGAACCTTGAGGTTGTATTTCACTATTTACATGATAACAATCATCCTTCAGATGCATGTGAGAGGACACATATTTTGAAGAGTCATTTGAAGGAGAGGATGGGGAGGAAATAACTTTGCCTTTATCTTGCACATGGGGGACATCAGTTTTAATCCTTTTACTAGCATGTGAGGATTGAACAGGTGAATGCACAGGGGAAATATGAACATTAGGATTTACAGGTGGTGGAGGAGGTAATGAAAAATTGGGCCAGCCATGATGGTGACAGACAACCAGATTGACAATCTCTTTCCATCCATCATTTGCAAGGAATTCTGGTTGCATGGACACATGAGGAAGCATAGGAATACCATGTATGTTCTGAGGTTGGAAGGGAGGTCTCTTTGGTTCAGGTTGTACTATTCCTTTCTCTATCTAGTTAAAGAACCCAACTTGGAACAACTGGTTCAATTCCTGGGGATCAACATCGAAATGAATGGAGAATCTAGGTCTTCTAGGCCTTCTGTTCCAGTTTCCTCTTCCTCTATTATTTCTTCCATGGCTGCCCCTACTGAAGAAAATCATCCCGTAATAGAGATTCATCAGTAACTAATCCTTTAATAAACCATACATGACATTCTTCTTGCATGAATAAAAAATTGGTTCAGAAATTGACACAAGATACATGGAAATCCATCCATAATGAACCATTTAATAATCATCAAGTGAGCAGAAGGCGACAAGGTTCATGGGACATATGAAGGGAGTGTAATGAGCAAAAGGTGGTATAATGAGAGGGGATTTTTATCACTAAAATTTCATACGAAAAATGGTTACAGGAATACAGCATCTCCAAACACCTATTAGTTCACCCACAAATTCAAAAATGCTTTTCCAAAAAGGCACAAAATATACAACTGGTTAAAAAATTAACATGCACAAAAGAACTACAGGAGGCGCGCACACATGTGCAAGTTAGAAACGTCAGAAAAGAGCCCGAGGTGGGACTGTGTACATTAAAATACACACACTCCTGAGAACGATGCATTTATTGTTCTTGTCGGCCTCTCACCCACTTCTAGTTCATCTCCCAAGTCGATTTGACCCTCAAATCCAAGTTGAATCTGAGTGTTGGGATGGTCAAAGACCTAAGGGTGCCCTAAAGGGCCCCTTGTTCACACTAAAGACTGGTTGGATAATGCCTCAAATATTTACTATGAAAAGAGGCCATGGGTTCACTATGAATTCAAGAATCTATTTGTATTGTTATGCTGCCTCTATTCTCCCACAAAGAAACTCATTCCTTCTTGGAGCATACTAGCACCATTTCATTGAGCCATTCTCCTCACCTCTTGAGGGAATGAAATTTGAATTTCTTCATCATTTCCTTTTTAGTTTGTTGTTTGTAAGAAGAGATATCACATAGGGGATTCAAGATCCCTCCCTTGGAGGAAGAGGGGACCCATAAGTCTTCCTTTCTCTTTGGTGTTTTCCCACTAATACAATCTATCCATTGGTGGCATGAATATTGGTCAGTTGTTTGGTTGATTTTGGTTCTAATTTCCTTATGCACTTTATTTTTGTTTCTTTTGTTGTTATTATCTAAGTTGTTTATTTATTTCTTGTGCTTGATGTGTCTAACTCTTGCACTAACTTCTTTCCTATTCAGTTGACCCAACTAGACTTGTAGGTGTCCCTCTTTTGCTCATCCAAGTGGCAAAAAGGATACAATAGATTGGTGACCATATTGGTCATAAGGTATCAATTTCCTCCCTATTTCAGTTGTTTGAGCACTTATTTTTGATCTATCTACCTTGCAGGGATCATAACTAGCCCAATCCTACCTACAAAAAGATAAATTCATAGTTGGAATAAGAGAATTTCATTCAAAATTTTCTTCTCGACCGCGTATCAGAACCTGCGTGGGTTTTTCATCCCATAGGCATGTCTTTCGAGAATGTGCACCAAAAACACTGTTTTTTCTAGCAAATTTTTCACACGGTGCGCCAACAGGTCCTTGTTTATCTATGCATTAGCGCCACATGCACCTCTATCTAAACTAGGGCCCGCAAATCTGTTCAGAAAATCCAACATTGTAAGAGTTTTTTGTGATGTTTGGAAGGCCCCTATCCTTATAAATATTGATTCTATGCAATTTGTAATATGCAACACTCTTAGATTCCATCTCCACATGAAGGGTTAGTCAAAACATAGGCACTTAGGTGGTTAAAAACCATATTTTTTTCCTATTTTTGTTTTGAGTTTCCATATGGATGGCTTGTTTGGATTGTAAAAATTAAGTTGGAATCATTCACTATCACATATATAAACACTTGCATTGGGACCATAAATCAAACTTCAATCATTGAGTATGCTCTTCTCTCGCACCATAGAGTGATCTTGAGAATAAAAAAAATGATTGAGGGAATATTTCATCTCCCTTAAAAACAAAATCTTTAGGAGAGGACAAAGCCCCCATAGGGCCCCCTCTTAGTTTCTTTTCAAAAGCATCTAAAATTTGTAAGGGCCCAAACATGCCCACACATTGCAAATATAGGATAGTTTGAAGCTACTTTCTTAGTTTACATCACTAGGGGAGTTTAAATATTATTGTAACGGGCCCATACATGCCCACATGCTTTCAATATAGGATAGTCTTTTGAAGCTTTCTTAGATTAAATCACATTAGGGATTTTAAAGGATTGGTAAGGACCCACATGTCCACATGCTACTTCTTTAGGGACTTTAAAATTCCGCAAGGTTGTACCAATGGCATCTAATAATATATGTAATCAAGACTTGTAAGGACCACATGAAGTCCACATGTTGCAAGGTGACACCTAACTTATTAAAAAAATGGCACATTTTATCACTTGGTCACACACAAAGTCACTACTCACTCACATAATTTCATCTCGAATTGTGGAGGTTGATTTAGGTTTCCTCCAAAGGGATTCCGAAATGTCCCACTATTTATTGAAGGAATTATCCACTCCCACTTAATTCAAATGAGATTGGTTCACACCCCGGATCTATGAAACAACCACATATAATTTTTCATAAAAAACTCACTAATTTTTCCTCCACAGGATGTGCCAAAATAAATTTTTAGTCTAGGTAGGATCTCAGGGATAGGCATCCAAATAAATCCCCATTATCTAGTTCTCACATCTTCAAACAATAGAAGTTGAAAACTAGGGAAATTTAAAATCCTCCAAGTCAATTGTTCCTAACACCATAAAGCAGGGAGATACTCGTGAAGGGTTGAAGGTCGAGGTATGGTTGTTCTATGAGTCCCCCCTTGAGGCACCCACCTCTTGGATGAGATCCATCCCTTGACCCATTTCTGAGGTCGAAAATATAAATGTCACACTTTGACCGAGTTACCTAGTGGCCACATTTTAGGACATCTACCCAAGTGGAAATTGTGGGCTGCAATTGCACCTTGATCGGATTTTGTGTGGCTATTAGGAAATATCGCCAGCTCTTTCAGGATATGCACCCTCTACCCCTCATTATAACTGATTGTTTCATCCTTCACTAGTTCCTCTTCCAGTGGCTTCAGACCCCACTGTTGAGTGCTATTGGAAGGTCCAGTGCTATTTGAGAGGAAGGACATTACGTCTTTTTAGGACACAAGCATTTTTTTTCTTTGTTCTCCCACAAAGACAAAATTCACCTACCTACATGTATGTTTATTTTCAATTGATATATGTATGACACTCTTTTGATTACATACGATTGTGAGATATATTGTGAAGGTCTAAAATTATACAAAGACTCTTGTTCATTTGTTGCTCTCATCACCATTTGCACACATTTCACTTTTCTAGTCGGACATCATAGGGGACCCACAGAATCCCCGTCGTTCCTGACACTTGCTAAATCTCCCTCCTATGTTTGGGGGAGTTCCTAGTCTTTCCAACTCATCGGCTCAACCCTCTCACACCCCCATGAGTGCTAGTGTCTTAGGATCAACTCTTCTTGGGTCCACTTTACTTGGGGTCAATTCCCAAGGCCAAGTGTCCACTAGATCTCCTTTACAAGGAAGCGGGGGGGGGGAATTCTTCCCAAGGGGGAAGTACAACCCCACCTAATCCCCCTCACGGGTCAGGTACACAAAAAAATCACACCATGGCTGGAACTAACCCTCCACCACCACTCTAGATGCCATAATTGGCCTCCCTCAACATACTGGGTCTATGTAAGCTCACCAATCATCCTATATTACATAAGCCTACATGGCCTGCAATGTCTACCAAACTACCTTCGGACATTCCCAAGTTTGAAGGAAAGAGGGGAGAAGATCATGCCAACCATGCCATGACCTTCCACCTATGGTGCTCTTCAAACAACATGGATAACTCAGTCCAATTAAGGTTATTTCAGCACACACTCATAGGCCCATTAACCAAGTGGTATGTAGACAAAAAATCAGGGTCCCATGTGACTTTTGAATCATTGGCCAAAACATTTTTGACCTTCTTTCAACTACCAATTCGCCATGAGAATGGTCTAGAACTGTTCTCTCAGTTTAAACAAACCTCGGCCACACATATTTCTGACCACATTCATGAATGGAATCAACGGTGTGGTTTATGTAAAGAGGAAACCACCAAACACCAATGCCTCGATTGGTTTCTCAAATCACTCGTCCCTCTCCTTGCCAAAGATGTGGCCTCTACCTTCCCCCAAAGTGAAGAGGAATCCATCAGAAAGGATGAACAATATGACCTTATTTATTCACAATCAAGATACTTATATATAGTACTACCTGATGCCCCAAGACCCGTACCATTCAGTCAGGAAAAACCTGGGATGTCTCACTCAGCAGATGGATTGATTGGTACCACAACACACCACAATCCATACATGCAACCAACACCTATGTACGGTACACCCCAACATACAGTAGTGTATGGAGGACCCCCTTACTACCCTCCTCCCCCTTATCAACAAAAATACCCTATTGTTTCCCTCCCACCCATGAGTGGACCAACGTTGGCACCCATGATGCACCCTGCAGTTCAACCAAGTTATGGTACCCCCTCTACCTCATCTTACACCCTGAGCACTAGTGAAATCACTATGACTTCCTATGTACCCTACAAATCATTACCACAAAATAATCCGTATTTTCCATTTCCTGGTCCTCCACAACCCATTAGTCCTCCACAAGGACAACCACATGCTGGGGTTAATTTTGTTCATCCCTCTCCCATTCAGCAATTTCAAAATTTTGAATAACTGAATACGGAAAATCCAGTCCATCAGTCGAATAATGCCAAAAAGAAAGGAAAAAACTGAAACAATAATAACCTAGGACCAGGGGGAAACAACCCCCAATAGAACCAACCTACTGGGGGAAAGAAGAATCGGTGGAACCAAAACCCCCAAGGGGGGAATAAAAACAAACACCAAGGGAGGAAAAAAAACAACCTCTGGACAAACTTCCCTTATGCTCTTTGCGGTGACCATGGTCATTATACTCACCATTCCCCCCAAATCGTCGACTTCAAACAAATGAAAGATTCCATGAATGTGCCACGTCCTCTAGCATTGCCTACCCCTTAGTAGGCCCCACAACAGTATTTTCAACAACCACCCCCAGCGGTGTTGCAAAACCCTATTCCACATCAAGGTGTGATGAATACTCATCAAGAAGTACACCCTACCCCACCATAGATGGGATAGTATCAAAACCCTAGGAATCTAGTAGATTGCACTATCCTCCTCACTAGCAAAGAATAAATTCTCCTACAAATGTGTAATCGTCCATACAACACACACCCCCACCACTTCGGAAACAGTTCAAGTTATAGCTGGGAAACCTTTGACGATTCCATGCCCTAGCATTGAACCACCCCTTCGTATTCCTCGCATCCCATTACGACGGAATGTCAACAACCCTCAGGCTAGAGCAACACACAATTACAGTCTGGTCGATGACTTGGTGTTGGAAATATTGTCATTGATGGAAAAGGATGAACAAGAGTTTTCCTGTAAGAAAATTAGTGTATGGTTTCATTTTGGATTGGCGCATCGCTGAAGAGGGTGGCTGACAGCCGTCAAATCTGCAAGAGCTGCGCAGAGGTTAAGCGCAGGGGCTAAGTCCTAATGTGCAGAGGAGAAATCCCAGACAAATCCTAGCCGTTGATCTCCATAGGGACACGCATCAGACATCCAGAGGAGAGTCGAAGGTCTGCTCATCGGAAAATTGAAGTTTCCGTGGATATGGAACTCTTGTAACTTGGAATCACGATACGCGATTTCCCGACGGAGGTAAGCACCTAGTGGAATCCAGGTGTCGGAGGATTAAGTCTCGTCGTGAGAAGATGACAGGTGGCATTGCATATCAGAGTTCGAGACTTGGAAGGTCATGTGGATCGGTGCAACAGGAATTGTGAATTCCTGAAACATGATTGAAAGCATGGGGTCCAGGTGACAACGTAGAGGACAGGTGGCATCGGAGAATCGAGAATCGGGGTTTCGCGACTCCTATGAACAAGTGCATCAAAAACCCCAAAATTGTGAAATGCGATTTCTCGATAAGGAAGATAGTGTGTGGGCCACCTCGAAATATCAGAGCCATCCATCTGGAAGGACACGTGGAAAAGGATCGGGCGTCGTCGGGATATCAGAGATCCTGGTGACAAGGGATTTGCGCATTGTGAAATCGCGATGAAAGAAATCCCGATTGAATCTGGACCGTCAAATCCAGAAAGGATCAAGATCATTGATCGTATCTCATATAGGAATTTCGGGGATCACGAATTCAAAAGGGCAAGAACACACTGCAACAGAAACCCCGAAATCGTGAAACACGATATTGTGATTCAATCGCAACCGTTGAGTCAAGATCGCATCTGGACCGTTGATTTCCTTCAACGGAGAATCGAGGATCGGAGGATCAAGGATTCTGTAGGCATGTGCATGGTGACATTGAAAATGCCGAAACCCCGATAAAAGGTTTGACCGAGGTCATGTGTTGATGGAAATATGGCCCAAGGCCTATAGCCAGCAGGGCTAACGCATGGAGAGGAGCGTCAGGATTTGAACGATCGGGAATCATGCAGGTGTATGCACTGAGGCATCACAAACCTCATAGCACCGACAAGGTAAGGTTGTGGTCACGGTGTGACGGTCACGTTGACTGGGAGCTAAGCTTAAGAGGGCTAGCGTATGAAATGTCGAAACCCAATTTAAAAAGGCCCGCGTATGTTTAATTCAATTTAAAAAAAAGGGGGAGCCCGATTTCCCCTGAGAAATAAATATGGGACCCAATGAGCGTTGAATGGGTCCTTGACCTATGGGGTTAAGAAGGGGATGATGTTCCTTCTACAAGTGATCTGAATAAGGGAGGTAAGGACAGTGATAGGTTGCAAGGATCCCATTTGGAGGATATGGAGGCCATTTTTCTGACAATAGGCACATCTACTGGTAGCTGAGGTCATTTGTGCAGGCAGCAGAAAATTTTGAAGTGGGAGGAACCTCATTGTGGCAGTTGGGTGGGAGATCTACAATCTGGGTAAGTTACTATAGATCAAAACTTCTCAGCAACACATATAGTCTGGGTTATTGCTGATATTCTAAATTTCTGGGCAAAATATGTTTGCTGACAAATGTACAAGGGTTGAAACTTCCTGATCCAGTGTGAAAATTAATGAAACACGGTCAACAGTGAGTCTGAGGGTTAAAGCCTTCAGTAGAGGTATTCTACCAGTGGAAACTGGTGCTATCTTCAGGGGGTTGAAGCTCCCTTCTAGGAAAGGCTGGTAAACGAGAGAAGGTTGGAGCCTTCTGCAGGTAGAAGCATGCGTACTAGTAAGATTCTGCACTAGTACAATGTTCTAACATGTTTTCTTAATAATATTTATTGAAGACAGAGACAACAAAAGCGATGGTTTTCTCCCGATTTGGGTTTCCACCATAAATCCTGGTGTTCATGTGTCTTACTCATGTGTGTTGGTCTATTCATTATCTACTACACTGAATTACTACTTAACTGCTTAAATGACTTCTGATGAATGAAGAAATTCATAATAAGATCTCTGAATGCACTCTTGTTATCTTAAAACTATACAATAGCTAGTCTCTACAAAGTATCTTAAGGGTCTCAGTGAGAGAAAAGAGAAAATCAATTGATTTCTCTAAATACTGATTCACCCCCCCCCTCTCAGTATTTCTCAACAATTGGTATCAGAGCCAGGTTCTTCTGAAAAAGGCTTAACCACTAGAAGGAAGATCAATCAAAATGAGTAATCAAGATGGAATAACATCTATCAGGCCTCCACTCTTCAATGGAAACAATTTAATCTTCTGGAAAACAAGGATGAGATCTTATCTCCAGTCTCTGAGAGAAGATGTATGGGCTATTGTTGAAGGAGGATATCAATATCCATCTACAGTACTAACAGATCCAACAGAAAGAAAAAACTACGAAACAAATGCAAAAGTAGTCAATGCTCTATTAGAAAGTTTAACTGAATCAGAATTTGTCAAAGTCATGCAGCTGAACACAACAAAGGACATATGGGACAAAATCATTCTGAGTTATGAAGGTGATGCAAAGGTAAAAAGTGATAAACTACAAACTCTCAGAATTCAATATGAGAATCTTAAAATGAATAATGAGGAAAGCATTGCCAATTTATTTTTACGTCTTGATGATATTGTAAATCGCATGAGAAATCTGGGAGAAACAATAACCGAATCTACTTTGGTGGAAATTTTTTTAAGATCTCTAACTCCAAAATTTGAGTCAAAAGTATCAGCCCTTGAAGAAAAGCAGGATCTTCAAAATCTTACTGTGGTACAACTACATGGCATATTAACTTCTTATGAAATGAGAAGAGGAGGACCAACTGAAGTCAAAGAAGCAATCTTTAGAACTTCTACAACAGGAAAGGAAGTACAAATAATAGAAGGGTCAGAGTATATCTCAGAGGAATATGAGATAAACTTTGTAAGGAAACTTCAAACTGGGACAGGACGGTTCAGAGGTAAGCTTCCTTTCAAATGTTTTGATTGTGGAAGAGTTGGTCATTATGCTGCTAAGTGTCCTTA
>JZKD02S1672679.1:802841-821157 GCA_000966675.3 Picea glauca | reverse complement strand
GTAGCAGGCACTCCACAACAAAATGGTGTTGCAGAAAGAATGAATAGAACAATTCAACAAATGGCTAGAGCTATACTTCATGATTCCGGAACACCTGATACATTTTGGGGAGAAGAAGCACATACAGCAACAAATATTCTCAATAAAGCACATGTTCATGTAAACAATGATAAAACTCCTTATGAACTATGGTATGGAAAACCTCCCACTGTAAAACATTTTAGAGTCTTTGGAAGAAAATGCTTTATCAAAAATAATGATGAAAAACTTGGCAAATTTGAACCAAGAGCAGATGAAGGAATATTTCTTGGTTACTCCTCTAGGATTAAAGCATATAAATGTTACAATAAAAGGCTTCGGAAGATTGTTGAATGTATTGATGTTGTTATTAATGAGTCTCCTGCAACTCCAAGAGAAGAAAAACAAACAATTGTCGAGGAAGAAGAAAAACAAACAAATGCTGAGGAAAATGATGACATACATCATTCTACATCAAATAGGAATGATAGAGACAGTGAACCCAATGAAGAACCCGAAGAGGACTTAACTGAAAAGGCTCCATCCAGATATGTTCAAAAGAATCATCCAAAATCTCAAATTTTAGGAGAAAAGGGATCAGGTGTACAAACAAGAAGGAATCTTGTAGGATCTTCTACCTATCTAGCATTCATGTCCACTGTTGAAGCTCACAATGTCAATCAAGATAGAAAAGATGAATGTTGGATTCAATCCATGAATGAAGAACTTGATCAAATCGAAAATAATCATACTTGGGAATTAGTACCAAGACCTCATGACAAAAATGTCATTGGAACCAAATGGATATTCAAAAACAAGCTAAATGAGAATGGGGAGGTTATAAGAAATAAATCTAGAATTGTTTGCAAGGGGTATGCTCAGCAAGAAGGTATAGACTTTGAAGAAACCTTTGCTCCTGTAGAAAGACTTGAAGCCATAAGAATGTTTCTTGCCTTTTCAAGCTTCCAACAAATCAAAGTTCATCAAATGGATGTTAAATCTTCTTTTCTCAATGGTGACCTGGAAGAAGAAGTTTATATAGAACAACCAGAAGGATTGATCTTAGGAAATGATGAAAATCTTGTTTGTAGACTTAAAAAGGCTCTATATGGTCTCCAACAAGCTCCAAGGGCATGGTATTATCGCCTTGACAAATATCTTCATCAACAAGGATTCTCAAAAGGATCTGTTGATAGCAACTTATACACAAAAACTGAAAATGACAAACTACTAATTGTAGTTGTATATGTTGACGATATTATCTTTGGAAGTAATGGAGAATCTATGAGTCATAAATTTCCTTCTGATATGCAGCAAGAATTTGAAATGTCTTTACTTGGGGAACTAACATTCTTTCTTGGATTACAAGTGCAACAAGCAGCAGATGGCATTTTCCTATCACAAACAAAATACCTTAAGCAGATCCTCAAGAAGTATGGCATGGAAGATTGCAAACCTGTAAGTACACCAATGATAACTAGATGTAATCTTAGTTATAATGATTATTCTCCCACAGTGAATCATCCAGAATACAGATCTATGATAGGAAATCTACTATATCTCACTGGGACAAGACCAGACATTATGCATGCAGTTGGGATTGTTGGACGATTTCAAGACAATCCAAGAGAGTCTCACCTTCAGGCTGTGAAAATAATATTCAAATATCTACAAGGAACTCAAGACTTTGGACTATGGTATCCACAGAAGGCTGATCTTACTCTTCATGCATACACTGATGCAGGTTGGGCTGGAAGTGTTGATGATCGCAAAAGAACTAGTGGTGGTGCATTCTACATGGGGCCCCAGTTAGTATCTTGGTTCAGCAAGAAACAAAGTTCCATCGCCTTATATACAGCAGAAGCAGAATATGTGGCTGCAGCATCATGTTGCACTCAACTTCTTTGGATGATGAAAACCCTTCAAGACTTTCAAATCACATGTTCACCCCCTGTCTCTATTATGTGTGATAATACAAGTGCCATCAGTATCTCAAAGAATCCTGTTATGCATTCCAAGACCAAGCACATTCCCATCAAATATCACTTCTTATGAGAACAGGTGCTTGAGAAAAAGGTGAAATTGGAGTATGTTCCCTCCAAAGAACAAGCCACTGATATATTTACCAAACCTCTACCCAGGGAAGCGTTCGAATATCTCCGACAAAAACTGGGAGTAGTCTCTGCCATGCAGAGGATCAGGTCTACTTAAGTACAGAAGCCTCAATTGGTTGCAAGGGGATGATGAGCATGGTCATATGATTATTATGCAGATGCAACATGATCTCAGGGGGAGCATGGTATTGTTTACTCTTTGCCATTGATGTCAAAGGGGGAGGAAAAGACAGAGGAAGAGCATTGCCATCAATGACAAAGGGGGAGATTGTTGGAAATATTGTCAATGATGGCAAAGGACGAACAAGAGTTTTCTTGTAAGAAAATTAGTGTATGGTTGCGTTTTGGATTGGCGCATCGCTGAAGAGGGTGGATGACAGCCATCAAATCTGCAGGAGCTGCATAGAGGTTAAGCGCAGGGGATAAGTCCTACTGTGCAGAGGAGAAATCCTGGACAAATCCGAGTCGTTGATCTCCTTAGGGACACGCGTCAGACATCCGGAGGAGAGTCGGAGGTCAGCTCATCGGAAAATCGGAGTTTCCGTGGACATGGAACTCTTGTAACTTGGAATCATGACACGCGATTTCCCGATGGAGGTAAGCACCTAGTGGAATCCAGGTGTCGGAGGATTAAGTCTCTTCGTGAGAAGATGACAGGTGGCATCGCATATCAGAGTTCGGGACTTGGAAGGTCCTGTAGAATGGTGCAACAGGAATTGCGAATTCCTGAAACACAATTGAAAGCGTGGGGTCCAGGTGACAGCATAGAGGACAGGTGGCATCGGAGAATCGGGAATCGGGGTTTCGCGACTCTCGTGAAGAAGTGCATCAGAAACCCCGAAATCATGAAATGTGATTTCTCTATAAGGCAGATAGTGTGTGGGCTACCTCGAAAGATCAGAGTCGTCCATCTAGAAGGACGCGTGGCAAAGGATCGGGAACCGTCGGGATATCGAAGATCCCGGTGACAAGGGATTTGCGCATTGTTAAATCGCGATGAAAGAAATCCCGATTGAATCTAGACTGTCAAATCCAGAAAGGATCAGGATCGTTGATCGCAGCTTGTATCGAAATTTCGGGGATCGTGAATTCAAAAGGTCAAGAACACACTGCAACAGAAACCCCGAAATCGTGAAACATGATATTGCGATTCAATCGCAACCGTTGAGTCAAGATCACATCTGGACCGTTGATTTCCTTCAACGGAGAATCGGGGATCGGAGGATCGAGGATTCTGTAGGCATGTGCATGGTGACATCGAAAACGCCAAAACCCCGATAAAAGGTTTGACTGAGGTCATGTGTTGACGGTCATATGGCCCAAGGCCTATAGCCAGCAGGGCTAACGCATGGAGAGGAGTGTTGGGATTTGGACGATCGGGAATCATGCAGGTGTATGCACTGAGGCATCAAAAACCCCGTAGCATCGACAAGGTAAGGTTGTGGTCACGGTATGATGGTCACATTGACTGGGAGCTAAGCTCAAGAGGGCTAGTGTATGAAATGTCGAAGCCCGATTTAAAAAGGCGTGCATAGGTTTAATTCAATTTTAAAAAAAGGGGGAGCCCGATTTCCCCCGAGCAATAAATATGGGACCCAATGAGCGTTGAACGGGTCCTTGACCATGGGGTTAATAAGGGGATGATGCTCCTTCTACAAGTGATCTCAAGAAGGGAGGTAAGGACGGTGATAGGTTGCAGGGATCCCATTTGGAGGATATGGAGGACATTTTTTTGACAGTAGGCACATCTACTGATAGCTGAGGTCATTTGTGCAGGCGGCAGAAAAGTTTGAAGTGGGAGGAACCTCATTGTGGCAGTTGGGTGGCAGATCTACAATCTGGGTAAGTTACTATAGATCAAAACTTCTCAGCAACACATATAGTCTGGGTTATTGTTGATATTCTAAATTTCTGGGCAAAATATGTTTGCTGACAAATGTACAAGGGTTGAAACTGCCTGATCCAGTGCGAAAATTAATGAAACGCGGTTAGCAGTGAGTTTGAGGGTTAAAGCCTTCAGTATAGGTATTCTACCAGTAGAAACTAGTGCTATCTTCAGGGGGTTGAAGCTCCCTTCCAGGAAAGGCTAGTAAACGAGAGAAGGTTGGAGCCTTCTGCAGGTAGAAGCCTGTGTACTAGTAAGAGTCTGCACTAGTACAATGTTGTAACACGTTTTCTTAATAATATTTATTGAAGACAGAGACAACAATAGCGGTGGTTTTCTCCCGATTTGGGTTTCCACCTTAAATCCTAGTGTTCATGTGTCTTACTCATGTGTGTTGGTCTATTCGTTATCTACTGCATTGAATTACTACTTAACTTCTTAATCGACTTCTAATGAATGAAGAAATTCATAATAAGATCTCTGAATGCACTCTTGTTATCTTAAAACTATACAATAGCTAGTCTCTACAAAGTATCTTAAGGGTCTCAGTGAGAGAAAAGAGAAAATCAATTGATTGCTCTAAATATAGATTCACCCTCCCCTCTCAGTATTTCTCCACACTTGGCACAATCTCCTACAACTATTTCAGTCTTGGAAGCCCTCCAAACTTGTCCCACTCAATGGAAATCATTGCTTTCTTCCTTGGGGGCATTTGACCTTGATGATACTAGACTCATCACTTTTGATATAGATTGTGGGGAACCCTATCTCCTCGCTTTGGTAGCTTTCCAGATACCAGTCAAAATTTGGAACATCACAGTTCATCGATGCATCATTGATGAAGGTGAATCCATATGCATCATGTCCAAAACCGTATGGCAGAAAATTGGCTCCCCCGAGATAATACCATCCACCATCAGTTTGAGAGCTTATGATGGATGACCATCCTCTCCTAAAGGGCTCTTTCAAAATTTCTCCATTGAACTCGGGGTCAAAACCATTCTTATTGAAATTGAGGTTATCGATGCCCCGCTCGATTACAACATCTTTTTTGGACGTAGTTACATGTACGCTATGAAGGCTGTGGTGCTTCTGTGTTTCGAATGATGATGTTACCCCACAACGAGAAGATCATAACCATCGACCAAGTCTCACATTATGAGCCCGATCCTTCCTCCAACATCGATAACATCCTACCTTTCATCCACACTAATTCCAACACCATCCTACCCACTCATCAAGATGGCTTCCAGAATTTTCAAGGACCCATCCTTGCTAGGGACATACCATGGAGCCCCACCACTCATACATCACTCAGCACAATTGTGTGTCATATCTTTCAATGGAACGAAAACTGGAGATACCATTCCTCCCACCGAGGATTCTTCACTCCCTGATGTCCCACAAGTCACAGAAACCCTACCTCAGGAACCCCCTGAGAACCCTTCGACACCACTTGTTCCTAGTTTCACTCTCCCCTAGGGTCACATCCTGGTTTGGGAGATAGTCCCCCAAGCCATTACGCAAATCCGCTTCTTATAACCCCCACCAGGCATACAATATTTATAGGTAGTCACAACGCTTACCCATCCTAACATGGTGATTTCTATTCCAGTTTGTTATCTACACTCACCTAAGATGGTTCCTCAACCATCCCTACCTCCCCAAATCGAGGGAATCCCAATGAAGATCCCATTCCTAACTCCGAAGGAACCACCCTCTGCCCCACTATCCAACACCACTGCTATAGCTAGGGGCAAATGAAAGAAGAAAGATCCCCCTGCTCCACTTCCCCCAGAGTCCAACCTCCTTGCATACTATGCGATAAAGAAGGACACCCCACCAATAGAAGTCCCTCTCTCCCTGAGCAACTCAATTTAATCCATCTCCCTCAAGCAACCACATTGCTCGTCGCTTCATATAGCACACCTAGTACTACCACCGCATCCCCTACTACAGGTAGTAAAGGGTTGTGAACCAAATTAGCATGTGACATATGTTCATATTATGGCCATTACACCCACCATTTCCCCACGCTACCTCAGTTTCGATAGATGCTAATGATAGTATGCCAAAGATTTCAGCAAGAACCCCCTCCATCTATGTCATCAAGTACCCATGTCACTGACATCCATTATGTCATGACCTCTGTCAACGAATGAATGAGATGCCCTTTCTCTCTTTGTGAATCACTTAATCATTTCACATACCACTGTCCTACAATCATTGAATATGGGCATCGTTAAATAGCCCTTATTCAAAATCCTCCAAAACCCTCACTTCCTGCTATACAAGTGATTCCTCCTACTCCCTCTCCAGATATTGTTCATATTATCTCTCTTGATCATAAGGCACTTCCCACTCCTCCATGGTTCATTGACAGCCTATATGAGGATTTTCCCCTAAATCCACCCAATTCTCCAGTTCATTTCCCCATGGAAATATTACGACTGACAACAATTTTTACCCATAGTATCTTGAAATTTGGCTTATGTCAAGCACGCCATCACACAATTTTTGTGATACCTCCTCTACAACTTCACCACCTGAATACCATCACACGGTGATAGTCCCCAAGGCTACTTCCCCATATCCCTTATATTCGAACACCTTCCATTGTGATGAAGATATCCTTGAGGAACTAATTACACCCGATTTCCCATGTAATGCACTCCACCACAAAGTGTTGTTTCTCTCACAGGAAGCCTTCAACCTTGCTAGTCAAGCCTCCATATGCATAATCAAAACTAAGGATTTCATCCCATCAGGGAATATATGCTGGTTCAACAGCCCTATCCCTACCCTTGATGCTTTTGAAGATGACAACATGGCCAACATTTCCCCCACTGTCAAAATTGACATTTCCATCAAACCAAGAATCATAGAGGAAATCACCATTGGCATTGCATGCTCCCCGGAAGAACTCACATCTTACAAAGCTCTCTTCTAGGAATACTGGGAAATTTTTCCCTGGTCATACACAGAGATTCCTAGCCTTGATTCTTCTATTTTCGAACATCGTATCGACACATGGCCTTATATCACCCCTGTACGAAAAAATAAATGCCCATAGAACCCATCCAAAGAAGCAACCATCAAAGCCAAAATTTAAAAACTACGCGTTGTCGGTTTCATATACCCCATCACATACACGTCATGGGTTTCCAACCCCGTCCCTTTCAACGAAAAATAGGGCACCATTCACATTTGCACTGACTTTCGTGATGTCAATCATGCTTGTCCCAAAGAGAACTTTCCTATCCCTTTCATCGACCAAATTATCAATGATTGCATCGACCACGAGGCCTTTTCCTTCATGGAAGGATTCTATGGCTACAATCAAATACAGATCCACCCAACATATCAGTATAAAGCCACATTCACCACCCCATGGGTTACTTTTGTGTATTGTGTAATGTCTTTTGGACTCAATAACGTCGGTGAAATGTTCCAACGATTCATGACCTATGTTTTCCATGATCTCCCTCGCATCATCCTCACTTACTTGGATGACTTCACTACTCGATCCAAGAAATGAACACAACATATAGATGAATTACGAGTTGTATTTAAATGGTGTCGTCAGTACAATATCCTCTTGGACCCCCTCAAGTGTGTATTCTACATCACCACTGGATGCCTCCTTAGGTTCATCTTCTCCCAAAACGACATCACAGTGGACCCCCTCAAGGTCCAAGGCATCACCAAAATTCCACCGCCCCAAAATTTACATTATGTCTTATAGAGTTTTATAAGCCATCACATTTTATAGAGTTTTTAATCTTCTTTTTCTCCATGCCTTATGCCTAATCTACCATTTTTATTATTGACATATGCCTCCTCCATTACCCTACCACATCAGTTACGCTGATGGAGCTATGCGCTAGACACAGAATCTCGCTTCGACTGCTTGGGCCCTCTATAACCCCTCACATGCACTGCTCCATTCCAACGACATTTGTTTGGGATCAACAACCAATAACCAAGTAGAATACACAGTCGTCCTTGGCCTCCTCACCGAGGCCAACCATCACCATATTTTCCACCTTAGCGTCTTATTAGATTCTTAGCTTGTTGTCCTTCAGCTCAACAATGTGTACTGTGTCCGTGATCCTTGGATCTTCCGCAAATACCTGCAAGTTAGACTTTTATCTTGACATTTTGATTCAATAAAATTTACACATATTCTACGACAATTCAATCAAATAGTAGATAATATTGCTAACCTAGTGTTAGATTAGAATTCATCGCATCAAGACACCATTGAACATACATAAATCATCAAAAATCTGTCACAGCATATAGACTAGACATCATAAAAAATCATCACAAAACATCATCACATGTAAACATAGCAGAGATCACAAACATTTATATCCATATATATATATATACCGAACAATGTATCATCAAATGTTTACAAAAGTGGTACAAAATATACATTTCCCATAGGCAAGTGAACCCCCTCATCCCTATAGGCACAAAATAGGGGTCATGCTACCCTATACAAAGAAAAAACATCCAGAGCACTCATAATGCCTTTAGAGAACCACCACCAGGTCTTCTATATGGAGTAGGTGCCACACTAGCTAGGGGTCCTCCACATCCTAGGGGAAGCTTCCCAGTCATAGGTGCCCCTGCTACAACTGCTTTGTAGATCAAGGTGCACAACTCTGTTGGAAGGCCCATGCACTGCTCCAGGACTCCCTCATATTGGATCTAAGTCCACATGCCCTCAGGCACTCCCTGTAGCACCACCTCCAATCAATGAAGGAAATCCTCAAACACCCCGCTGGCCTCTCCCTGAGGTGAATTTGACGGCCCTGCACCAAGGTCGTCAAATCTGCCTCTCCGGCATGCTCTCGGATCATTGACTGGCCTCACACCCACCTCATCCCTCCGCCATCTCTCTCCTTCTCTTGGAAACCTCACTTATCCTTGAAGAACCAACCCTCTAATCAAATCCACCTCTCAGCCTCGTGGCCCCACATCTGCACACACAACAAACAAACGATAGCATCAACATCCATCCATACATACAACATATGCTATACTATTGTCACAAACCTCTCCAAAAGGTAAAACCATATTCGGGTCCTGTTGGAAGTCCATCCCAACATATGGCAACTATAGTATAATCTGTGGCATCTGGCGCCACACATGCGCCATCTCAGCCATCAAGTAATGGCCAACCTCCCCACCCCCATGTTGTACCAAAATCGATTCCCACCGCATCAATCGTGGCTCCTGTGCAGCAGCCACCTCCAAAAAAAATCTCGAGCACAACATGGGCACCCTCTCCAAGAACCATGCCACCAAGATCAACCCAAAGGAAAAATATCCTGAGTCAGTATCCCAACATCGATTGAGTTTCCCCATCATCTTGGTGTGTAGCATCAAGACCCAGGCAAAATTCTCTCCACTCAATTCCCTCTGCATGATCCTCAACTGACCACCATTGATCCACTGAGTAGCTAAGGATCCGTAGATCCTCATGATCATCGTGGAAATCCAGCGATGCACCATTGCATCCATCGCCCCAATCCAAACAACTGACCCAGACATGAAATCCTCCCCTAAACAATAAGTCTGGGCCAAATCTGCCAAGTGTGCCTCCCCTAGCAACTAGGGCTCAGCAGGTAGGGCCCTCCCCCGAAAAGGGAGACCGGTCAAGAAATAAAAATCCTCCATCGCAAATAATTTATGTTGCTCCCCTCTCACAATGAACCACTGCAGCTTAGTGCTCCACATAGAAGTCAAAAACTGCAACAGGTACTCTTGTGCCTGAAGCCGTGAGTAGTCAAAGAAATTTAGCAAGACACAGGCTACCAAAGGTCCCCGAACACCCATCTCATCATCCCTCACTGCCTCCCTGAGGCATGCCCAGTCCCTCTCCCTCTAGTGGACTGACATCCTACATTGATCACCTGCATTCACACAAACAACACTTGATCATCCATCACAATTCATAGAATGAAAAACTCCAAAAAAGACAATTTTTTCATCCCCCCAGCTTTGCCTCATGTGCGCGGCTGTCACCCCCACAATTGCAGATATATGTGTGCCTATTCTTCGCATAGTTTCAAATCAATGCATATATATTGAAGAAACAAATGTGCATCAATGAGCACCTATCACACACACAGGCGCACATTTATGTGCACCTGTTCACCCCACAACTGCACACATGTGTGCAACTATCAGAGAAACAACTTTGCACAAGCGCGCAACTCTTCTTCAAATAAGCACGCATCAAATGTGCACTTGTTTCCCTTACTCACATGCCCCCATGTGAAAATTTCCTCTATACATCCGCACACCCATGCATGAGAATCCTTCGATCGCCCGCGCACTTGGGGGCCCACCCTCACAAAACCCTACCGTATGACCCTCCATACGACCTTGCCCAAAAAAAATATCCTAATTACTATGCATGAGGATGAGACCACTAACCTAGCTCTCACTAATCCTGGATCGGCTAGCTCGAACTCCTAGAATCTCCAAATCTCCTCTAAAATAAATCTCGCCAACTCACTCTGGTAGCAGGTACAAATGAGGTGGTAAGGTGGGCCCTACAACTATATATAGTCCCTTTTTCCAAACATCCATGCTCAATTACAGGAGCTCAGAGCATATGTTTTTTGATCTTTCTTTAGCCACAAGATTAGGATCCCGACACCTACACATTCACATTCCCCGGGTCACCATTCATCCTTGGCCCCGAGGGAGAATTTTTCTCACAACACGCCCAGGTACACATGCTCATGTTCAAAATTATCAAATAATTGTTATATGTTCTTTCTCTTCAGATATTGTTCACGTCGAGTATTTGGTTTTCATGTGTGCAAGTACTTGGTCATCCCATATCAATGCAACCCCTTCAGGTATATGATCGACACTAGCATGTAATCATTCCTTCTGAATATCAATTGCATCTTTCAGTCACACCCTTTAACATTTTCCTATAGGATCCTCACATATGGCTCTACAATACTATCACCTCTGCTACATTTCAGTACTATCAATTGGTATTACTCCCTCCTACATGAGTTGTCTCATTCATAGTCCCCTTTGGCACTTTGACAGTCATGCTTCTTTCACCCCCTAGGGATGGGAGTCCTGGTAGTCTTACACATGTTCGAGAATCAACCACATACTCCTTCTCCTCATTTTTCTCTCTTTCCCCATGGAATATGAGGGCATCTATTCACATATCTAAATTGACTACACCACCACAGTATCATTAACCTTCCACTTTCCACCACAATCACTTTTCCCATCTGCAAATTACCCTCCATTCATTTACCTCATACAGAAACCCACCCATGGGGTCCCCACCCTCCACTAATTTGCCATACAACTTGTGCCCTCACAGGCCAAGCCATCTTGCATTGGGGTACCCATTTTTGTATCTGTACACTTATCCCACCTTATTCTTTATTTATTTAGTAAATGTACAAAGCCTTTTGTTTCCAACATTTACATAGATTTTTGTTGTCAACTTTAGTGACCTTCTTTTCCAGCAAAGAATCCCATGTCACCCTTGGTTGGGGAATTCCTTCACATTATACACTTGTTGACATCGTCCATAAACCCCGAGTATCCCACCATCCATATACCTTCGATCCCTGAGTTTGTCTACTTTTTCATGCCTTTGGCACAATTTAAACCCACGTCTAGTCATCCCCTTGACGCTAGATCTAGTTTCACAGTTGCTGCCACTCATACTTCACATATATCCCCAAGCATGGAAATTATTGAGTCTCATCGCCTCTTGACCTCTTCCGTGTATCTCATCAGTTCCTGATCTCATCCAATGGATTTCATGAATCCATTTTCTTCTTGGAGTTGCGTCTCCTTTTTTGTCGACATCAACACAGTTTCCAAAAGGGAAACAATATCTTGACTCTCATTACCTATACAATGAGGAGTCTCAGATGGCACAGGGAGAACCATCATTTCTCTGTACTATCGTTGAACCCCATAGCATTCGACTTCAACACCATCTCATGGTATGGTGGGTCTTACTTTATGACTATTGTAGTTGTTTTATACTAGCCGAAGACCTCTAAAAAATGTTTGGCTATCAATTCCTGCGAATCATCAACACTTGTTACAAGTGTGGTCACCTCTTTTCAGAGTATGTTCACCATCAAAATTGTCATCTTCCATTATCAAACTGCCTCGGAGGGTGCTGCAGTTATCTACATCAACATACAACTTCAGTTACTATCCTACAAATTTTAGTTACATAATACAAGCATGGGGAATTCTCGCCTCGTTTGTATACAATTTTTATTTTTCCACACCTCGAGAAAGGTTTGGGCCCCACAGGTTCCCCTCTACCTCCAATGGGTCATTGTTTCAATTCCTCTGAACACTATTCCTTACAATGGTACTCTTAGTAGAAGAAACATTGATGTATTTCAATTATACATATGCTCCTAACCTCACACATCAGGGGGCATATGTTATCACTGAAATTTCATCCGCAAATGGTTACAGGAATCCAGCATCTCCAAACACCTATTAGTTCACCCACAACTTCAAAAATGCATTTCCAAAAAGGCACAAACTATACAATTAGTGAAAAAATTAACATGCACAAAAGAACTACAAGAGGCGCGTGCACATGCGTAGGTCAGAAACGTCAAAAAAGTGCACATGCACCTGAGGCACGACTATGTACGATAAAAGATGTGCACTCCTAAGAACGGTGCATTTGTGGTTCTTGTTGGCCCCTCACCCACTTCTGGTTCATCTCCCAAGTTGATTTGACCATCAAATCCGAGATGAATCTGAGTGGGGGGCTGGTCAAAGACCTAAGGGTGCCCTAAAGGGCCCTTTGTTCAAACTAAAGACCGGTTGGATAATGCCTCAAATATTTACTATAAAAGAGGCCATGGTTTCACTATGAATTCAAGAATATATTTGTATTTTTATGCTACCTCTATTCTCCTACAAGGAACCTCTTTCCTTCTTGGAGCATACTAGCACCATTTCATTGAGCCATTCTCCTCACCTCTTGAGGGAATGAGCTTTGTATTTCTTCAACATTTCCCTTTTAGTTTACTATTTGTAAGAAGTTCTCTCACATAGGGGATTCAAGATCCCTCCCTTGGAGGAAGAGGGGACCCATAAGTCTCCCTTTCTCTTTGGTGTTTTCCCACTAATACAATCTATCCATTGGTGGCATGAATATTGGTCAATTTTTTGGTTGATTTTGGTTCTAATTTCCTTATTCACTTTAGTTTTGTTTCTTTAGTTGTTATTATCTTAGTTGTTTATTTATTTCTTATTCTTGATGTGTCTAACTCTTGCACTAACTTTTGTCATGTTCAGTTGACCCAACTAGACTTGTAGGTGTCCCTCTTTTTCTCATCCAAGTGGCAAAAAGGATACAATAGGGATAATTACATGGATACTTCTCAACAATTAATTAAATAATTTGACTGTGTAAAATATACCAAAATATCAGTTTCCAACCATTGTTGTGTCATATATTTTGTTGATGTTACACAGACCCTTTAATTTATTTTACAGAACAGGGATGCCAAAATGATATTGGGATTATGAGGGGGATATAATGAGACAAAAGTGGTAGCATGACAAAGACATAATATGGATATTGCTCATCTAAAATTAAATCAAATCAAACAATCAAACATATCTCTGTTCATACCTACATAATTCAATCAATATTCACTTTTCAAACCACCATCTAAATTGTCACTTCTTTTACACATTGCTTGCTAGCTTTCAATAAAAACAATTCATATGCCTAGAAATAATCAATTATAGTAGCCTTTGCATCTATATAATATTTATATAGAAGTCCTATCAATAGTATTTCAATCGATATGGTGAACATAATAACCCTTTAAGCCACGATCATCTATAACTCCAATGTTAAATCTCTTTTTTATTTTAAAACCAATAGAAAATGCACAGTGATTCTAGCCATTTATATCCAATATTTATTCTTTAAGATCAAATAAGAATATGCATAGTATTAACCACCATTTTTCCATTATTCAAACACTATTCGACATAATCAACTGGGAATTAAACTCTCAATCATACCCCAATACTTTCACACACGAATCTTCTTTAAATATAATCAACATAAAAATCGATGTGAATAACATTCAACAAATAACATTCAACTCCTGAGCCCAGGCATCACATAAATTAGCATGTACAAACTTCCTTTTTTAAAATTACCCAACGAGAAATAGATCTGAATCGTGCCCAATCAACCAAGCACACAAATGTGTCTCTTTTACCCTTGACTAGATTGAAATGATATCAAGATCACAATTAGGGTTTAAACACAATGAACAAAGAGTAAGAACATATGGCTCAATCAAAGGAATAAGTCCTCGAAAAACATAGATAGCTTGTGCCTTTTATAATTTACCACAGAAATATAACAGGTAACCATAATCTCGACTGTAAGGGTTACCAAATGACAGTCAACCACCTCCAATAGAGAACGAAAAGAAGTGAACCCTTAAAAAACATAGTAGAATGAGTGTCCAAGCACAACTCGTGCCCAACCGAAATAATATATAATATTTCTATTTAACTTCTAGGTGATGTCAAACCCAACCATGCCACTTTGTAAGAAAGAGTGTCAACAAGAGAAATGATATGATAGCTAATAGCTCGGGCTCTTTCCAAGCCAAGGAAAAAAACTTTAATCTTTTAACAATTCACATTGCAAGCTAGAGTATCGAAAAATATCAACCACATAGATGAAAAATGGAGTGGAAAATCTTAAACATAGAGACTTGTTGTAACACCCATGCACAATGCTCAGAGCTTGTCAAACAGAATAATAAATTTCCATAGATAACCTGACTCAAAACCCAAGGTGACTAAACATGGTTCACTTTCATTTTATCAATAAATTTATACAAATATTATCCATAGTAAGGATAGCACAACCATTCCTTCTTTTTAAAAAACCAACTGTCCAGAATAATCACCAGAAGAACCCACAGACACAACACCAATACACTGTTCAAAAATCCTATAAAATATTAAGAAAAACGTAGACCGCGAGCAATACTGAGACAAAAATTGATTCGAATGGCAGAGAAACCATCATGGATGGAATACTAAGGAACCCATACCTAGAAATATTGCACGAGGAAAAATCTAGATTGTATGCCTCCTTCAAAACCGAGCAATGCAGAGCATCAACAACCACCAGAGCCAAAAACCAAAATTCAAGTATGACTAGGGTGACGTGATTGAAGGGTGTTTGAGTGACATGCAGTAAATTCATGTCGCTTATCCCTCCAACCTCATTCAATTCAACGTACAAGCCAAACAATTCACCATTGAACTAAGCATTTGATCAACCACATAACCATTTCCATATCCCTTTTTTCATATTGTGCCACCTTTGGTAATATCAAACTCTTTTAAAAATAACCATGTGCTATAAAATTACCCCATGTGCGTTCGACACATAAAATTCAACAAGGTTCTTAAATATAGAAACAAGGTTTTGTACACCCCTTTTTATGAAAATAATACCACATTAGAGCTTGTGTATAGTCCTTTTATTTAAAAGAGCCTCAATATTATCCCTTTTATCAAGATCATATTTAAACCAATTAATCCATGTTAAATCACAATATAAAAAAAAACTGATAATGATCCTTTCATCCATAGGGAAACCTTAATATAATTTGTGAGTGGTTATCAAAACTATCAGTGCTATGAATCAATCAACCAATCACCTTATATCACCACAACATTTTAACTATGATTTAAAACATCAAACTGTAGAAGACTATGTTGGTACCATCACAATGGGAAACAAAATATAAGAACAACATATCCATCATAGCGTCACATGTCTACAAGGGGGTCCCACCTACTAGTTTATTATTAATATAAATAGTTAATAGAGCTTGGAAATAATTTGCGAGCATAATATTCATCATTTCATTTTTAAGCGTCAAAAGTGATGAGGCCATTCTTCTGGTGGTGCCATCCTCCATTGTGTTATGCACTTATCTAAGTGTTTTGTTGATGTTCCTTGCCCATCATACCTGTGCATTTTATTGCTCCCATGTTCTATGTTGAATATAATGAACAATAACCATTTACATTGGTACCAGTCCTTAATTGTTTCTTTTTGTGCACCCCACCATCTTGCAGGTGTGGCCTTGAGTGAAATGTATATGGATAAGAGTCTCTAATTTTCTAATACTTCTTCCTCATACTTTGTTAGAAATTACTCTAAGTGATTTACCCCATGAAAAATGGGAGGTTCTCTTATCTCTGTACCAACCCATCTTACTTTGTGGTCTATTCTTGTGCACCTTCTTGTGGAAACTTCATGTAATCTGTGTTTCCAATTCTCCAACCTTGTATCTGAGTCAGAAGCACATGATGTGATGATTCTCTAGCTGAGTACCCCATATCAGTTGGGTTGACATAATCTTCTTCACGCGTGGTGGTTTTGTACAACTGTTTTATTTCTTCCAAATCCAAACAAGTGGGTTCTACAAACCTTTCTCCTTCTGAAGGATCTAATGGTGCAATTAATCTATATTCACCTGATTCAAACATAATTTTCCTTGTCTTCAAGTTGATTATGGTCTAGTTATCAAATGCCCAATCCAATCCAATAAATGTTGGATAAGGTGTTGTGCCATCTACTATCTCTATTATTTCGAAACATGTCATAGTGCGCACTCCATCCAATTCTACTATCACACCTTTAAGTCTTCCAATTGGTAAAACTCTATGTTGATTTTCTAGTTTCAAGTGGATGGGTGAATAGCCTATTGTAGTTTCTCCAATAAACTACCATGTCTTCTTAGGTAAAACATTTACTTCATATCCTAAGTCAAGTATAATATCACCCATATTGAAATCCCCAATATTAGAATTGAGTCTGAATTCCCTTCTTGTCCTTCTTCTTGTTTGGAGGTCATTGACTATTTTCTTCTCCAATTTCCCTTCTACCTTTGTGTTACATCTTTCTAGTAGGTTTTGTAATATTATGACATATGATGGCTCCTTTAATAGCTTAACACATGATTGCAGATTTTTTTTTTATGTTACTTACTTTATCTAAAGGTTGTGCTTCACTAGTGTGGTCCATTGAGGAGGGAATTTTTTACATTGGTACGTTTTGATTATGTCGTGTGGCTGATGTAGATGCAAAAATTTTCTTGAGAAACTCCTATATTTCCTCCTTGAAAGTTTTCTTTTCTTTCCATGCATCAAACTTATTTTATGGTTTAGTATTCTTCTTCACCCATTGGTGTTGTGTTGGATATTGTCTTACTGCATCGACTCCTATCTTGGCTCCTCCTTGTGTGATTATATTGATGTTTCTTCCATCATCTCTGGCTTCTGCAGAAATCCACTGTAAATTTTGGTTGTTCTGGTTCCTTTTTTCTTGGATCTTTCCCAAGAGTTTTGTACAATATTATGTATCATGGTCCACTACACGACAGTACATGCATGTCGTGGGTGGAAGTGGACACTACCTTGCATAATTTCCTGGTTGTTGGCAGTTGTGGCACACTATTGGACTTGTGCCTCATCCAAATCCTCCTCTACCTCGTCCTCCACCTCTGTATCCATCTTGATCTCCCTGTGCTACGTTGTACTAAGGTACATATTTATACTTCACGGGGTTATATTGTGGATGTGCATTATTGTATCACCCTACAATATTTATCATCACGACCTGGTGAATTGCAAAAATTGCAGTATGAGATTTTGGGTACTATATTATACTTATGCATCACTGGAAAATGATATGGATCATTCCCATGAATTTTAAAAATATAGCACCATGTTCCTCCTATTGGTAAAGGGTTTGATATTCTTGTTTCCATGTACTGCGCGAAAGTTGTACATTCGTTGTTATGGTGTCCTTTTGTCCTTCATGTGGTACACCAAACAACTTATTTTTATTGGATAAATCCGTAAGTCCGGACAAAAACCGATCTCCCTAGATCCACCTGGATCTAGAACAAAACAGGACAGAATATACCGCTTTCCCTAGATCTAACTATTGAATTAAATTGGAAGTGAGAATAAGAGACATACCTTGTAATCGCTTCCTTAATCTCTGTTTCTCCTGCTTCGCTCCGGTGCTCTCATGCAGTCAAGATCAAAACAGCACAAACCAACCAAAGTGAAAGAAATCTATATATCCAATAGCTAATCTATGCATATGATCAAGGAGTTATGCAATAAAGTAAATCTAACTTTATGGGAAAGAAACATATTACTGTATCATATTAAATGTGAAAGAGAG
>JZKD02S1672679.1:788252-802831 GCA_000966675.3 Picea glauca | reverse complement strand
TCATTTTCCTTCTTTATAAACAAGTTCGCACCCTGGCCTTGAACACAGTGCGAGAAGTTCGCAGTCCAGATGAAAGCAGCCTGTGGGAATGAAGATTCTCGCAGGAGAGTATATAAGCAGCCTGCGAACTTTTCCCAAAATATGATTTTGAGAAAATGACAAGTGTAACCTTCTTTTGGAAATTGTTCTTAATAAAGAGTTTGATCTTCCATTATCATGACATGATCATAATATCATCTCGATAACCAAAAATGTGGATAACAGTTGTCTGTATAGTGGGTTGTCAACCAGTGGAGTCTCCCTGCCATCCTCAAATTTGACTCCTGATAGGAAAGGAGTTAGAGCAAACCTGTAGTCTGTCATGTGAAATATTATAAGGAGATCTCATGCATACTTGGATTGAGACAATTTGATGCCTAATGCATCCTGACTGATCTCAAGTCCAAGGAAGAATTGTAGCGGACCCATTTCCGTCATCAAAAACCTTTCATGAAGAATCCTCTTGACTGCAGCAATCATTGAAGTTGAGCAACTGGTGATCAACAAATCATCGACATACAAAACTAAAAGTAGAAGTGAATCAATCGTCCTAAGCATGTATACATTCGGGTCTGATTTACAATGTACAAATTTCTATGACAACAGGTAGGAGTCCATCTTGGCATACCATGCCGTCGGAGCCTGTTTGAGGCCATAAAGTGACTTCTTCAGTCGATAGACCAGAGATGAGTCTTGCATAAATCCCTGGGGCTGCTCCATGTAGATCTCCTCAAAGAGATCACTGTGAAGAAATGCATTCTTCATGTCCATCTGATGGACTTCCCATCCCTTGGCTGCCGCAATGGAAAGTGCCAATCATATGGAATCCATCTTCACTACTAGAGCGAAGGTCTCATCATAGTCAATACCATGAACCTACTGAAATCCTTTGGTGACAAGCCTGGCTTTGTATCTATTGATCTGTCCATATGCTGTGCTCTTGGTCCTTTAGAACCATATGCATCTGAAAATTTTCCACCCAGAAGGAAGGGTAACCAGATCCCAAGTCTGGTTCTCGAGGAGGGATTTGTACTCCTCCTGCATGGCGGATTCCCAAAAGGGATTTCCAACATCCTCTCCATAAGAATGTGGATCTAAAGACTGAACCAAGAAAAGATTCCTAGAAGGCAATGTTTCAATGGCAGTGAGTCCAACAGGAGGCTGCTCTAAATCATATCAATTCCTCCTAGTATCAGTTGGATCACCTACGAGATCAACTACATCTTGAAGAGTAGTTTGTGCCCACTTGGGCCTCTTCTTTGGCTCTGCAACTACATCTGGATGCTCTGACTCTGCATCTAATTGTACTAGCTCTGAATCTGAATCTGAATCCTCTGAGTCCTTTGAATCATAACTCTCATCCGAAGAAGAGTTGGCATGTGCATCCTCATCATCTTGGACAGGTGGATGAGTGAAGGTGTCTGCATGCGGCTGATGAGGTACATGCAAGACACTTTCCTCGAATTGGACATTACGTTCAATGATGAGCTAGTACGAGGAAATAACAATAAGTTGATATCCCTTCACATTTTTGAGGTATCCAACAAAAATGCACTCAATTCTCTAGGGATCAAGTGTCTTCCACTTTTCAGAGGGAATCTGGGCCCATGCACATGAACCAAAAATGAGAAAGTGGGTCACTTCCGGTTTGAGGCCGCTCCAAGCCTCGTAGGGGGTCTTATCCTTGAGATATCTATGAGGATATATATTTTGGATGTGTGTTTCATAGTTAAGTGCTTCAGCCCATAGTCTCTGTGGTAGTGACTTTGCATGCAACATGTAAGATGGAATCTCCTTTAGAGATCGGTTTTTCCGCTCAGCAACTTCGTTTTGCTACAGAGTATAGGGAACTGTGTGTTGCAACTGAATCCATGCCTCATGGAATAGATTGTGGATCTCATGATTCACATACTCTCCCCCGTTATCAGTTCAGAGGACTTTGATCTTCTTTCTGGATTGTGTCTCAACCAAGGCTTTGAAATATTTCAAGTGTTGAAAGACCTCAGATTTTTTCCTGATAAAGTAGATCCAAGTAAAACCTGAGAAATAATCAACAAAAATGAGAACAAACCTCTCTTTGTTGATAGATGGATGTGGAAAAGGACCCATGAGGTCACTGTGGATCATATGTAAAGGTACAAAAGCTTGCTGAGACTTTCCTTTGTCGAATTTCTCTTGAGGGTGTTTTCCGAGAACACATCCCTCACATACTCCCTTGGAGAAATGGATGTCTGGTAGACCATAAACTAATTTGTGATTGCTAAGCTATTGCATGTATCTGAAATTAAAATTTCCAAACCTTTTGTGCCATATCCTACTACTTTCATCAGCATGAGTGAGCTGTAAAGCAGAATCAGGTTCAATGAATTCAAAAAAAGTATACAAATCTAGACTGATGAGTTACCTCACCGGTAGAAACCCTAGAGTTGGTTTGCATGTCGTAAATATCAACAAAATTTGGTGTGAAGATGAATTTCTTTCCGGTGTCATAATTCATCATCTGATACACAGACAGAAGGTTGACAGAAATCTTGGGAACATGCAACACATTCTCGAAACTTCCATTGGTGAGTTCAATCCTTCCTTTGTCGGTGACTTCGACAAAAGAGTTGTCCCCCATTAGAATAGGAGGACCTTTGCATGCATCCAATGAAGAATAGACTTCTTTTGAGGCATCCATGTGATGTGATTCTCCTTAATATATGATCCAAGCATCGAGAGAGGAGTTGATGGAAATCAAGGCATGGATAGAATTGCCTTTCTTGGAATTCGGATCTTCTGGCTTCTTATTATTTTCACCCTTGGGGATGCAATCTCCAAGGTTGTTTTGTTGAAGTATTTGAGACATCAGATCTATTTTCTTTTGCATGTGTGAAGATTCTGAATGGAATCCTTTGTGACAGTATATCCGTTTCTCTCCTTTTCTTCCCTTTTCTCCTTTGGATCCAGAGGCATCAGTGAAGGGTTTTGTGTACCCTTCCTTCTTGGTATGTGCATGAGATTTTCGCTTATCTTTATATTTATATTTCTGATATTTGTGGCTGCCATCATGCACATTGAGTGAATGCGCCCTTGGGCCTTTTATTGCGCCCATGTTGATGAGCTTGGTTTTCTCTTGTGTCAAGGATTCGATAAATTCCTTAAGAGAAGGAATATTCCAGGTGGCTCCAGAGGTGAACCTGATAGTATGGAATGTAGTTACAAATACATAAAATTTAGGACCAAGCTTGGAGAGAATGGTGAGAACCATTTTTTTCTCCTCCTCTGATTTATTAACCCCGCAAGCTTTGAGTTGCAACAGTAAATCCTTGAATTTTGTAAATAAATATTGGATATTATCGAATCTTTTGGGATCCAATGTGAGAAGATCCACCTCCAACCTGTGTCCCCTCATCTCATCCTATTTTCCAAAGAGCCTTTCCAAGATTTTCCAGGCTTCATTGGGAGAAATAAGACTGCAAATTGTTCTGAGTGCCTCATCCATGCGATTTAAGTACTTGGATTTTTCTATGGCTGATGTCAGATCTATATCTGTATTCATGGTTAACCTATACAAACCTCTGGATCATAGATGTATGGCTATTTTCTCCTTCCATGCAAAATAGTTGTAAGGTGTAAGAATGAATTCTTTTTGGAATTCCATCTTTTTGTTGTCTTCAATCTTTTGTACCTACAAAAAATTTTGGTGTAGATTTTGCTTAGCAGTCCATTGGATTTGATACCATGTAAATGTGTTGAAAATACACATAATAGATATATCTAAACAATTATACACACATTTGTAGAGAGAATTGGAGAAGGAAGATTAAGGAGAGAAATAATGGAAGAATTCTCATTAACCATTGTGAATAATGAATAATTTACACATGATATACTCTATATATCTCAATGAGTTCGATTTGAGGTGAACCAATGCACCATAGTGGTGGTCTAGAGTGATTTGGACACACACCAGTAGTTACGGGAGTGAATTGACACCTATTCTAGTCTCTCAGGTAGTTACGGGAGTGAACTTCCACCTAGTTGAGTTAACTAGTCAAATAGTCTTCAGTTAACTGAATGAACATAGAGTAGTGAGGAGTTAACTCATGGAATCAAGGATAATGCACCACTTTGGTGATGATACCAAGGAAAGTTCTAATTATCATGGTGATGATCCCAATGTTGCATGGTGATGATCCCAATGCAACATCTAAACTCAACTCAACTAGTCAAACTGAAGTGTCAACTGAAAGAGAATATTCTCCAGGTGGAATATTCTCCCCTAAAATATAGGAGACTGGATAATGACTAATTATGAATAATAAACAAGGAATAATCTTATTAAAAATAAATCCTAGGTGTGTTTGAAGTAACTCCAACAATTTCTCCCTGATTTCAATCATTTCATTCATATACTGATCTTTTGAGATGGGGTTTTGAAATTCATTTGTCAATAGTCTTTTCTTGTCTGCAATAGTCCTTGTTTCTCCTGGAGGACTGTTTACATCTAGGCTTATATACCATTCCAATGTGTAGTGTCTTACCATGATAGATAACTGCACAAGTTTTGTATCCTCATATGTGATTTTCTTCGCTTTCCAAATATTATCACAGATGAATAAGTGATTTTTAGCATCTTTTGATGCCTCTCCCTGAAATTATGGTAACCTGATTGTAGGATCATGTTATGTCATTCTGAACTATGTTGAACTACTACCTCTGAACAGTGTATATATTTGACTAATACTTCTTGGACTAGCTCCACCAATTCATGCTCCCTTATTGGATCCTTGTCCTGTCATTCTTCTGCCATGGATATTTGGTTTTCTAGACGCTAGTGTTATTTATGATGTATTAGTCTCAGATGGGGTTATAGGTTCCACACTAATTTTGATCTGGATTGGATTTCTTCCTTCTATTCCTACCCTTGGACCTCATATCTTCCTTTTGTATGTTACGCATTGGATTTCCTCAATATTCTCCACATCCCAGAGATCATCTAACTCTTCTTCATCACTTGTCAATCCCTCTCTATCAACTATGGCTCTCTTATTATTATTCATCTTATATCAGTAGGGTGCTCCACTGTGCATCTTTCTAGTTTTTTCTATTATCTTATTTATCTGTTCTTCCTCCATCATGATTGGGTCCATGGCCTCCTTCCTCTTTCCCTTATCCATCTCTTCCTCCATTTCCCCACCTCTTATCAGTGCTTCCCTCCTTCCCCCATGTACGCAGGGAAGTTTAGTTGTATGATTCCATGGTCATCACACCGTTGTTATATAATAAAATATTGATTGAAGTATACAATGATATAATATACCTACCTCTAGGTCCTTTTAGAAAATCCTCCTCTCTTGCACTGTAAGACTTTGCGGTATCTACTACAAATTCAGTGATAAAACCTACAACAATATTGTCTAACCATAAATCTATTGTGCATGTAAATTTGTTATTAACTTGTCGTAACTGTGTGATATCCATAGGATTCCACTCCAATTGTCTGATATGATTTGTTAGGTGGTTGTATTTTAACTTCAATAGCCACTCCTGCAACAAATGCAGGAAATCATAGAAAAATACCTCATGCAGGTCGCTAAAAACGTATTTGTTAAGATATTTGTGCAGTGTTAACTTATGGTTTTTGTTATCCTTCTGTGCAAACTCAAGTTCCTTTTTTTCAACTATCTTTCAATCTCCACCTTTGTTGAAAAAAGGAACTTGAGTTTGCATAGAAGGATAAAAAAAACCATACTTTCATTCTATGCGCGATATTTCCACGGATCTTTTCCACTCAATCCCATTAAGTTCTAGCCAACAACGAAACCATTTGTTGGTTTATTATTCCTCTTTATCTTATAGGGTTGACCTACGTTCGTATCTCAACAGGTTTCCAACAAAATCCTCTAAAACTATCGGCCCTCCTGGTAAACCAAAAGGAAACATAGCACATAGAGTGCACTTTGACGTCTCACCCGAGATAGCTTTATGGGTGACTACAATGCTCAAGTTCTTGAAGTCTAGAAAAAAGTGTGGATTTGGGAGTGTATTCTACCTTCTTCATGCATTCATCATGTCATTCTTTCAAATATTCTTAAGATTCATTCATCTTTTAGGCCCATGCATGCATTCTAATATATCTAGCTTAAACATTCATTCATAAACTAATCATTGGAAGAAAGTAAACATGTAATAAACATCACATATAACAATTTTTTTACCATGGTTCACCCCCTCCTGGGATATGACCACAAAGATTTGGCTTCTCTTGTATTTTATTAGATTTTATGCAAAATATGGTGTTGTGTGCATTACATCTCCAATCATACAAGCACTATGAGGTTAGGGAACCTCTATGAGGTGGACTATATCACACCAGGCTCCTCATCATGTGACCTAACCCTCAAAATATGGCTTACTTGACTCTTCTATCACCTTATTACCATCATAAAAACTACTGAACTGATCACTTTCTCCCAAAAATCAACCAACTGAATGAACAACAACTGAACCCCTAACCTAGACATCCTAGGTGCTTATTTATACTACTTTGCATGCTTATAGTCGTTATCATATTTATCACAAAACCTAACCCTATCATAGTTAGGATTTCCTGCATGTGCACCACCTTTCTTTCCTTCTTTGCATGATTATTTTCCTTCTTTTTTACATGTTTCTTTCTTTTCATTGATTGCACGTTTTCCAAAATTAGGTCTTATTTCCAAAATTAGGTCTTTCCAAAAATAGACCTTTTCTCCAAAAATATGCCTGCGCTCAAAATAAGATTTCTTCTCAAAATAGTCATATGCCCAACATCACCTTACACAGTTATGCCCTAAAATTTAGGAAGCCTCAAGGATCATTGTGCAACATCAGCCTATTGTGTTGACTAGCCCGTTTCTGCATAATCAAGATAAGACTTCAGGGACCTCCAACACTAGAATAGAATCAAGTGGGAGTCAAAACTTCCATCACATGAAGGTGGACATCTATGCATCAATAAGGTCAAGTCTCTGATTGAGGTAGCCACTTGATCTCACGATTATGGTTAACCATATACTATTTTAGGTCCAAAGCCTCCCCCTCCCCTGAAAACACATTTACAGATTGATAATTCAGAACCTCTGCCTCGTATTCTGAAAGGATTCCTCAAGTTATCTACCCATAATCCTAATGCCAAATCCACCTAAAATTACTTGATTTTAGAGGGTTTGGGTCAAACCCCATGCACGATGTCGGATTTGGAGGTGCTCCAGATGTGTTCCTCACAGAGGAACACCTTGATATATGTTTTAGGAGCTCTAGACCCATGTGGCTCAAAATCCATCAAGTTTGATGTTACAGACATTAATCCTCCCTTACCTTACCACTTGGCCTTTCAAATCCATGTGGAGTGCATGAAACTTACCATCAAGCGTATTGTAGTTGATGAAGGTTCTTCAACATCCTTGATGTTCCTAGCCTGTTGGAAAGACATTGGCTCTCTGCCCCTGTCTCAATCCATGACCATGTTAACTGAATTCAATGGGAATTATTTTATACCCCACATTATACCTCCCACCTTCCCAGTCCAGTTGGGTGGAAATAATGTGGATATTGAGATCGAGGTGGTTGATGCACCTCTCAACTATAACCTTCTGTTAGGGAGTAATTGGAATTATTCCATGATCACTATTGTGTCATCGATTTTCCATGTTTTATTCTTTCCTCGCGAAGGAAAGATCATGATGATCAACCAATTATCCTTTGAGCATCCTATTCCTACTGCATTGATGGGGCCTACGGTCCCTGTTATTGAAAATTCTTAGAAGGAAACTGAGAATGTTGGTGTCAGGATGTATTCCTCGATAGGTACTTTTTATTTCATGACACCAATTTCACATATTAATGTTATTTTCAGTGAGTATTCATCGTCGATGAGGTCCATTCCTTTTCATACTTCATATTTCAATGACCCTTGGACCCTACCTTCCCCGACTATGTCGTATGAAGGTAAGTCAGACATTGGGATGGAAAGTCCATTGTAAACAATGGAAGTTGCATATTAGGATGTTAAAGAAGCTAGTTCTGACCCAGATCCTTCCTCCTCATGGATGGACGAGGTGGATCCCATTTTAGAGCCCATATGGGTCTCCCAATCATATTGTTCACATGATTTCCTTAGTGATACTTTACCTTTGGATGAAGCCATATTAGAGGCCATGTGTGGTTCTAATAGGCCTTGGGACGATATGATCATTGATCCTATTTTCTCCCAGATCTTGTTAGGATTGAACATGATGAGTTTAGGTCCACCCTGAGTGACATGGTCGGTCACGCCATCATTCTATTTGATACACATGGTATTTATGTTGAAGGAAACATGGTGAACATTTCTCCTACCATCACAATCGACATCTCTCAACCCCTGGTAAAATTGAGAATGTATATATCAATGCATATGTTTCACCTAAGGAAATTCATATCTACAATGATCTCTTCAAAGAATTATGAGATGTATTTTCATGGTCATACGAAGAGACACCATGGATAAAACCCATCATTTCAGAGCATGAAATTAAAACTTATCTTAATGCTAAACCTATTCGTAAACATCTTAGAGTTGTTAATCCTAGGAAGTCCCCTGCTATTAAGGTAGAGGTGGAGAATTTTCTCAATGTTGGTTTTATCTACCTAGTTCCCTTGACCGAAATGGTGTCTAACCTCATTCCCATAGATGAAAATCAAGGAACTGTCCATATATGTATGGATTTTAGGGACCTGAAAAAATCCTATCCTAAATATAACTTCCCCACTCCTTTTATTGACCAAATTCTAGAAGAGTGTGTGAGGAATGAAGTCTTTTCCTTCATGGATGGATTTTCAGGGTATAATCAAATTCAAATAAAACCTGAGGATCAACACAAGATGACATTTATTTTTCCTTGGGGTACCTTTGCATGCTGGAAAATTCATTTTGGTCTTAAAAATGCCAGAGTGACCTTCCAACGTGCCATGAACTTTTCATTTCATGATCTTAATCATATTTTCAAATCTTACCTAGATGATATTGTTTCTCACTCTTGCAAGAGGGTAGATTATATTTGTAGATCTATTCAGTATTTGTGGTGATTATATTTGTAGATCTATTCAGGTTCTTAATAATTGGCTCACTTTCCTATAAAACATAGCATATACACAAAGGCTCATTGGCCTCACAATCGCGCACACTCAAGTTGTTACGCACGGTATCCATGAATGTGCACACTTCCTCCTTTTACTGCGCAGTACATGTGCACACTATACCATGAAATGTGCATATAAAATGATGTCATACAGCTCACCAGCTTAAGAACATTTTCATTTACATTTACAATTGGGTTCATCCTTAGGGATATTAGAATGAGCCCTTGGTAATTATTGAAGTGATTGATCTTGAAAAAATGTCATTTAGGTTCTCAAAATGGTCCCAAAAGTTTAGGAACCGAAACACTGCTAAAAATAGTAAGTTGCCAACAAACTGTTTTGAGCCAGTTGGAATAGGTGGGTAGCCACTAATATCCACCTATATGAGTACTCCCACATTACAAATAAATAGTCTCCATTGCATGAATTCTCAGGGTTGACAAGAAAGTGCTTGCCGAATTTTCATCTTGATGAGTTGATTTCCTTGTTGGAGAAGTTGCACAACTTAGTTTGTTGAAGGATATCACAAAACTATGGTTGGAAGGGTTGGACCTTTTTGACCAGTTCAAATACATGATATGATTGTGTGCAAAAGGAATCATTTCACTTTGCTTCAATCTTGTCGACCTTCTTCTGGTTGATAAAAGGTGCTTGGACTGAGGCTGCAATGCTTGCAGTGTCCTTCTGTTCACCTTTTGAACAAATTATGAAGAAGATGAATTTTGTAGTATGATATACTACCTTGTGACACTGTTTAGGTGGGATAGGAGTTGGAACTACCTCTGGTATCCTATAGAGATGACCCCCTAGAGTAACAATGACACAACGGGGTTGAGACTCATAAATAGCATGGCACTTCCACATATATGGATGGCGCAAATGAACATCATAGACATCCAACAGGGAAAAATTACATAATACCTCATCCTTAAAGGGATGGATGGTGTATGAAAACTGAAACTAATGCTTGACATGGATATCTCATCCCTAGCAAAGCCACCCGATGTTGTATGGCTATGGGTGTGGTGTTGTCGACAATCCAAATTGTTTGACAACCTCTATTGAGATGAGGTTTTTCTGGCTTACGTTATCGACAATGAAATGAAATGGGGTCCCCTTCACCCACATATGTGAATGGAATAGGAACCCCCCCTCTTTCGGATCTATTGGTTCTTTTGGTTGAATTGTTGCAATCACTATACTAGCAATGAAGTCTACGTCGATGATTTGTCTTCTCCCATTATTTTCTAAATCATATTCTGAATCAGGGTTTGAATCCTTTTATTTGATATCAGCCATCAATGATTGTTTTGATCAACATTCATCATTGGTGTAACAGGGGATTTTGTGGAAATCACACCACTTTCCAACGTCCTTATTCATCTTTTTGTTACCCTTATTTTCCTGTGGCTTGGACTAGTTTTCTGAAGGCTCGTTGTTAGGTCCATCTTTACCATAATTTGGTTGTTGTATATTTGTAGACCTGAACTCCCACTTGTTCTGGTGCTTAAATTTCTACTCAATTTTAACAACATATCGATAAGTAGGACCCAGTGATGAGATGCTAGAAAATCCATTTCCGTTTGGATGTATATGTGTACAACCCCACGATATTTCAAAATCAAATTTCACTCGGATTCTTTGATACCTAGTTTGGTGTACAAGGTATGGAAGGTATTGGTGAACTATGTCACTTATTGGCCCTTCTTTTTCCATGGTGTGGTCCATATCATGTACTAGTCGTCATAGTCCAACATGGTAATATTGTTCCTTGACCACATCCACAAAAAAATCCCAAGTGGGCTCGACCCCATGTATTCCAGAATCCTCTATGGAAATTTTCTCCCAGTAAGTTTCTCACCAATGTTTTAGGTGGGGGCGAGCCTTAAGGAGAGCGAAGGTGAAATTTTCCCTGTCGGAGAAATTATGAACAGAGAAATAACCTTCTAGCATATTTAACCATTTTTGTAGGGCATATGCATCTATCTATCCTTTAAATACAGGAATATAAAAATTAATTTATACCTTGAAAGGTGAGGTGCGTCCAAAGTCGCCACTTTATTAAGACACACATGTTGTTATCGACAGGCATTGAATGATGTGGGAAAAATTATCCATCATTTCCTCCCTATGTTGCATGAGAGCTTTCTCAAGGAACAAATTAATAGAATATTTTCTCAGTCATTTTTATTTTCTTCTTCCATGGAGGGTTTCTTGGGTGTGAAAGAGCAATTTTATTCAATATAGACAAGATCAAGACCCAACTTGCTATACTTGGACCTCGTCGGGGACATACACTGAAAAATGATCAAGAGAAACCTACTCTGATACCATTGATCTGGATTATTTTCGACAAGAAATGAGAGCAGAGATATAATAAAAAAATGTACAGAGATATTTCATATATCCAATAATTTGTAAGAGATATATCATAGATATAACCATAAACATAGAGATACAATAATACACAATTTCTATTAATGAGAGAAATGTACAAAACTATAGAAATACAGAGTGAACGAATCTCTAGAATGGTGGCAACTTATCTCTAAGAAGAGATGTGATGGCTACTCGCATTTGCAAGAACATAATTATTACAATAAGGCTCCAAATTCCTTTTTAACATAAATAAAATCTAAAAAACTAACTCTGGAAGATGAAAATCCAATAGTTTTGTGGACCCTATTCTAGGTAGTTTGGTGAATCAAATTCCCTAGGGTGTAACTTTGGCATACGATATCTATTTTTCGCACAAGATATCTCATTGGAAAGGTATGGTTGAGGATATTTATTTTGGGTGATCAATTAGAGGCTTTGGTTGTCACTAAGGTGCTTGATCCCGAAAAACTTCATTTAGGGTCTCAAAATGGCCCTTGAAGTTTACGAACCGAAAAACTACTAAAACTAGTAAGTTGCCAACAAACTCTTGAGCCAGTTGGAATAGGTGGGTGGCCATCTATATCCACCTGGATAAATACTCCCTCCTTAGGAATAAATTTTATCCATTGCATTGAATTCCCAGGGGAGAGGGGAAAGTGCTTGATGAATCCTCATCTTGATGAGTTGCTTTCCTTGCTGGAGAAGTTGCGCTGCTTAGCATGTTGACGAATGTCACGAACCTATGGTTGGAAGGCATGGATATTTTTAACTAGTCCGACTACATGAGATTACTATGTGTAGAAGGAATCCTTCTTCTTTGCTTCAATATTATTGACCTAATCAAATGGATAGAATATGCTTGGACTGAGGCTACAGTGGTTGCAGTGTCATTTTTTTCACCTTTTGAACATATTGTGAAAAAGTTGAATTTTGTAGTGTGAGATACAACCTTGCGGAAATGTTTAGGTGGAACAATAGTTGGAACTACCTATGGTATCCTATAGAGATGACCCCCCATAGTAACAATGACACTACAAGGTCGACACTCATAAATAACATGGCGCTTCCACATATATAGATGGCCCAAAAGAAAATCACAAACATCCAACATGGATAATACCTAATCCTTTAAGGGTTGGACGTTCTATGATAATCGACACTACTAGCTGACATGAATATCACATCCCTAGTGAAGCCACCTGATGTTGTATGGCTGGGAGTGTGGTGTTTTCAACATTCCCAACTGTTTGACGACCTCATCTAAGATGAGGTTTTTTTGGCCTCCATTATCAACAATAAAATGCAATGGGGTCCCCTTTACCCACATCTATGAATGGAAGAGGTGCAACTCCTATTCATGATCTGTTGGTTCTTCTCGTTGAATTGTTGTAGTCACGAAAATAACAGTGGGTTATGCATCGATGATTTGTCTTCTCCCATTATTTTTTGAATCATATTTTGAATCAGGGTTCAACTCCTTTTCTTTGATCTCTGTCACCAATGATTGTTTTGAGATACATTCATCAGTGTTGTGCCAGGGGATTTTGAGGAAATTGCACCACTTTCCAATGTTCTTCTTCTTCTTTTTGTTACCCTTATTTTCTTGTGTCTTGGAATAGTTTTAAGAAGGTTGGTTGTGAGGGAAATCTTTACCATACTTTGGTTGTTGTGGATTTGCAGACCCAAACTCTCACTTGTTCTAGTGCTTAAATTTCTACTCGATTTTAACAACATATTGTTATAGGAAAATAAACCTACAGACAGGTGAATATCCTGTTGGATTCTATACCCCTAATACCAAGATAGAAAAACACAAATGGACTCTAGCATCCCTTTTAATTCAGTTTAACTAATCAGAAAGAGAGAGAGGGAGAAAAAGTGTGATGCACCTTGTTTCAAAGTTTTTTCTTATTACTTCCAATCCGAGTTTGATCACCAAAATAATTAGCACAACTTGACACCTTCAATGAAATGTAAAACAAAGATAAACTAATAAATCCTACTCTACAATATTAGATTAAACAAATCCATCTACAAAGATCGAAAGAACAAGAGACAAGCGCATGCAATAATACACAAACTAGAAGGGGATAGGCCAAGTATATATTGATGAGAAATTTAATATACACTTACAAACATGGATGATCATGCAAAAATTCTCCAATCTCTCCTCATCCATCCCTTGCATGATTCTACCAAGATCATAAGTTTGATATCTGAAAGATCTTTTTTTCACCTTGGAATGGCCTCCTTTTACAGGCTTGGGAGGCTCAACCACCATGAGTATATTTGGGATTAGTTGAGGATATGAATCATTTATGTTAGGATATGATCCTATGATAGTTCCATAGGATAGTATTCAATCCAAACCAACCTCATCTCCAAGAGCTAGCCTTCAGAAAGAGGCGAGATTCTCTAAATTTTCCTCTAACCAAGATCAACACTCCCTTATAGTTAGAGACAGAGTGTTGATCCTAGATCAAAACTATTTAAATAAGGTAAATGGGGAATGGATATATGGGGAATATCTCCCTAATCATGGCCAGGGGGACGCTACCCTTCAAAAATTCCCCAAAAAGGTCGATTTTTCAAGTAAAAGTGTGTTTTTGGCCTTAAAATGATGGGTTTCTTCCTCCAATATGACTTAGAGATCATGTAAAATGTTCTTTGATGGTTTCAAGGGGTTAAAACACATATAAAAACATATAAAAGTGCATGTAACACTTTTTAAGGTGCATACGACACTTGTGACACTTACTGTGGTGCTTACGACACTTTTACGAAACTTGCGACACTTAGGGTGAGACACTTAAGTGTGGAATTTTGATGTGTAATAGATTTTCCCCTAAAGTGTGGGGTCAAAAGAGAAATTGATGGACAAAACACTTTACAATTATTCAATGCAAGGGCATGGAGTTGGAGAACCTGGAAGAAGATGCAAACAACCATCAAACAATATTAATATATGTTCCATTTCCAAGGCAGGCATACCTATGCTTGGAATATGAGATGAC
>JZKD02S1672679.1:740021-788202 GCA_000966675.3 Picea glauca | reverse complement strand
TACAAATCTAGCCATGTGAATAAATGATTTGATGTCAAAGATGGTAGAAACCACTTGATTGCTGGTCATTAATGTATACCATTAACAAGTGTGAGGGAAATCACCAATGATGTTAATGATTCCCAAGGTACCCTAGTACATTCCAGTGAATGTGAATAAATGAGCTGAGGTCGAACATTCATGGAATCATAAGGTCAATGATGTAAACCTACTTTTGGAGGCAAAGAGGCCTTCCATTGAGGAATGCAAGTCACAAGGTACTAAATGGTTTCTAAGTTTGATTCTTGGATTATGTGTTGAATTCGATAGGAAAATACTCATCGAAGGAGGGCCTTGATTTATCCCCCATCATCGACATAAAACTGACACAGGAAAGTGATGTAATATGGTGAATCAAATGAGTATGGACTGACACAGGAAACAAAAATTGGAAATACTGCATATGGATGGTTTGAAGTGAAACTTCCCTTGAACATGATGAGGCCTGAAAACTGACTTAGAAGCATTGAATCGACGAGTACCAAGAATGTAATGTGACAAAAATAAGAGCACTCTTTGAATGGATGAAAAAGTATGGTGATGCATGGAATTGGTATGATTTAGAGACAAGCGGATTAAGCAACTGTAATATGAGACACAAACAAGTGCCATGTTCAAGGGTGACAAAAGATGCCATAAAGGATTCTCAAAAACTTGACCCACTCCCTTCAATTTTTCCCCCACCCAGATAGATGATTACCTCTTTTTCATTTAATGAGCTCGAGGAGGGTAACACATGTTCAATATAACTCACCTTCGTTAAGTTACTCTTCCTTTATTTAATGAACTGGAAAAAGTAAGGGTTCATTCCCATATGGTTTCGTCAATGTCTAGTTTAGCAAGTCCAGAGAAGGAAAACTCAATGCTTTTTCATGTTTAGAGAGTCTGAAATAACCTAAAGGTGACTCCAGAGTTTCCGTTTTTCATAATTTAAGTCTTTGAGGTCTGAAAAATAGATAAACTATTACTCATAAGTCTCCCTTTTGAACCTTTTAATGAGTGTGAAAAGAAGCAAGATCACACGACAATCTTTTCATGTTTAGAGAGTTTGAAAAGAGCTTAAAGAAAACTCCAGGGGGTTCCTTTTTCATATGACATTTATGAGTCCGAAAAAGTGATAAAAGTATAGTCGATCACATTATTATGTATTTATGAGCATGAGAAAGAACAAATACTAAGCTCATAATTGGTTTCATTTTTACACAAGATTGAAACAAAATTAAACTATGCTTGTAATTTCCCAACGTAATTTCCAAAGGTTTTGAGGGATACCCATGGATGGTTGGTATGCTTCCCCTAGATTGAAAAATATAGCGCCTTAAATCCAGAATGATAATCAAAGGCTGGAGACATGTCCCCCCAAGATTCATTTCATTCGCTGACTTTGAGGTTGTCACCAATTTCTGTACTAAATGGAGAAAATGGATAAGGGTGGATGAAAGGAAGGTTCAAATATGAGACCTAAATAAAGACTCAATTTGATATCTACGAGATCTAGTGAAAAGACTCGACTTGATAGGAGAGGTGACTTTTTCATTTTTTAATGAGCTTGACGCATGAAAAGAACTATGCTCAAGACTTTTGTTTCATTTTTTAATGAGCTTTCCATAGAGAATAAAAACTATGATCATATAGTCTTCTTAATGATGGCTTCCAAGAGGAAAATTATTTGGAAGGAATACATGTCAAGGGACAAACATCGACCATGGCTTCTAGGAGATCTTTGTTAGATGGAAGAAAAACATTATAGAAGGAATACATGTTGACGACCTCGATAAGGGTAGGGAGATATGGCTCTAATAGCCCTATCTAAGAGATGACCATGTCAAATACCATATATAAGTCAGGAGAAGGGAGATATTCCTTCTCGTGTGAGGTTGAACACATGGGGAAGGTCATTACATAATTGACCTGTGGTGGGGTGGATATCGCTGGAATGTAGGGAACATTAAGGGAAGGTGGATAGTTTACCATCAGATGAGGGTCAATGAATGAAAGTTGGTTGATCATTACTATGTTTACATTGTAAGGGAAAAATATCACTCAAATGAGAGTGGACACAAAATCTCTCATAATATAGACATAGTCTCTCTCGAGGAGAAGGTTAAATTCCAAGGGGTTGTGAACTACCATCACATCAAAGTAGACCATTTTCCCTCCCAAAGTATCTTGAAACTGAGGAAGGATCCCTATGTGTTGACTAACTCTTCTGTCAAAGGTCAATAGATTCTGAGTCACAGGCGCAAGTTGCGGGGAACAAAAATCTTTCCAAGCATTCACGGATAAGATTCTAACAAAATCACCTTCATCTATTTCATTGTTAGAAATATTCCTATCACAAACTTGGAAGGTGATTTGGAAAGGCATGTAATAAGGAAGACAAGGTTCTATCAAATGATTCCAATTAATAGAAATCATATGATTGCTTGAATGGGGTACCATCAAAACGGGTAGAATGCCCCCTTGTCTGGGTGGATCAATGTTAATGAGGTAGAATTGAGCGACATCCCCACTCTTTTAATGAGTAGGGGGATCAACCGATGACAGAACTAGATCAACCAATTTGGTTTCACTCTTCAAGGGAGGAGTGGGATCGACCACTTTGGTTTCACTCTTCAAGGGAGGAGTGGGGTCGACCAATGGCGGTACCGGATCGACCACTTTGGTTTCACTCTTCAAGGGAGGAGTGGGATCGGTCGATGGAAGAACCATATCGACCACCTGATCAACTAGACTGATCAGGGATAGAACCAGATTATCTAGTCCATCAACTAACGATGAGTTGGGACATATATTACAATGACCAGTTGAATGTTGAATCTTTTCCAAAAGATAAGAAGCCTCATCCATACAAGGGAAAAGGTGAGAATGATTATCACCTTCACATAACATGCAAGGAAATTTGACAGTTCTCTTCTTATTACTTACCTTAATGTCACGAGTTGGTGGGTTGTCACCGACATGTCCAACAAGGGTCGATAACATGGAATACCACATTTCTAAGACCTTTGGGAGACCAGGGAAAACCCTCAGAAAGTGGTCACTCTTACAAATAATGCAAGGGAATTTGGGTTTCAGATTCTTCAATTTACACTTGTAGACTTTATCAACACTCTTAGTATGATTAAAAATAACTGGTTTCTTGGATCCAACATGAATTGATGTGGTTGGAGGCTTGGTCCCTTTCTGGTTCTTCTTCTTCTTATTTTTTTGTTCCTTCCTCTTCTTATCAACCTGGCTACTCACTTTATATATTTCACTAGGAGAAGAAGGAGAAAGGGGAGGAGACCTGGCGGGTGAAGAAGGAGAAAGTTTGAAATGAGGTTGATGTGTGGGTGGTGTGCTTACATATGAAGCATTATTTGTATCCAAATCACTGGAAAGATTCAAGATCATCGGAATGTGGAACAACCAAACTGATAATTCGATGGTGAGTCTTGAAAGACTCAATGTGGAAATGCACAGAGGACCAACATTTCCAAAAGAAGGAAAATCAAAAGGTTCCTTGGGAAAAAAAGGTTCCTTCATTGGTACTCCTAGGAATTGACTCCACTTACACTGACTCGACCTAAGGTTCACTAAGGAAAACAATTATCACACGCTACAAATATAAGAAGAAAACAATCAAGCAAACCCTCCCACAATGAAACCACTAGTTGGTGATGAAATCCAACATTGTGAGATCAATATAGGAAGGGGATGGGATAGAGCAGGTGGATCAGTTATCTTGGTGACCTTCTTAAAATACTTATTCCTTGGTGCAAGTTCCCATGTAGTTTTACCCATGAGTGTACCCTCCAAGGAGCCTGAGTGAGTTTGACCAATGTTTGACCTAGGTACAATGAAAACTCCCCTGCAATGTTACCTTGTGTATCAAGCCTACAGACATAGGCCACTAAGGCTACCAAATGGAAGTCAGCCTTCGAGCAGGTACAACCAACAGTCTGGAAGGAACGTATGGGCAGGATAAAAAGTATGAACTTCTTCAAGAGAATTGAAGACAAGTGGACTGGAAAACTCCAGAGGACCCTGAACGGATTCGGAATTCACGAAGCTTCGAGACCAAATGAAACTAGTCATTTCTCAGGAAGAATCCCCAATATACAATCTTTTCTCTATGTGAGTTAAGTTTCATAGGGTAAATCTCCACTACTCTCCCACACATGACCTCATGTTTAACCCTTGTGTGAGAGGGGGATCCCGGCTATGATTATACGAACAATTGGATTTACCACTCCCTAGCACAATATTCTATGTTTGTCTGATGGCTTTGGAAAGTTATCCTCACAACCTATTCCAAATCGCTACACTTTAAGCTAATGTAGGTTCGCTATCAGATAATATAAAAGTTTATGATCAATTTTATAAGTGCTTCATTTTAGGGTTGTTATTTACTCAAGGGTGAAAAATTGAAACTTATAATGTTTTAGACTCAACTCCAAAAGAATGAAAAATAATGAGATGCAAATTTTTTTGTTCAATGAACCCTACATACGGGATGGAGAAGAGGTTCAATTTTCTTCAACAAAAACACCCAATTCCCAAATTTAATCTACTACACTACCCAAAATAAAGAATGAAACTATCTTCTTTGTTTGATTTTAAAATAAATCAAATGTAAATCTTTTAAGACTTCATTACTTTCAATCAAAATGAAAGAGTCGAATGCAGATACAAAAGAAATGAAGAAAAAAATATTTCAAACAAATAATGCACTCACAGGATAACGAGAACTGAAAGAAACAAGTATGATAATTCACTCCATCAAGGACTCGAAAATCAACAAGAATTCAAGGAATACAAGAAATTTCATAGAAGAATCCAAAAAATGACAAAGACAAAGAGAAATCACTCAAATGTCTTGACAAAACAAGAAGAAATAAAGAGAAATCCAAGCTAGGTTGTGGTAAGCATAAAGTCTCAAATTGTTCAAAGAGGAAATATTTAAAAAGTAACTTAAGACGAACAAACCTTTGCAGACCTTTTCAATCAGTTAGATAACTAGAAAGTTTGCAAGACTCAAACCAAACCAAGAAAAACATGGTGAATCATTATCACAATTTGGAAAAGGTTGCAAGCTCAAACAAGACAACAAAAAGAGTGATAGTAACCAAATCCTCAACCCAAACAAGGTCACAATCCAAAGTACAAACTCTGGGCAAAATACCTTCAACAAAGTGCTGAGCAAAACAAGGCAAAGTTCCCTAGATCTACCCAAAAATAGAGAGAAACGCTCCCTAAAACAAAGATACAGAGCGCTATAGTGCTCCATAAGAGACCACCGAGGAGCATTGATCAAATAACCAGTGCCCTAGTAGCCACTCTAGGGGAGTTCTAGTCCTGTAGATGCTTGAAAATATGCGTAAAAAACAAAAAATTCAACAGAGACTGGCTTGGTAACTATGACTATTGCTTGATGAAAGAGAGGGAAGAGAGAAGGCTCAGAAATAATCAATCAAACAAGGCAAAGGTTCAAACAATCTAAGGAAATACAAGTCAATGTCCTTCCCCAATGGAGTCACCAATTTTTGTTATAGGAAAATTCCCTTGCAGACAGGTGAATATCCTCTTGGATTCTAGAACCCTAATACCAAGATAGAAAAACACAAATGGACACTAACATACCTTTGAATTCAATTTAACTAATCAGAAAGAGAGAGAGGGAGAAAAAGTGTGATGCACCTTGTTTCAAAGTTTTTCTTATTGCTTCCAATTTGAGTTTTATCTCCAAAATCCTTATCACAACTTGACACTTGCAATGCAATGGAAAACAAAGAGAAACCAATAAATCCTAATCTACAATATTAGATTAAACAAATCCATCTACAAAGATCGAAAGAACAACAGACAAACACATGGAATAATGCACAAACTAGAAGGGAATAGGCCAAGTATATATTGATGAGAAGTTTAAAATACTCTTGCAAACATGGATGATGATGCAACAATCCTCCAATATCTCCTCATCCAAACCTTTCACAATGCTACCAAGATCATAAGTTTGATATCTGAAAGCTCTTTTTTTTCACCTTGGAATGGCCTCCTTTTACAGGCTTGGGAGGCTCAACCACCATGAGTAGATTTGGGGATTAATTTATAATATGAATCCTTTAGGTTAGGATATGATACTAGGATAGTGCCATATGATATTAGTCAATCCAAACCAACCTCATCTCCAATATCTGGCCTTCAAAAAGAGGCGAGATTCTCCAAATTTTCCTCTAACCAAGATCAACACTCCCCTATAGTTAGAGACAGAGTGTTGATCCTAGATAAATGCTCCATAAATAAGTTAAAGGGTTCATTGATATATGGGGTATCTCTCCCTAAGCATGGACAAGGGGGTGCTATCCTTAAAAAATTCCCAAGAAAAGGTCGATTTTTCAAGTAAAAAGTGTGTTTTTGGCCTTGAAATGATGAGTTTCTTCCTCCAATATGACTTAGGGATCATGGAAAATGTTCTTTGATGGTTTCAAGGGGTTAAAACACATATAAGAGTGCATGATACACTTATTAAGGATCATACAACACTTGGTGACACTTACCAAGGTGCATACGACACTTTTACGATACTTGCGACACTTAGTGTGAGATACTTAAGTATGGCATTTTTATTTGTAACACATATCAATAAGAAGCACCTAGTGATGAGATGTCCAGAAAATCCATTTCAATTTGGATGTATTTGTGTAGAGCCCTACAGTATTTCAGAACCATATGTCACTCAGAGTATTTGATACCCATCTTGGTGCGCAAGGTATGGAAGGTATTGGTGAACTTCGACACTTCTTGGCCCCTCTCTTTCTGTAGTGTGGCCCATCTGATGTACTATTCATCATAGTTTCCAATAGGATAATATTGTTCCTTGTTGGCATCCACAAAAAAATCCCAAGTGGGCTCGGCCCCATATATTCCAGAATCCTCTGTGGAACTTTTCTCCCAGTAAGTTTCCCACCAATGTTTGACACGGGGGAGATCCATAAGGAGTGTGAAGGTGATCTTTTCCCTGTCGGAGGAATTATGAAAAACAAAATAACATTGTATCATATTTAACCATTTTTATAGGGAATTCAGATATATATGTCCTTCAAATATGGGAATATCAAAATTAACTTGTACCTTTAAAGGTGAGGTGCCTCCAAAGTGGTTGATTTATGAAGATGCACCTATTGTTATCGGTGGGTGTTGAAGGATGTGGGAAAATTCTCCGTCATTTCATCCCTCTATCGCGTGAGAGCTTGTTGAAGCATCAGAGTAATAGAATATTCTTCTCCATCGTTTTTATTTTCTTCCACCATGGAGGGTTTCTTGGGCGTGTGAGAGATATTTTCCTTAAGAGATAGAAGATCAAGACTCAACTTTCCATACTCAGACCTCATCGGGGACATGAACTGAAAAACAATCAAGAGAATCTTGCTCTGATACCACTAATACAGATTATTTTCGGCACGAAATGAGAACGGAGATATAATAAATAAATGTACAGAGATATTTTAGATATCCAATAATATAGTATAGATATATCAGATATATAACCATAAACATATAGATACAACAATACACAATTTCTATTATTGAGTGAAACATACAAAACTGTAGAAATACAAAGTGAAAGACTCGCTAGAATGATGGCAACTTATCTCTGAGAAGAGATGTGATGGATAATCGCATTTGCAAAAATATCATTATTACAATTAGGCTCCAAAGGAATTTTTAACATAAATAAAATCCAAAACACTAACCCCGGAAGATGAAAATCCAATAGTTTTTTGGACCTCGTTCTGGGTAGTTTGGTGTATAAACTTCCTAGGGGCGTAGCTTTGGCATACAATCTTCGTTTGGGGTGTACGATATCTTGTTGGAAAGGTATGGTAGAGGATATTCATTTTGGATCATCAATAAAACCTTTTGTCCATCATTGGGGTGCTCTATCCCCAAAAAATTTCCTTTAGGCCCTCAAAATGGCCCAGGAAGTTTAGGAACCGAAAAACTGCTAAAAATGGTTAGTTGCCAACAAATTGTTTTGAGCTAGTTGTAATAGGTGGGTGGACACTGATATCCACCTGAATCAATAATCCCTCCTTAGGAAGAAATGGTCTCCATTGCAATGAGTTCACAGGGGAGAGGTTAAAGTGCTTGTTGAATCTACATCTTGATGAGCTCCTTGACTTGCTAGAGAAGTTGTGTTGCTTAGCTTGTTGACGGCTGTCACAAACCTTTGGTTGTAAGGGTTAGAAATTTTTAACTAGTTTGGCTACATGAGATGATTGTATGCAGAAGGAATCCTTATGATTTTATTCAATCTTTTTGACCTACTTCTGTTGGATAGAAGGTGCTTGGAATGAGGCTATAGTGGTTGTAGTGTCCTTTTGTTTCCTTTTGGACAGATTTTGAAGAATCTAAATTTTGTAGTATCAGACACTACCTTGCGACACTATTTAGGTGGGAAAATTGTTGGGACTACCTCTGGTATCCTATAGAGATGACCCCCAAAGTAACAATTACACTATGAGTCTAGACTCATAAATAACATGGTGATTCCACATATATGGGTGGCCCAAAAGAACATTACAGACATCCAATGGGGATAATAACTCATCCTTGAAGGGTTGGATGTCGTATGACAATCGACACTGCTAGCTTCCATGGAGATTGAGTCCCTGGCAAAGCCACCCGATGTTGTATGGTTGTGGGTGTGGTGTTGTTGAAAATCCCAAATGTTTGACGACTTCTACTGAGATGAGGTTTTTCTCTCTTTCGTTATCAATAATGAAATGTGATGGGGTCCCCTTCACCCACATATATGAATAGAAGAGGCACTCCCCCTCTTTAGGATTTGTTGGTTCTTCTGGTTGAATTGTTTTGGTTGCGACAGTAGCAGTGGGGTTTGCGTCAATGATCTGTCTTCTCCCATTATTTTCTAAATCATATATTGAATTATTGTTCGAATCCTTTTCTTTTATCTTGACCACCAATTATATTTTGGGGGGACATTCATCAGTGTTTTTCTAGGGGATTTTATGGAAATCGCACCACTTTCCAATGTCCTTATTTTACTTTCCATTACCCTTATTTTCCTGTGACTTGGACTAGTTTTCTGAATATTGGTTGTTAGGGTCGTATTTACCATACTTTTGTTTTTTTGGATTTGCAGACCTGAACTCCCGCTTGTTCTGGTAATTATTTTAACAACATATCAATAAGAAACACCTAGTGATGATATGTCCAGAAATTCCATTTCATTTTGGATGTATCTGTGTATATCACCACGGTATTTCAGAACCAAAAGTCACTTGGAGTATTTGATACCCATATTGGTGTGAAAGGTATGAATGGTATTGGTGAGCTCTCACACTCCTTGGCCTTGATATTTCTACAGTGTGGTCCATCTCATGTATTGGTCATCATATTTTCCAACAGGGCAATATTATTCCTTGACTGCAACCACAAAACAATCCCAAGTGGGTTGGACCCCATATATTCCAGATATCTCTGTGGAAAGTTTCTCCTAGAAAGTTTCCCACCAATGTTTGACATGGGGGATATTTTTAAGGAGTGCAAAGGGTATATTTTCCATGTCGAAGAAATTATGAACAGAGAAATAACCTTCTAGTAGATTTAACCATTTTTCTAGGGCATCCACATCTATCTTTCCTTCAAAAAAAGGAATATAAAAATTAACTTGTACCTTGAAAGGAGAGGTTCCTCCAAAGTGGCTTCTTGATGAAGATGTTCATGTTGTTATCAACAGGTGTTGAAGGATGTGGCGAAAATTATCCATCATTTTGTCCCTCTATCACATGAGAGCTTGCTCAAGCAATAGATTAATAGAATCTTCTACTCCGTCTTTTTTCTTTTCTTTCGCCATGGATGGTTCCTTGTGCGTGTGAGATAAATTTTCCTCAAGAGAGACAATATTGAGACATAAATTGCTATACTTAGACCTCATCGGAGACATGCACTGAAAAACGATCAAGAGTATCATGCTCTGATACCACTGATCCAGATTATTTTTGGCACGAAATGAGAGTAGAGATATAATAAATAAATGTACAGATATATTTCATATGTCCAATAATACAGCAGATATATATCAAAGATATAACCATAAACACAAAGATACAATAATACACAATTTTTATTAATGAGCGAAATGTAAAAAACAATAGAAATACAGAGTGAAAGACTCACTAGAATGATGGAAACTTATCTATGAGAAGAGATGTGATGACTAATCTCATTGGAAAGAAGATGATTATTACAATTAGGCTCCAAAGGCCTTCTTAATATAAAGAAAATAAAAAACCCTAACACCAGAAGATGAAAATCCAACAATTTTGTGGACCCCGTTCTAGGTATTTTTGTGTATCAACTTCCTGGGGACGCAACTTTGGCATACAATCTTTGTTTGGGGAACATGATATCTTGTTGGAAAGGTATGGTTGAGGAGATTAATTTTAGGCACTCAATTTTATCCTTTGGAAATTATTTAGGTGCTCAATCCCCAAAAATATTCATTTAGGCCCTCAAATGGATCCAAAATTTTAGGAACCAATTTTTGTTTTAAATATTAAGTTGACAACAAACTATTTTGATCTAGTTGGAATAGGTGAGTGGACACCGATATCCACCTAGATCAATCCTCCCTCCTTAGGAAGGAATGGTCCCCATTGCGTTGAGTTCCCGAGGGAGAGGGGAAAGTCCTTGTTGAATATGCATCTTGATGTGCTGCTTTCCTTACTGGAGAAGTTTTGATGCTTATATTGTTGAAGGCTGTCGCAAACCTATGGTTGGAAGGGTTTGACAATTTTAACCAATCCGACTACATGAGATGATTATGTGCAAAAGGGATCCTTTCCCATTTCTTGAATCTTGTTGACCTTCTTATGCTAGATAGAAAGTGCTTGGACTGAGGTTGCAGTGGTTGTAGTGTCCTTTTGTTCACCTTTTGAACATATTATGAAGAAGTTGAATTTTGTAGTGTGAGATACTACTTTGCAACACTATTTAGTGATGAAAGGTCAACAAGAAATGTGTGTCTAATTTATTTTTCCCTTAAATAAATTGGACAATAAATATTAATGTATTATCTCATAATTACTTGAAATAATTAACTGAAATGGAAAATCAGTTAACTATAGGAAATTTGAGTTCAAAGGTTGACTGGTGGGACATCTAAGTCGAATTAGTTGTAACTGACTGACTTGAAGTTGTAACAGATTTGGAGGTGTAGTTATGTGAGTTGTGAAGTAGTTTAACTCAGTTAAGTGAGTTAAACTCATTTGTACTAGTTGTAACTGAACTTACACTAGTGAGAGTTCAGTGAATTAATTATTAATTAATTCCAATCATTTATCTCACATGGAACTGAAGATTTACAACTATTAAATACATGCATGTAAGATCTAGTGGAGACCCAGTTGAGATAACAGGTGAAAGGGACAGTTTGGCTATCAATTGTGATTTGAGTGAAGTTCACTCATGAAATCACACACACAGTGGATGTGCCCACGATAAATGTGCAGCCTAGGCAAGAGGAATTCAAATCATTTGCAAGTTTTCCACTGCAGGAATTGCGTAGAGGAGGCAGGTTGTCTGGAGGCAGAGAATTGGCATATGTATTTGCTAATTGTTGTATGACAGTGTGAGATGATTGTATTTTAATAAGAGCTCTTGGATTAGAGTTTTGTATGATATTTTTTCATGATCCATGATATATACATAATATATGATAGTGGGGTTTTTAGATTTATGATTTCCTGGTAAAACATTTGTGTTATGTGTGATTGATATTTCTTCTTGATGTTGCAATTTGTGATCGTGTTTTAAATTACGCAAGAATATTTGTAGAAGCGATTATTTATTTAACAATGTCATATAATTGTTATATCGGGAGAATCCAGGCAATACATAACATGTATTGAAATTTTTACATGGTATCAGAGCGCAGAATATTGCAGAAGATTGCAGAAGCTGAGTTTGTGACCAGATATAATTTGAATTTGCAGAAAGACTTTCTTGGTGCTACAGCTGATTCAAGATCAAAATGGATTTCAATGGCTTGAGATTAGAGTATGCACTCGAGGTAATATCAAACTACATTTCTTGGAAGGATAGGATGGAGGCAGTACTCGAAGACAATGGCTTGAAGGAATTCATTGAAAAAGATGTTCCTAAGCCAGATGTTGCTGACGCTGCAAATATTGATGCATGGAAAAATAAAGCGGCAAAGGTGAGGAGGATTATGTTGGAGGGAGTACAATAACACATTGTCTCAAGCCTCCAAAACAACAATGATAATAAGAAAATGGCGCTCAAAGATAAACTCAGGAAGATCAAGATGGAGAAGGGCAACTCCATTCCAAAATATCTCATGAAGTTTGTCCAATGTTGGAATGAGTTGGGGAGTGTGGGAATAAAAGTCTCTGATGATGATTTTGTGAGCTTGGAGCTCCTAGGAATTCCCAAGAGTTGGAATAGTTATTAAGACTCTATCAATGGAATGTAAAAATTTCTAGATTAGGAACAACTATGGTCGGATCTAGTGCAGGAGGAGTTCAGGCGGAACACCAGAGATGGCTCTTCATGAAAGCATGATGATGAAGAGGATTGTGCTTTGCCTACCAAGGCAAGGAAAGGGAAGGGGAATAAATTCCATTCAAAATCTGATTCTAAAGGGAAGAAGTTGGATTTTTCCAAAGTGAAGTGTTTTCACTGTCATGAACATGGGCATCTCGCTACTAACTGTCTGCAGAAGAAGAGGAACAAGAAGGTTGTTGGATCTACAAATGGTGAGGCCCTTGCCTCACAATTTGAAATTGATTTCTCCTTGATTGCATGCATGGATTCAAGTGAATTTGGATTTGTGTGGTATTTGGATCATGGCACTTCCTTCCACATGACAGGAGATAAGGACCTTTTTAGTGACTTGGAGGTGAAAGATCTCAAAATGCATATAGATATGGGCGATGATGGATGATACAGTGCGACTAGAATTGGTACCATTACCTTTAAAATGGATTTAGGTAAACCATTTCAATTGAAAAATGTTATTCATGTTCCAGTTTTGAAGAAAAACCTGGTCTCAGTCACAATGTTGGAGGACAGAGGCTGTGATGTTGTTTTCAGCGATGAAAAATATTTCCTGCGACATAAAACAACGAGTCAAGTCAAGAAGTTAGAGATTCGAGTTAAGAATCTCTACAATATGGAGGTAGATGGTTGCACTGCCATGATGGGAAAGGCAGAAAAAGTTGAGCTGGGATGAGGGTGAATTATGGCACAGACGATTGGGCCATATTCATCATGGAGCCTTGAAGATCATGCAACAAATATCTAATGGACTTCCAATGGGAACACTTGCTCAGTTGGATCATTTCAAGGGTTTCACCATAGGGAAGTATGTAAATTCCACCTTTAATGAAAAGGAGAACCATGCCTCGGTGATCCTAGAGAGAGTTCACATAGATGTGTGTGGACCATTCTCGGTTGCTTCAACAACAAAAAATAAGTACTATGTTATTTTTGTTGATAAATTTTCTTGTAAATGTTGGATCTTCTTCATGCAGAAGAAGGATCAAACATTCTCAAAGTTCTGTGAGTTTAAAGCATTGGTGGAGAAAGAGTCGAGGAAGCAAGTGAAATATCTGAGGAGCGATAATGTTGGAGAATACATCTCTAACGAATTCAAAGGCTTCTACAACAAAGAAAGAATTCAAAGAGAACCTCATAACCCACAGCAAAATGGAGTCGTGGAGAGGAAGAACAAAATGATCATGGGTGCAGCACAAGCGATGTTGCATGATCAAGGCCTACCAATGCATTTGTGGGAAGAAGCATGCAATACTGCAGTTTATGTGCAAAACCATTGTCCTCATAGAGTACTTGGCATGAGTACACCTGAAGAAGATTTCACTGGTAAGAAACCTGATGATTCACACTTTAAGATTTTTGGCCCATCTATTTATGTGCATGTGACCAAGGATCTAGGAAGATGCTAGAACTGACTGCTGAAGTTGGTATTTTTCTGGGGTACATAGAAACAACCCATAATTATTGTGTGTATTTTCCTAATAGTAATATGACTGTTATGCAACGGGATATAAAATTCAATGAGGGGAAAGCCATCTGGTTGTCGCTTGAGAGGGAGCTAGACTTCCATGCAGAGGAGGAACTATTGGTTCCCAAAGATGAGTCTCAAGATGTGGATTAGCCACTTGAGGAGGTTCATGGAGTGGAGGAAGCTACTCATGTAGAAGAAGTGTACATAGAGCATCCTAAAGGATTTGAGATCTTCAGCAGCGAGTCACAGGTGTGTTGACTCAAAAGAGTGATGTATAGGCTAAAGAAAGAACCATGTTCTTGGTACACTTAGATAGACATCTATTTCACCAGACTAGGCTTCACCAAAAGTGAAGAGGATGCAAACCTATACCAAATTGTAGTAGAGGGTAAGTTTTAATCATTGTTCTTTATGTTGATGATTTAATATTGACTGGTGATGAACATCTATTACACTCATGCAAGGAGGACCTTGCAAAGGATTTCGAGATGAAGGATATCAGCTTCCTTCATTATTTCCTTGGATTTGAAATATGGCAGCGAGATGGTGAACTTTTTGTGTCTCAAGGCAAGTATGCAAGGGAGATACTGGGTAAGCTTCACATGGAGGGCTACAAACCCATGGATACTCCTCTTCCAGGAAACTGGAGGAAAGAGGATGCTACTTCTAGAGAGGTAGTGGATGCTATTGTCTATCAATAGTTAGTGGGTTCACTAATGTATTTAGTGAATATGAGACCAGACATTTTCTTTGCGGTTAACCAACTAAGTTAAGCGATGGTTAAGCCTACAAAGATCTTTTGGAAGGCGGGTAAGCATGTCTTGAGATACCTGAGGGGCACATCTAAGTATGGATTATGGTACAAAAAGATGAATGAGGTGAAGTTGCATGGATTCATGGATGCATATTAGGCAGGCAACCCAATGGAAAAAAAAATCACATCAGGGGGGAATCTTTAGTACCGAATCTACAGTTGTTTCTTGGTACATCAGGAAGCAGATATATGTGGCACTCAGTTCATCAAAAGTGAAATACATGGTAGAGAGTCAAGATGCATGTGAGGCTAACTGGATGAGAAAGATCTTGGTTGGTTTGTTTGGTTCTCATTTAGATCCAACAATGATTCATTGTGATAATCAGAGTTGCATTAAACTCTTGATTAATCATGTGTTTCATGATAGATCTAAGAATATAGATATTTGGTATCATCATCTCAAAGATTGTGTGCAATGGAATATCATGTTGCTTCAGTACATTCCTACGGAAGATAAGGATGTAGACATTCTGACGAAGGCACTCACTAAGAGAAAATTCGAATACCATAGAGACAGGATCGGGGTGAAGGATAATCCCTTTTTTGTTGAGAGGGAGTGTTGAAAAGTCAACAAGAAATGTGTATCTAAATTATTTTTCCCTTAAATAATTTGGACAATAAATATTAATCTACTATCTCATAATTACTTGAAATAATTAACTAAAATGGAAAATCAGTTAACTATAGAAAATTTGAGTTCAAAGGTTGACTGGTGGGACATCCAAGTCGAATTAGTTGTAACTAAGTGACTTGAATTTGTAATAGATTTGGATGTGTAGTTATGTGAGTTGTGAAGTAGTTTAACTGAGTTAAGTGAGTTAAGCTCAGATATACTAGTTGTAACTGAACTTACACTAGTGAGAGTTCAATCAATTAATTATTAATTAATTCACAATCAATTATCTCACATGAAACTGAAGATTTACCACTGTTAACTACATGCATGTCAGATCCAGTGGAGACCCAATTGAGATAACAGGTGAAAGGGACAGTTTGGCTATTAGTTGTGATTTGAGTGAAGCACACTCATGAAATCACACACTATGGATGTGCCCTTGAGAAATGTGCAGCCTAGGTAAGAGGAATTTGAATCATTTGCAAGTTTTCCATTGTAGGGATTGCGCAGAGGAGGCAGGTTGTCTGGAGGCAGAGAATTGGCACATGTATTTGCTGATTTTGGTATGATAGTGTGAGACAATTGTATTATATTGAGAGCTATTGGATTAGAGTTTTGTATGAGATTGTTTCATGATCCATGATATATATATAATATATGATAGTGGGGATTTTAGCTTTATGATTTCCCGGTAAAACATCTGTGTTATCTGCGATTGATCATTCTTCTTGATATTGCAATCGACGATCGTGTTTTAAATTCCAAAAGAATATTTGTAGAAATGATTTTGTATTTAACAGTGGAATATAATTGTTAAATCAAGAGAATCCAGGCAATACATAATCTGTATTGAAAATTTTACATTTAGGTGGGACAGTAGTTGGAACTACCTCTAGTATCCTGTAGATATGACCCCCCAGAGTAACAATGACACTAAAATGTTGAGACTCATAAATATCATGGTGCTTCCACATATATGGTTGGCCCAAAAGAACATCACAAACATCTAGTGGGGATAATACCTCATCCTTGAAGGGATGGATGTCATATTACAATCAAAACTGTTGGGTGACATGGATAATGCATTCCTGGTGAAGCCACCCAATGTTGTATGGTTCCAGGTGTGGTGTTGTTGACAATCCCAACTATTTGATGACCTCTGTTGAGATGAGGTTTTTCTAGCTTCTGCTATCATCAATGAAATGCAATGAGGTCCCCTTTACCCACATATGTGAATGGAAGAGGCACTCCCCCTCTTTAGGATATGCTGGTTCTTTTGGTTGAATTGTTGCGGTCGCAACAATAGAAGTGGGGTCTGCTTCGATGATATTTCTTCTACCATTATTTTTTGAATCAAATTTTGAATCAGGTTTTGTCTCCTTTTCTTTGATCTCAGCCACCAATGTTTTTTTGCGTGACATTCATCATTGTTGTGCTAGCTAATTTTGTGCAAATCGCACCACTTTCCTGTGTCCTTCTTCATCTTTCTGTTACCCTTCTTTTCCTATGGCTTGGACTGGTTTTCTGAAGGATGGTTTTTAAGGCTGTATTTACCATATTTTGGTTGTTGTGGATTTGCAGACCCGAACTCTCGCTTTTTCTGGTGCTTAAATTTCTGCTCAATTTTAATATCATATCGATAAGAAGCACCCAGTGATGAGATGTCAAGAAAATCAATTGAAGTTTGTATGTATATGTGTAGAGCCCCATGGTATTTCAGAACCAAATGTCACTCAGAGTCTTTGATACCCAGCTTGGTGTGCAATGTATGGAAGGTATTGGTTAACTCCAACACTACTTGGCCCCTCTCTTTCCATAGTGTGGTCCATCTCATGTACTAGTCATCATAGTTTCCAACAGGGTAATATTGTTCCTTGACCACATCCACAAAAAATTCCCAAGTTGTCTCGACTCCATATATTCTAGACTCCTCTGTGGAACTTTGTTCCTAGTAAGTTTCCCACCAATGTTTGACATGGGGGAGAGCCTTAAGGAGTGCAAGGGTGATATTTTCCCCGTCAGAGAAATTATGAACAAATAAATAACCTTCTAACAGATTTAACAATTTTTATAGGGCATCCACATCTATCTGTCCTTCAAATACAGGAATATAAAAATCAACTTGTACCTTGAAATGAGAGGTTCCTCCAAAGTGGCCACTTGATGAAGACACACTTATTTTTATCGCCCGACATTGAAGGATGTGGAAAGAATTCTCCATCACTTCATCCCTCTGTCACATAAGATCTTTCTCAAGCAATACATTAATATAATCTTATGCTCCGTCATTTTTCTTTTCTTATTCGATGGAGGATTTCTTGGGCGTGTGAGAGTGATTGTCCTCAAGAGAGACAATCTCGAGACCCAAATTTCTATACTCAGAACTTGTCCCAGACATGCACTAAAAATTGATCAAGAGAAGCCTTCTCTGATACCACTGATCCGTATTATTTTCATTATGAAATAAGAGCATATATAAATCATATATATAACCATAAACACAAATATATAGTAATACACAATTTCTATTAATGAGAGAAATGTACAAAACTATAGAAATACAAAGTGAACGACTCGCTAAAATGGTGGTAGCTTATCTCTAAGAAGAGATGTGATGGCTACTTGCATTCACAAGAAGTGATTATTACAATGAGGTTACAAATTCCTTTTTAACATAAATAAAATCCAAATCCCTAACCCCAGAAAATGAAAAGCCAATAGTTTTGTGGACCTCGTTCTGGGTAGTTTGGTGTATCAACTTCCCGGGGTCGTAACTTTGGAATACGATCTTTGTTTTGGGTGGATGATAGCTCGTTGGAGAGGTATGGTAGAGGAGTTTCATTTTGGGTGCTCAATTAGTGTCTTTTCCATCATCAAAGTGATCTATCCTGAAAAAAACTTCATTTAGGCCCTCAAAATGGCCCCGGAAGTTTAGGAACTGAAAAAATGCTAAAAACAGTAAGTTTCCAAAAAATGATTTTGAGCCAGTTGGAATAGGTGGGTGGTCACCGATATCCACCTAGATAAATCCTCCCTCCTTAAGAGGAAAGCTTCTCCATTTTGTTGAGTTCCCCGGGGAGAAAGTCCTTGCTAAATCTACATCTTGATGAGTTTCTTTCCTTGCTGGAGAAGTTGGACTGCTTAGCTTGTTGAAGGCTATCACGAACCTGCGGTTGGAAGGGTTGGACTATTTTAACCAATCCTTCTACATGATATGATTGTTTGTAGAAGGAATCCTTCTTCTTTTGTTCAATCTTTTCGACCTGCTTCTACTAGATAAAAAGTGCTTGGACCGAGGCTGTAGTGGTTGGAGTGTCCTGTTCAACTTTTGAACAAATTGTGAAGAAGCTAAATTTTGTAGTGTGTACCTTGAAACACCTTTTAGGTGGGACAATAGTTGGAACTACCTTTGGTATCCTATAGATATGACCCCCTAGAGTAACAATGATACTACAAGGTTGAGACTCATAAATAACATGACGCTTCCACATATATGGTTGGACCAAAAGAACATCATAGTCATCCAATAGGGAAACATCACATAATACCTCATCCTTGAATGGTTGGATGCTGTATGAAAATAAAAATTGTTGGTTGACACGAAGATCTCGTCCCTAGAGAAGCCACCTTATGTTGTATGGTTGCAGGTGTGGTGTTGTCGACAATCCTAATTGTTTGAAGACCTCTACTAAGATGAGTTTTTTCTCGCTTCGGATATCAACAATGAAATGCAATGCGGTCCCCTTCACCCACAACTGTGAATGGAAGAGGCATTTCCCCTCTTCAGGATATCCTGGTTCTTCTAGTTGAATTGTTGTGATCGCGACAGTAGAAGTGGGGTCTGCGTCGATGATCTGTCTTCTCAAATTATTTTCTGAATCAGATTGTGAATTAGGTTTCGGCTCCTTTTCTTTGATATTAGAAACCAATGAGTGTTTTGAGAGACATTCATTAGTGTTGTGATAGGTTCTTTTGTGAAAATGACACCACTTTCCAGTGTCCTTCATCCTTCCATTAGCATTCTTTTCCTGTGGCTTGGAATAGTTTTCTGAAGGCTGGTTGTTAGGCCCGTCTTTACCATACTTTGGTTGTTGTGGATTTGAAAACCCAAAAGAATGCTTGTTCTAGTGCTTAAATTTCTACTCCATTTTAATAGCATATCGATAAGAAGCACCCAGTGATGAGATGTCCACAAAATCCATTTCAGTTTGGATGTATCTATGTAGATCCCCATGGTATTTTGGAACCAAATGTTACTCGTAGTCTTTGATACTAAGCTTGGTCAAAATATATGGAAGGTATTGGCGAAATCAAACATTTCTTGGCCCCTCTCTTTCCATAGTGTGGTCCATCTCATGTATTGGTCGTCATAGTTTCCAACAAGGTAATATTGTTCCTTGACCGCATCCACAAAAAAATCCCAAGTGGGCTCAACCCCATATATTCCAGACTCCTCTATGGAACTTTTCTCCTAGTAAATTTCCCACCAATGTTTGACATGGGGGAGAGACTTAAGGAGTGCAAAGGTGATCTTATCCATGTCATAGAAATTATGAATAGAGAAATAACCTTCTAGCAGATTTAACCATTTTTCTAGGGCATCTACATCTATCTGTCCTTTAAATATAGGAATAAAAAAATTAACTTGTACCTTGAAAGGTGAGATTCCGCTAAAGTGGTTTCTTGATGAATATGCACCTATTTGTATTGGCAGGTGTTGAAGGATGTGGGAAAAATTCTCCATTATTTCGTCCCTCTGTTGCGTGAGAGCTTGCTCAAGCAACAGATTAATAGAAGCTTTTGCTCCATCATTTTTATTTTATTTTTCCATGGATGGTTTATTGGGCCTGCAAGAGCGATTTTCATCAAGAGAGATAAGCTCGAGACCTAAATTTTTATACTTGGACCTCATCGGGGACATGCACTGAAAAATGATCAAGAGCAACCTACTATGATACCACTGATCCACATTATTTTGGGCACAAAATAAGAGCAAATATATAATAAATAAATGTACAGAGATATTTCAGATATCCAATAATATAGAAGATATATATCAGATATATAACCATAAACATAGAGATACATTAATACACAATTTCTATTAATGAGCAAAATGTACAAAACTGTAGAAATACAAAGTGAAAGACTCGCTATAATGGTGGCAACTTATATCTGAGAAGAGATGTGATGGATACTCGTATTCACAAGACAATGATTATTAAAATGAGGCTCCAAAGGCCTTTTTAACATAAATAAAATCCAAAACCCTAACCCCAGAAGATGAAAAACCAACAATTTTGTGGACCCCATTTTGGGTAGTTTGGTGTATCAACTTCCCGGGGGCGTAACTTTGGCATACGATCTCCATTTGGGGCTCATGATTGCTCGTTGGAAAGACATCATCAAGGAGATTCATTTTTGGGTCTCTATTATAACCTTAGGATATCATTGACATGATATATCCTGAAAAAACATCTTTTAGGCCCTCAAAATGGCCCCAAAAGTTTAGGAACCGAAAAAATTCTAAAACTAGTAAGCTTCCAAAATATTGTTTTGAGCCAATTGAAATAGGTGGGTGGCCACCGGTATCCACCTGGATTAGATTATGAATTGGGGAGGAAGGACGTTACCTTCCAAATATTTGAATATGCCACATATGATATTGATGGAGGATAGGAAACAAAAAACATACAATTGGTTACTTCCCAAGTACGAGTTTTTGACTTCATGAAGGACTTCGTCGAAAAGACTCAAAATTTTGTTCAACATGTCCATGTGGATCGATGGTAGGATGATCATTTTAGAATATGCAGAGATACATTTCATGTTGGTATTATGTTATCAGTGGTTGATTTTGATGAGAAATAAACCCTTCAACCGCAAAATGAGATTCAAATCCATTATTATCGCTCAGAGAAGGTCAACATAATGGTCCATGTCACATACAAGCATGGACCGGATAGTAATGAACAAAAAAAAGTTATATTGAAAGAGTATCACTTCTACATAAGTGATGATCAATTCCATGACTTAGCCTATGTAAAACATTGTTTTCAGTTGTTCTGCAATCACCTTAAGGAGAAGAACATACAAATGGATCAACATTGAATTTGGTCGGATGGTTGCACATGCTAGTTCAAAAATGATCATGTATTTCAATGGTTGTGTATGTTGCAAAAAAACTAAAGATACCACACATTTGGAACTATTTTGAGTCTAGGCACGAGAAAGGAGAGCATGATGGAGCAGGTGCATACATAAAAAGAGTGTTTTTGCAGGAACGAAATGAAGTTCACAACTACTTCCCTCATTCGAGATGTGAAATACATTGTTGAATGATGCTCTTTAGTAATGGGAGGGGGGAAAAGAACCCGTGAAGACCAATCACATAGGAAAGGAAATGTACATATATATTTTTGGGAGGTTGTTTATGTAGATCTATCATAGTGGTATGAATGAAAAACAATCTAGGGCACTTGTGGATTCCATTCCATTAGAACATCAAAAAATGCAATAGTTGAAATGTAGATGAGAAAACTCTCTCGCTTTTCTGGTCCATGTAGTAGTAGTGAATGGGATGATTGTGAATTAACAGACTGGTTTGATAGATGGGATCATGTATCACTCCCCATTGGTCAATGCATAACTATGGAATTATCCTAGTTGGAGGCAAACCAATCAAGTATTTCAATAGATTATGATCATGTCTCAGATCTCATACTGTCAGGTTCATTGAATCCTTCTATTAAATTTTGAATAACTAGCATCAATGTTTTATGCTTTGGTCATTTAGTGGACTCACATTTTGGCACTCCATTTTTTGTAGGGAATATATACGCAGTGGTAGATCATGAATGGGGCACTCATTATTGGATAGCATGATGCTTAGAGGGAAATAATTCCCTCATGAGATCAATAAAAGACTCTGAAGGCATTGAATTTCCGATTGGGTCGATGGTTATTAAAGGATAATATATGACACTGGATGAAAGAACATGAAAGAAAGGTGGTTATGTATTTCAATATTATAAACCAGGTCAAGAAGTATACCACTTTAGAAACTTGTTTATTGGTACAAACCTCCAACTACAAACAATTCCATGTAAGAACACATCAAAGGTATGATACTTCTTGCCTTACTTTGAGCACAAGAAGTTAATGGAGATTGTCAGTATTAGAATTGATCCCTATGGTCTACTTGAATGACCATAGGTATGTAAAAGGAATAGTTTTGGCTTCATTTTATGGTTTTTATATGATTCTTGTATTCCCATGCCTTTCCTTTCCTTGTCACACCATGCCTTCTCTTGTCACACCATTCCTTTCCTTTCCAATCAATGTCTTTCCTTTCATTTCCATTCCTTGTCTTGTCTTTCCATGCCATGCCATGCCTTCACTTGCCTTGCCTTCACTTACCTTGCCTTTCCTTCACCTTCCTTGCCTTCACTTTCCTTTCCTTCACTTTTCATGACTTCACTTTCCTTTCCTTCACTTTCCATGCATTCACTTTCCTTGCCTTCACTTTCCTTAAATTCACTTTCCATGACTTCACTTGCATTTCCTTTTCATTCCTTGCCTTTCCTTTCCATGCCATGCCATGAATTCAATTTCCTTTACTTGCCTTCAATTGCCTTCAGTTTCCATGCCTTCACTTGCCTTCACTTTCCTTCACTTGCCTTTCCTTCACTTTCTATGCGTTCACTTTCCTTTCCTTCACTTTCCATTCCTTCACTAAATTTCTTGACTTCACTTTCCATGCCTGCACTTTCCTTTCCTTATCTTCACTTTCCATTCCTTCACTTTCATTCTCTTTACATGCCTTTCCTTGACATGCCATGCCATGTCATGCCTTCACTTGCCTTGCCTTGCCTTCGATTGCCTTCACTTTCCTTGCCTTTCCTTCAATTTACTTCACTTTCCATGACTTCACTTTCGTTCACTTGACATGCCTTCACTTTCCAAGTGTTCACTTTCCTTCTCTTTCCTTTCCTTGCATTTCCATGCCTTTCCTTCTCTTTCCATGTCATGCCATGCCTTCACTTGCCTTCACTTGTGTTAAATTTCCTTCACTTGTCATGCCTTTCCTTTCCATGCCATGACATGCCTTTCCATGCCATGCCATGCATTCACTTGCATTGCCTTTCCATTCCTTTCCTTGCCTTTCCGTGCATTTCCTTTCCTTCACTTGACTTGCCTTGCATTTCCTTTCCATGTCTTTCCATGCCATGCCATGCCTTCACTTGCCTTTCCTTACAATGCCTTGCCTTTATTTTCCATGCCTTTAATTTCCATGCATTTCCATTCCATCACTTTCCATGCCATGTCTATCCTAACAAGGTGTTAAATTGTTAAACATATGTAATAAGCACTAAGAAAAACCCTAGTGTCGGAGATACTCCAACAAACACTTTTATAGTCAATGAAATAACAGCGGAGGGTCCCTACTAGCTGAAAAATGGTGCTACAGATCCAATGCAACTGACAGTTCATCCATATGATTCCTGTTTTTATTTTTATTGCGAGTTGCAACTCACCTCTTCAAGTCATTTAGGAACATGTGGCCAATTTGGTCCGAGGGCATAAAAATCCAAACAGAGCAGCATAATGAAGTTCCGTAAGCTCGCTCAAGTTTTTTTTTCCAAGGCCCATGTCACTACAATACCCACAAACACCCCACACAATGTTCTTTAAAATCAACCTCTTCTTCAGAAATAACACTATGCCTCATTGAGAAAAACCCTAGTGTCGTAGATAGTCCAACAAATAGTTTTTTGGTCGACGAAATGACAACGCGGGGGCACCACTAGTTTAAAATCGGTGCTTTAGATCCAATGCAACTAGCGGTTCATCCATCCGAGTCCCAGTTTTAGTTTTATTGTGAGTTTCTCACCTCCTCAATCCATTTAGGTACATGTGGCCAATTTGGTCTGGGGGCATAAAATCAAAACAGAGCAGCATAACAGAGTTTTGTAAGCTCCCACATGTCTGTTTGGACAAGGACCATGTGACTACACTACCCACAAATTCCCCACACAGTGTGTTGATGGGTCCTAAATCCCTTTAAATCAATAGTAGGAACCAAACTTGCTATCGAGGCCCAATTAGACTCTGCAACATTTAATAGTGGAATGGTTCTCTAGATCTTACGATCTAGCCAAATAATCGACGAGCTTTATGTTTTCTTGTGAAGTCTTCTCCTTTAGTTCAGACATTCTATTTTTTGTATGTTCTCTTAAAGGTGGGACCGATACAAGATAAAAGACAGTATAAACCAACTTGGTAACAAAGTAGGAAAAAGCTTAACTACTAGAGAAGGTTGAGCTTGGGATAACCCTTTCACTCTAGCATGCAGACAAAAAATCTTCACCATAAGCCTAGTAATAATACATTAACTTGTTGGTGTTCCAATTATTGATTGAGGTATGATTATCAGAACAAAACACATATGCAATGAATGATAAAAGGAAAAATAATTATCTTAACTCTAATAATCAATTACATAATAGCACAATGATTTAATTTTCATCATAAAAGACAAGAACTGCAAAACATTGAATCAGATAACCTATCAACAAATTTAGAAGCTCTTACTCATTACAACATCCATTCATGAGATGAAATCATAAATAATTCATCTCCACATCCAATCATCCACACTTTGATGAAAAACACAAACTTTTCTCTATTCCTAAACATGACTTCTCAATTAAGGCAGCTCTGAAATAGTTATTTAAAAAATCCAAAATGAGGGTATTTGCAACAACCATCGACCCCTTGCTAATAGATCGACTCTCCTACTTATAACATACTATTAACTAAAAAATTTCCACATGGTGCTTTCTTTTATCAGTCTTCAAAGAGCCATCAAATCCTCTCACTTAAGTGGATGAATCTTCTCATACTCCAACCACTTGATGAAGATATCCTCGCATGTGTTATCATACAGGAATCTATGTTGTTCCATTGGGGCCAAGAGAATCTATCTTGTCTCTACTGCTCATGCCCAATACTTGACTATTCTGGCACTTAACAGTTGCAACATGGCTCGAGCTTTGATTGGGTGCTCCATGAACTATTACACCTTTCCTGGCACCATGCCTTCCATCTTTTCTATTTCGACAGCCCATGATGGGTCTTTTTCGGCATGTGATTTGAATATGTGGCGCAAGTCGAAAAAGTAATCGGGTGTGATGAATTTGGGGAGGTCGATGTCTCTCATTTCTCAGTTGATCTTGGTCCATCTTTTATCGCACTTGACCCATTTCTCTTGGATTTACAGATGATTTTTCTGAGCCATTTTTACCCAATATTCAATCGATTTCCTTATGCGGTCGATGCTACTTTCGTTTAGTACCAGAATGTCGTTGTCTTCGATGTCTCAACCTTGTTGCACTGCGCTGATATAAATGATCCTTTCAATGCCTTGGTGTTCTTTCTCATACCACCACTCCATATCCTTGCACATTTCCAATGCCATGAGTGTGTCTTCTTGAATCTCGACTATCCATGCAATGAATAGGTGTCTCTCATCTGTAAATTTTCTATAGGCCTCCTTGAATTCGCTCCTTAGGAACAATGCGACTTGTGTGGTGTCCTGCTAATATTTCTCCAAGTTGCGCAAATTTTCCAATTCTTTCAAAGAAGAAACCAACTCCTCTTCATCCATTTTTTCTCTGTCGAGGGTGGAATCTGTGATGACCATCCCTGCACTGATAAGTTCATATGTCTTGGCATGCTCTGTGTTGATCATATTTTCCTCCATGGTGATGAGGATGGAGCGATATAGAGTGATCCTCCTCTTCTTGGTGGTTATCTGCATGATATCTTTCCTTTTCCAGTCATAAGCAATGGCATGTATGTCAATGACTTCATCCACAGGTTCACGAATTTGTTGATCTCCCCAAGTGAGCATATATCCCAAGCTCTCGATGGTGTATCTTTGTTTAATACTGGGTTCTTGAACATCCTCCATATGTTTGGAGGGTCTGACATCTGTTTTTCACTCATCGAAAAGTTGAGTACTAATTGAAATTGAGGCATCGGGGGTGTGCTCAGTACTTGATAATCGGTCGTTGAGATGTTGATTTATTGCCGTGGAGCTTCTTCCTTTTGTTCGCCCGACCTTGGATCATCCTTCAGACTATTTTCTTGGGTCACTAGTGCATCAGGTTGATCAGTGTCTCAGACACTCTTGACCTTTTGTTCATTCTGTGGAAGGCCCCTTTTCTGTTGATCAGTGTCTCAGACACTCTTCTCTAGCTCATTTTCATCTATGATCTATACAGGGGTCATGAGGGATACCTCTGGGCTCTCTTCATCATCATATATGTTTATTAATTCATGGAGGGGGTTTGGTGCACTTCCTCTCCCTGATGTTTCAATTGTCTCCCACTGAGCTAAAACACCCCCTAGTGATCCAGCTTGTGGCATTGTGATTTCATGGTTATCTAACCCAACGATTTCATCAATGTCTATTATTTCAAGGCTTCTTGGGGCCGTCTCGATTCCATCTGGGATGTCAACAGGGTACCCTATCATTCCTGTGAGGTCCAGGTCATCTTAAAGTTGATAAATTATTTGTTCCGCCTATTATATCATGAAAAAACTCCTTTCCCACACGTCCTGCATCATAGGGAAACCTCTCTCTTGCACCGAAGCTACCAGGCAAACCTTTATTGCTTCTGCCACTATCATTTCTTCCCTGGCTTTGAGAGCCTCTTGAGCCAATTTATCTATGGTCATGGCATGTTCATCTAGGCTCATGGCCTTGAACCTAGTCATTTTGGGTTCGACCATCCTTGCCACCACCTCATCCTAGTCTTGGGCATTTTCTGTGAAGACTTCATCTTCAAATTTTTCGTGGGCATATGGCCAGCAGGATGACACTTGTGAAGCATATTTCAAGACCAGACCCTTTGGATCCTACTTGTGGAATTAGCCTCTTTGGAATCTGAACTCTGGTTGGATCAACTCTTCTTGTTTGGCTTGAGTCATTTTCTTCACCATGTAGAAACCTAAATGGAAACTATAATGTATGAATGCTCGCTTCTTGTCCTTTACCAAGGTGGTGTTGTAACCTTGCAATATGGTATAGCAGCATATCTCTCCCACTACAAGACGGTCATGGACATGTGTTGGTAGAAGATGCAGTGCTCCAATGGACCTGAACACCCTGATGTAGGTGTTGCACTTGTCCAAGTACCAGTGGCCTACCTTTGATATAATGTTTTTGGCATCATCCGATAGTCTCGAGCATTCTTTCTTAAAAAGAATGAAATAAATACGTACGATGAATTCATCGAAGATGAGGGAGTAATATTTCTTGTACTTGTTCTCCCATAGGATGTTGAAATATACATGGATCGGTTGTTATATGACATGCCATCTCAGGTTCATGTCGACAAAAATGTTTTTGGCACACATGACATCAAGTAAATATGATGCCATGTAGAAGGATGGTGTCTCTCCTTCCTTCAACATCTGATCCTATTGTATGCATATGCTCAGTTCCTTAGAAATGATGGCTCCCCAGTTGAAGCAGCTCTTGAAGGTTACCATTGTGTAAGTTGGAGGCATCCATGCCTCTAAAAACCTGAAACAATCCTTCTCTCCATATAATCGCCATATGAGAGCCATCAAAAAGATGTATGGCTCCCTTAATTTGATCTTTTGGTACCAACTAGTGCTTCGATTAGTTTATTTCTTGTATTCCCTCCACCATGAGGCCATCACCTGACTGTTGTCATGACAGAGCTGGCTCGGAGGTGTGACTTTGACATAGGGGACCCAAAGAAATGACTCGGGGAAAAACTAGATCGTACGGTTCTTTGATCTGACACAGACATATGGCGTTGAAGATAGGTGGCCTAATCCATGTGTATTAATCAGAGTTATGGATTTCATTAAGTTATTCATTTTAAAACATACCTTAGATTGATTATGCTGAAAAGTATATAGGATTGACGATCATCAATACCTATCACATGTTATTCTATGGATTAGATTCCTCGAAAAAGTCCCGATGCCAAAATGCATTGGAGATTGGCGATCAAGAGAACTCTTTTGCATGGTCACAATGTTATTTGAAATCCTTTTAGGTCTCTGATTCTGATAGGTGCATCGGGTATCAGCTATCGACGATATATTTTCTTTATTGATTAATGACTATTCCCCTCGTATTTTACCGATGCTGAAGAGGAATCGGCTATCGACAATATCCTTTTGCAAAAACATTGGTGCAAACAAAACTTACTTTTTACCAATGTCGATGAAGATTGGTGCTCGACGATTGAGGTTTATCAAGTGTCTCTTTTCCTTCTTTGAATTCCTTCCGATGCCAAATATGAGTGTGTCGGGTGAAGTGTTTTGGCTTTTGATTCTTTATTCAGGCATCAAGGTTCTTTTTTGAGTCATGGGTTTTCATAAGTTCAAATAGATCTGAAAATCTAATGAGAGTCAAGATAATAAGAAAATCCAAACATATCTCAAAATGAAGTTGAATCAGATTGTCTAAAGATCAAGTGGTACCCAAAAAGTGGAAAAATGACATAGGATTTTTAGGGTGTGTTGAGTGCTCAACAAATGGCAACTTGCTGGGTGAAAGAAGAATCTTTGTTCCTCCCTTTTTCTCAACTGATGAAAAATTTGGTTAAGAAATTAGTTGGTTTTTTATCAGAGCCTCTTTTACCCTTGCATTTGAAATTTCCCTGGTTGATGCATCCGAGCCTGCCTGTGGGATTTTTCAACCTTTGTTCAACCTTCATTTCCTGTAACCCTGACTCGCACCCCCTTTGACCAAAGTCTAGTAAATAATTCACTAGAAATTGGACTTTAGTTACCCTTCTTCACTTTCTATGATGTTGCTCCACTACCAGTGAGAATCCATAGCCTCGACGAAGTCACTCTGATGTCATAGACCTTTCTCCGCTACCAGTGAGCATCCATAGCCTCGATGAAGTTATCTTCATACCCTTTCTTAATGTGCACTCATTTGATATAGTTTATTTTTATTTAGGCAAAATTCCCTAAGCGAGTGGGAGAGGAGGACGTCTGTTATTTGAAAAATGAAATGGTTAAGGTGAAACTTGCTAGCTCTGTCTCTGATTTACATGTCATCCTTTCCATCTTACCATATTTACCTTAAGGTTTCACCAGACCACCAGGGAGACACTCCTCCATTTATCCAAAGTTTCTCATCTGCACAAGTTAGATAGAGAACCCCTCGAAACAATCACAGGTTCCCCATCATTTATTGTGTTATATGTGAGTGATGAGTTAGGAACAGAGTTCATCATATCACATGATTCGAGGTAAGCCATTGTTTTTCTAAACACAATCTTCAAAAGCGCAAACATACAAATAGAAAAATATAAAACAAAAAAAGCATTTCGTAATCGACGTATCTAAAATAAACATCATGAAAACATAAACACATAAAATCTCTCTCTTTGTTTTTTTTTTTATAATGATTTTTTTTTTTTAGGGCTTGTCCATTCACCAGGAGGGCACCAAGTTCCCCCCTCAAATTCTGTAGTCGATAGGTTCCTAACCCAATATTCTCGGCCACCTAGAAAGGTTCGAGACATAGATTTTGAAACTTAGAATGTTTTCCTTTAGGCTCATTTTCTCTATCCCACTTTAGGACTAAGTCTCTTACTTCAAAATTCTTCTCTTTAGCCTTATTCTTATCAAACAACCTTTTAACTATCTATTGGTGAGCTATGAACTTTGATTTATCTTTCTCACTTTCTTCTTCTAACATGAGGAGGGTATCAATTCTTTGTTGTATGACTGATGAGGGTTGTCCTCTGGAATCCCGAGCAAGTTGAAGAGATGGAAGATATAGCTCGTTTGGGAGAATGGCTTCATGTCCATATACCATAAAGTAAGGGGAATTTCCTATAGCTTCCTTGGGTGTAAATCTATCATCCCATAAATCATTACGAAGTGAACTGTGTCAATTCCTCTGGTTGTTTACAATTGTTTTCTTCAATATCCTCACTAGGTTCTTATTAGTTGATTCTGCCACTTTGTTCCCCTATGGGTAGTAGTTTGCAGAGTATCTGATTATAATTCCTTTGTCTAGGGAAAAATATGTTAATAAGGTGGAAGAAAATTAATATGCGTTATCAAAAGCAAGGACAGAGGGCACACCAAACCTTGTGATGATTTTTTTTTCTATGAATTGGATCACCACCTTTTCATTTACATGAGTCAGAGGGATGGATTCGGCCCATTTCATGAAATAATGTGTGGAAGTCAGTATGTACCTATGTTGTCTTGAATAACTTGGTGTAATTTCTCCTATGATATCTAACCCCCATTGCTCAAATGGCCTAGAAATGACCATCGATTAGAGTGAGACAACTGATCTCTTCTCCCTCCCCATGCTTATCTGACAAGTCTTACAGTTTTTGGCGTATGTGTGAGTGTCTCTGAACAGAGTAGGCCAATAGTAAGCGAATCTCAGTATTTTATGAGAGGAGGTCTTTCTTGAGAAATTTCCACCGACGGGACCATCATGGAGTTCTTTCATAACTTTGTCTGTATCTTCTTGTTTGAGACATTTTAAAAGTGCCCCATCATAATTAACACGGAAGAGTACTAAATTTATGAGGCGATATTGTGGAGATTTTAATCTGAGAGCTCTCATTTCCCTAGGGTTTAGGTTTTCTAGGCAATTCCCATGATGCAGGAGATAAGTCAGTTTCTCTTACCAAGACTCTTCTACTGGGGAGACGTATGAAGCTTCGCCACACCATAATACCAATTCATTCTCCCATCCGGGGTCATCATTTACTTGGTCCTGGGCTTCAACTGCCAGCTTGCATAACCCTTGTCCATTAAAGAGTTTAGCATGTTTTATATCTAGATCAAATTCTTGGATTGTTGCCATCCAGTTTCCTCTTGTTTCCCCCATCTCATGTTGAGTGAATAGGGATCAGACTGCGGGGTGAGGCACTATGACTTTGGTATGATTTTTAAGGATGTAAGATCTGAAATGTTTCACTGCCTTGTATACCGCATAAGATTGCTTGTCTATAAAGAGGTAATTTAGTTCGACCCCTTGGATATTAGTGCTGATGAATGATACCGGGGATTCATTGTTGTCATCATCCTTCTAAGTCAATACTGCATCCAGTGATTGGTCGGAGGCAAAAGTGTAGAGAAAGAAATATTTGTTGAAATTGGGACTTCGTAACACTGCAACCTGAGATATTGCAGTCTTGATATTGCTGAAATCCCTCCTTCGTTCATCATCCCATTTAAATTCAGCATCTTTACGAATCATTTTTTGTAAGGGTTTGATAGTTTCAGCGAAATTGGGGGTGAATTTCCTCACAAAATTGTTTTTCCCAAAGAATGATTGCATAGCCTTTTTGTTGTGAGGTAATGGAAGTTGAGTTATAGCCTTAATCCTTTCTAGTTCTATGTGAATTCCTACTTTAGATATAATGTGGCCTAATAGCTTACCTTCCTCGACACCGAAAATATTTTTCTTATGGTTTAAGGATATACCGTATTTCCTACACCTTTCAAGAATATGGGTTAAGTGTTGGATGTGATCTTCTCTATTCTTTGAATACACAATTACGTCATCCAAGTAGACTACCACAAATTTGTTGATTAGTCCCTGAAATGCTACGTCCATGGCCCTGTGCAAGGTTGTACTTGCATTAATTAACCCAAAAGGCATACGTTTATAAGCGAAGGTTCCCCACTTGGTTCAGAAGGTAGTTTTCAAGCGGTCTTCTTCTTAAACTAGAACCTGGTTGTAACCTAAGAAACCATCTAGTAGGGAGAAAATCTCGGAGCCAGACACAGTCTACAAGAGTTTCTCCATTGGTGAGACTGGGTAGTTGTCCTTTTCTGAAGCTCTGTTGAGGTTTCTAAAATCTATGCATAGGCAGATTTCTCCAGACTTTTTTCTTACAGGAACCAAATTTTCTACCCATGTAGACTGTCTAACCTAGAAGATGATTTTGGCATCTAATAGTTTCTTCAACTCTTGACACATGAGAGGTTCCAGGGATGGGTGGTATTTCTGGAGCTTCTGTTGGAATGTTTTCACTTCGAGTTTTAATGGGATAGTGTGTTGAATGATATGAGTATCATAAGTTTGAGATAGTCCTTTCTTTCCTCTTTAGATATTGTCTTGCTGAGATTTATGTTTTTTGGGTTTTCCGGGGTCCCGAGATTTATAGTTTCATGCATGGGACATGAACTACCTATTTTTGCATTCTTTGTCCCTTTAAATCTTTCCCTTAGGTCAAATAGGTTTTCTAAATTGGATATTCCCTTTGGTATAGTGTGAGACCTTGGTTTGTTAGTCGGTTGATCTGTCTGAGGATCCGTTTCTGTTGATTGTTCCTGGAATATTTCATCATCAATAGCCAAGTATTTAAAATTAGCTTGATTGGTCAAAAATTTTATAATATGTTCATCTCCTTCAAAGACCTTCCATTTTGAAATATTTTTAAGCATCGATGGTTTATAGAGTATCTCCACAATGAATCGGGAGGCTTCACAATATTCTAGAGGTGATAGCCTTGAGGTAGTGATGGCCAGAGAATTGGCAAGAATGTTCTTTGTTCTAGGGATCATTGTAATTTTGAAGGCTTCAAAATGTTCTATTAGCCCATGCACTTCATTCTGGTAATTCTTCAGGTGTGGAGAGTTGCAATGTATAGTATTCCTTACTTGTCTAACGATGATTTCAAAATCTACAAAAACCTTCAATTATTTGACATTTAAGTATGTGGGTTTCTTTAGCCCCTGTACTAGAGATTCATACTTAGCAACATTGTTTTTTCATTCGAACTCTAGTCTATAGGAAAACAAATATCGTTTACTTTGTGGATAAATGAGGATGCACCCCGCCCCTGACCCTTCTTTTGATTTAGATCCATCAAAGTATAAGGTCCAAACTTGTGGGGTTTTCCTATCATCTTCCTCTTTCTTTTCACTTTCCTCCTCTCCTCTTGTTTGTTCCATGATTTCTAATGCAGGTTCTTGATAGAAGAGGGTTTCTTCTCCTGCCGTCGACAGTTTTTCTTGAAAAATCATTTTGAAGTTTTGGGTAAGGGGAACATCAGATGAGAGAGGGGAGAAATTACCGAAATCAGAGTCAGGGGAATAATTGCCTAGCATGGGGAATTCGGTTGATGAGGGTTCATTGAGGGTTTCTAAGTCAATGAAGGTATGTTTTAGATATATTTCCCTATCGATCCTTATCATGTTTGTGTGCCCCTTTAATGGTAGCCAAAGGTGAGCCTAGTATGTACTAAAGTATCCATTTAACTTCTCATACCAATCTCGACTTAATAAAAACCCATAAGCTTTAGGGATGTATACTACGATGATGTCAATTACTTGCACAAATTTAGGGTGTGTCTATATTCTAATCATTACATATTTGAGCTCTCCCATAACCTTCACTTGGGTTTTGTCTAATTGTATAAAATGTTTATCGATTTTGAGAGGGACTACGTTTAAAATTTTGCAAATAGACAATGGCATAACATTGGAGGATGCTCCTGATTCAACCAAATAATTATGGAGGATGATCCTTCAACTTTTTCAAATATTCTACTATGTTGTAGTCCATATTGGGTGATTCTCGTGTATGGATGTTTATAGTGTTTCTTCGGGGAGAAAAATGTGCTTCTGGGTGATCATGAGTTGGTTTTCCTCTCGAAGTTTGGGTCATAGTAAGTTCATTTGAGATAGGTTGACGCTTGCTTCGTGTTTTCACAGCCAATACTTCTGTAGGTGGTTCTTGGACCTCAATTAGATCATCGAAAGGCATTGGAAGATCATGGTCCCATATCAACATGGTTGTTTCTTCTGGTGGAGAAACTTCTTTCTGATTGACAATATTCATAACTAAGCCGCTTGATTGTTCAGTTAGGGAGAATTCATCTAGAAACCGGTTGGCCATCAAATTCATGGCATGTACCCATTGAGGGAAGTCTGTTTCAGAGTGATTCTCTTGATGTTAGGTATAGAAAGAGTCAAATGCTACATTTCCCAGATCAATGTTCAAGTTGGTTGGGGGGGGGTTAATTTCTTTGAAAGGAGGATTTCTTTTCAAAAAGGGTTTATAGGGCCTCTGGCTTTGGTTTCCCTCCCCTGCATTTCTCTTCATGTCTATGATTTCATTTGACAACTTTTTGACCATGTGTTGTAGGTCTTTTATGTCTCTTCTTCCCTTTTCGAGACCTTGTTCTGTTTGTTTCCCTGGGGGTCTAGTCAGCAGTAGTCCTCTCCTGGGGGGGGGTTGAACTTATTTTTTTACCAATGAGACCTGGCCTTATTTAGATCCCTTCATTTGAAATCTATCATTTTAGATTCTTCAAAATTCTCAGCTAATGTTGGTTTGGCATCCATTTTCACAAACATGGAAATAGAAGCTGGGAGAGCATTAGTGTATACTTCGATTTGCAACTCCCAAGTAGGTTTAGATTCAGGCTGGAATTTGTTTAAGATGGTGGTAAATATTTTATTAAAATATTTAACCCTTTCCTTTGAACTCATGGTAGCGACGAACAACTCAACCATCAAAGCTCCTGTAGTGGTTTCTTCTGCAAAATTGTCTAGAATTTTTTTTTGAAACTTAGTCCAGCTAGTTATGGATCCTAAAGATAAGTTGAAATACCACATGGAGGCTAAATTCTCAAAAGTGTAGGGGAATAGCCTACAAACCACGCCTTCATGTTGGACATTCATCATCCTGATAGCTAGTATGAATTTTTTGATATGGTCTTCAGTCAATCCTGAGGTTTCAGGGTCAAATTTAGGGAGTATCTTCTCTGGATGTTAGGGAAGGTTGTGTACTTGTCCAGGGATGGCCAAAGAATATCTGGCCAACCAAGTTTGATTATTCTAAGTTAGTTTCCCCTTTCTTCATCATGGTCATTGTTATCTTCCATGTCTTCAGATCGTTCTGAGTTAAACCATTCCTCTTCAGAAAAGTCATCGGGCTCGAAGTAGTTATTGGTCAGTGTTTCGGGGATTAGATTAAGAGGATGTTTGATTTTAGTGAGGGAGAAATCTATTAGGTCTTATACTGTGTTCATAAAAACCTGGTCGAGGGATTCAACGACTGGTATTCTTATTTTTTTTCTTCAAGGAAGTAGCGGGGCTAAGGGCAATGCACCGATCTGTCAGGCATACGATCTTGTGATTCTTATGAATTGGTTCAATTCCTCGTGAGGAAGAGTGTAGGGATTATCATGGAACATATGTTCTTCCTCGTGCTAGGGTGATTTACTCATTTCAAGAGTACTCAATGTGTGTGTGTTGTCTTGGGAATTAATAGCCATGCATGTGGGATATTTTGAATCTACATGTTGTGAAAAAGATTTTGTAAATAATATTGTCAGCCATTCATTCTTCGACCCTCCTTCTAGCACCAATTTTGTTGAGGGGTCCCAAATCCATTTAACTCAACAACAGGAACAAAACTTTCCACCAAGGCCCAATTAGACTCTGTAGCTTTTAATAGTGGAATGGATCTCCAGATCTTGCAATCTAGCCAAATAATCGATGAGCTTTACATTTTTCTTGTGAATGATTCTCCTTCAGTTTGGACATTCTCTTGTTTGTATTTTATCTTATAGGTGGGACCAAGACAAGATAAAATCTAGTATAAACCAACTGGGTAACAAAGTGGGAAAAAGATTAACTATTGGAAAAGGATGAGCTTGGGATAACCCTTTCACTCTAGCATGCAGAAAACAAATCTTCACCACAAGCCTAGTAATCATTAACTTGTTGGTGTTACAATTATTGATTGAGGTGCGATTATCAGAAGAAAACACATACGCAATGAATGATAGCAATACAAATAATTCTCTTAACTCTAATCATCAATTACATAATAACACAATGATTTAATTTTCATCATAAAAGACAATAACTATAAAACATTGAATCAGATAACTTATCAACAGATTTAGAAGCTCTTACTCATTATAGCAGCCATTCATGAGATGAAATTAGAAACAATTCTTCTCTACATCCAATCATGCACACATTGATGAAAAACATAAACTTGTCTCTGGTCCTAAACAAGACTTCTCAATTAAGGCAGCTCTGAAATAGTTCTTTACAAAACCCAAAATGAGGGTCTTTGCAACAACCATCGACCCCTTGCTAACAGGTCGACTCTCCTACTTATAACATACTATTAACTAAAAATAACTATTAAAGTGTAGCTAAGTAAAACAAAAAATTGCCACATGGCGCTTTCTTCTATCACTCTTCAAAGAGTCATCAAATGATCTTACTTAAGTGGATGACTCTTCTCATACTCAGACCACTTGATGAAGAGATCCTCACATGTGTTAGCATACATGAATATATGTTGTTCCATTGGGGCTGAGAGAATATATCTTATCTCTACTGCTCATGCCTGATACTTGACTATTCTAGCACTTAACTGTTACAACATGGCTTGATCTTTGATCGGGTGCTCCATGAACTGATGCATATTTCCTGGCACCATACCGACCACCTTTTCTATTTCAGTAGCCCATGATGAGTCTTGTTCAGCATGTGATTTGACTATGTCGCGCAAGTCGACAAAGTCATTGGATGTGCCAAATTCGGGGAGGTCGATGCCTCTCATTTCCCGGTTTCTCTTGGTCCATCTTTTCTCACACTTGGACCATTTATATTAGATTTCATAATGATGTTCCTGAGCCATTTTTACCCAATATTCATCTTATTTCCTTATGCGGTCGATGGTACTTTCGTTTAGCACCCAGATGTCGTGCTCTTCGGTGTCTCGGCCTTGTTGCACCGCACTGATATAGTTGATCCTTTCAAATAATTGGTGTGATTTCTCATACCACCTCTCCATATCCTTTCACATCTCTAGTGCCATGAGGGTGTCTTCATGAAGCTCGACTATCCTTGCAATGAATAGGTTTCTCTCATCTGTAAATTTTCAATAGGCCTCCTTGAATTCTCTCCTTAGGAACACCGCGGCCTGTGTGGTGTCCTGGTAATATTTCACCAAGTGGCGCAAAATTTCCAATTCTTTCAAAGAAGAAACCAACTCCTCTTCATCCCTTTTTTCTCTATCTAGGGTGGCATCTGTGATTTCCATCCCTGCACAGATAAGTTCGGATGTCTTGGCATGCTCTGTGTTGATCATATTTTCCTCCATGGTGATGAGGATGGAGCGATCTAGAGTGATCCTCCTCTTCTTGGTGGTTCTTTGGATGATATATTTCATTTTTCGGTCATAAGAGATGGCATGTATGTCAGTGAATTCATCCATGGGTTCGAGAATTTATTGATCTCCCCAAGTGAGCATATTTCCAAGGCTCTCGATGGTGTATATTTTTTCAAGACTGTGTTCTTAAACTTCCTCCATGTGTTCGGAGGGTCCAACTTCTATTTTTCACTCATCGGGAAGTTGAGTAATGATTGAAATTGAGGCGTTGGGGTTATGCTCGATACTTACTTGATAATCGGTCATTGAGATGTCGATTTATTACCGTGGAGATTCTTCCTTTTGTTCATCCAACCTTGGCTCATCCTTCAGACTATTTTCTTGGGTCTCTAGTGCATCAGGTTGATTAGTGTCTCAGACACTCTCAAACTCTTGTTCATTCTATGGAAGGTCCCAAAATTGAGTTTCACGAGCTGAGGAAGATGTATTCTCTGGCTCCTTTTCCTCTATGATCTGTACAGGGGTCACCAGAGATAACTTCGGGCTCTCTTCATCATCATATATTTTTATTAATTCATGGAGGGGGTTTGGTGCACTTTATATCCTTGATGTTATGACTATATTTCTCTAAGCTGAAACACCCCCCAATGATCCAACATGTGGCACTGTGATTTTAGGGTTATCTAACTCGACGATTTCATCAATGTCTATTAGTTCAGGGATGCTTGGGCCCATCTGGATTTTATCTGGGATGTCGATAGGGGACCCCATCATTCTTGTGAGCTCTGGTTCATCTTGTATCTGATCAATTATTCATTGCTCTTGTTCTATAATGATAAAAACCCTTTCCCACATGTCCTATGTCATAGGGAAACCTCTCTCCTACACCAGAGCTACCAGGGGAACCTTTGTTGCTTCTGCCACTATCATTTATTCCTTGGCTCTGAGGGCCTCTTGAGCTGATTTATCTATGGTAATAGACTATTCATCCAAGCTCATGGACCTGAACCTAGTCATTTTGGGGTCGACCATCCTTGCCACCATCTCGTCCCATTCTTGGGAATTTTCTGCGAAGAGATCATCTTCAAATTTGTTGTGGGCGTATGGCGAGTAGGATGACACTTGCAAAGCATGTTTCAAGACCCTTTGGATCATGCTTGCAGAATCGACATGTCTAGAAGCCGAACTCTATTTGGCTCATCCCTTCTTGTTTGGCTTGAGTCATGTCCTTCACCATGTAGAAACCTACATGGAAACCATAAGGTATGAACGCCCGCTTCTTTTCCTTGATCAAGGTGGCATTGTAACCTTGCAATATGGTCTAGTAGCATATCTCTCCCACTACAAGCTGGCCAGGTACATGCGCTGGTAAGAGATGCAGTGTTCTGGTGGACCCAAACACCCTGATGTCAGTGTCACACTTTTCCACAGTCGATAGTCTTAGGAATTCTTTCTTAAAAATAATGAAATAAATATGTGCGATGAATTGATCACATATGAGGGAGTAAAATTTCTTGTACATGTTCTCCCATAGGATGCTAAAATATATGTGGACCAGGATCTCTATGGCATGCCAAATCAGGTTCATGCCAGAGAAAATGTTTCTAGTGCACATGGCATCAAGTAAATATGATTCCATGTAGAAGGATGGTGTCTCTCCTTCCTTTGACATCTAAGCCTATTGTATGTAGATTCTCAGTTTCTTAGAAATGATGGCTCCCCAGTTGAAGCCACTCCCTGAGATTTCCACAGTATAAGCTAGAGGCATCCATTCCTTTGAAAACCTGGAACAATCCTTCTCTCCATATAATCAACAGATGAGAGCCATCAAGAAAATGTATGTCTCCCTTAAGTTGGTCGTCTGGTACCATCCAATGCTTCAGTTGGTGTATTTATTTTCTTCCCTCCACCACGAGGCCATCACCTGACTGGTGTCATGGGGCTCATAGAATTTTATGACAAAATCTATGTTCAGTCACTCCTCGGGGTCTCTAAGCTTGTAATACTTCTGGACTTCGACCAGTAAGAACACTCTAACACAACCACCATTATCATCATTGATCAAACACTTCTATGTGTCTGTTTGGTCGATGAGCCACTTCAAAAGTTCTATACAGGGAAAAACTGGGGTTCTACTCGCTACCATATGCAGGTATGACCGTCAGATATTTGGGAACACCTCATCGTCGAGTGCTCTCACATCTAGGTCACTATGTGGGATAGATTTTGGGTATTCCTCCCGGCTTATATTTTTAAAGAGCTATCTCCAATGTGGGAGTGTCACCTTGGTCCCCATGATTGCCTCTATATCTCTAAAGACTGGAGGCTAGATGAAATCCTTCTTCGTCGATGTTTTGATGATGGGATCCGGTCTTGGCATGTATTCCGATTGTCTTGAAACCCTTGGAGAGGATCCTTCACCTACCTCTGGTTCTTTCATCTTCGATGCCATCGACGATCATCTACGAGTTGGATTTCTTGGAGGCATTTCTCCTGCAATCAAAAAATAAACCTTCAGATACTATGTAAAGAACAAAACCAGATAAAAAAAATATATGAAGTGTAAACATGGAAAATACACAGACTTGGATACATACCTGTAATCTTGCTAAACCTGGTTATTTGATACGCAGGAGATCTCTGTATCTTTCGAATTGCTCGTCTCGTTTCTCCAGATTCTTTGAATTTCCTTGCACGTAGAATGATTCCTCTTACCACAGCTCAATAGGATTTAAACGAGTGAATAAATTACCATGTCGCATCAACCATTCAATTTGGGTGATGAGTGTCATTTGAACAAATTTTCCTCTGAATCCCTGCAACTTAAATTCATCGTGGGTTGATGACGGAGGTGCGGAGGTGATGTGGTCTATCGGTGATTTTAAACGATTGTTTTGATTGGCACACAAGGTAGAAACTAATGTGGGATTTGGTATTAATTAACCCCTTAAATGCTCAAAATATAATCGTATCCAACGCTAAAACGTCCCATCGTGTCTCTATCTCAGTGGGTGGATCGGGGATCGGGGATGCACTATGAATGTTTTCATTGATGTCCCTCACCAAATATCTGATGTCGATCAATCACATCGCACAATTTTTTCATGGAAAAGTTGACTCAAAGGTGTGACTTGGACTTAGGGGACCAAAAGAAATGACTCGGGGAAAAACTAGACCATACGGTTCTCCAATCTAGAACATACACGTGGCGTTGAAGATAGGTGGCCAAATTCATGTGTATTAATTGGAGTTAGGTATTTCATTAAGTTATTTGTTTTAAAACATACCACAGCTTGTTGATACCAAAAATTATCTAGGATCGGCGATCGACAATACCTATCATGTGTTTTTCTATGGATTAGCTTCCTCAAAAAAGTCTCGATGCTGAAATGCATCAACAATCAGTGATCGAGAGAACACTTTAGCATGGTCACAATGTTTATTGCGATCCTTTTAGGTCTTCCCTAATTATGATAGGTGCATTGGGTACCAAGTATCGGTAACATCTTTTCTTTCTTGATTAAGGACTATTCCCCTCATCTTTTTCTGATGCCAAAGAGGAATCGTCTATCAACGATATCCTTTTGAAAAAACATTGGCACAAAAAAAATTTACTTTTTACTGATGCCGATGAAGATTGGTGCTCGGCGACTAAGATTTCCCAAGTGGCTCTTTTCCTTCTTTGAATTCCTCCTGATGTAGAATCTGAGTGTGTTGAGTGAAGTGTTTTGGATTTTGATTCTTTATTCAGGCGTAAAGGTTGTTTTTTGAGTCGTGGGTTTTCATAAGTTCAAATAAATATGAAAATCTAATGAGAGTCAATATAATAAGAAAATCTGAACATCTCTCAAAATGAAGTCGAATTAGATAGTGCAAAGATCAAGTGGTACCCAAAAAGTGGAAAAAATGACATAGGATTTTTAGGGTGTGTTGAGTGCTCAACACAGTGTTATTTAAAATAGACCCCCTCTTCATAAATTGTGCTATGCCTCATCGATAAAAACCATAGTTTCAGAGATACCCCAACAAATGGTTTTATGATCGACATAATAATAGCAGAGGGGCCCCACTAGATGAAACCTAGTGCTTTGTATCCAATGCAACTGACAATTCATCCGTGCGAGTCTCAATTTGAGTTTTAACGTGATTTACAACTTTCCTCCTCAATCCATTTAGGGACATGTGGCCAATTTTTTCCGAGGACATAAAATCCAAACAAAGAAACATAACAGAGTTATGTAATCTCCCACAAGTTTGTTTGGCCAACACCCACATGACTACACTACCCACAAATTCCCCACATAGTGTTCTTTAAAATTGACCTCCGCTTCAGAAATTTCACTATGCCTCATTGAGTAAAACCCTAGTGTTGGAGATACTCCAACAAACATTTTTCCATTCGATGGAATGACAATGAAGGGGTGCCACTAGATGAAACCTGGTTCTCTGGATGCCATGGAAATGAAAGGAAAGGTAAGGCATACCATACCATACCATACCATACCATGGCAAGGAAAGGCAAGGCATATCATACCATATCATACCATACTATACCATGGCATTACAAGGCAAGGCATACCATACCATACCATACCATACCATATCCTAGCATGGCAAGGCAAGGCAAGGAAAGGCAAGGCATACCATACCATACCATGGCATGGCAAGGAAAGGCAAGGCAAGGCATACCATACCATACCATACCATGCCAAGGATACCATATCATACCATACCATACCATACCATGGAAAGGAGAGGCAAGGTATACCATACCATACCATACCATGGCAAGGCAAGGCATGGAATAACATATCATACCATACCATACCATGGAAAGGAAAGGAAAGGAAAGGCATGGCATGGCATGAAATGGCTTGGAAAGGCATAACATTGTCATGGAAAGGCATGGAAAGGCATGGCATGGAAACACATTGCACGAAAAGGAAAGGCATGGCATGGAAAGTGAAGGCAATGCAAGGCATGGCATGGAATGGTATGGAAATGCAAGGCATGGGAAGGCATGGGAAGGCATGGAATAACAAGTGAGGGAAAGGAAATGCGTGACATGGCATGAAAAGTCATGGAAAGTGAAGGAAAGGAAAGGAAATACATGGCATGGAAAGGAAAGGCATGGCATGGCATGGAAAGGAAAGGCATGGAATAACAAGTGAAGGCAAGGCAATGCATGAAATGGCATGAAAAGTCATGGAAAGTGAAGGAAAGGAAAGGAAAGACATGGCATGGAAAGGAAAGACATGGCATGGCATGGCAAGGAAAGGCATGGCATACCTTTCCTTCACTTTCCTTACCTTCACTTGCATACATTTCATACCTTGCTTTCACTTTCCTTACCTTCACTTTCCCTAAATTCCAAGGCATACCATACCATACCATACCATGGAAAGGAAAGGCAAGGAAAGGAATACCATACCATACCACAACATGGCATGGAAAGGAAAATCATACCATACCATATCATTACTATGGCATGGCAAGGCAAGGCATACCACAACATACAATACCATACCATATTGTGGCAAGGAAAGGAAAGGCATACCATACCATACCATACCATACCATGGTAAGGAAAGGAAAGGCATACTATCCCATACCATACCATACCATGGAATGGAAAGGGAAGGTGTACCATACCATACTATGGCATGACAAGGAAAGGAATACCATACCATACCATAACATAACATACCATACCATGGAAAGGCAAGGTAAGGCATACCATACCATTAAATACCATAGCATGGCAAGGAACGGCAAGGAATATCATACCAGACAATACTATACCATACCATGGCATGGAAAGGAAAGGCATACCATACCATACCAAGGCAAAGAACACCATACCACACCATACCATACCATACCGTTATTATAGAAAAAATTTCCTCACTCGATGCATATTGCTTTGATGGCATTCCATTTCCCTATGCAGAACCTTAACATGTCATTTATTTTATTCAATAGTCATAGAGGCGTCTCGATGTTTCTCATCGAGGTGCTCTAGGTGCACGAGGCATTATTTGAGATCAAATGTGTCAGGTAGGAGCTCAATTTCCATTTTAAGGTAATTGATTTCGCATTCAATAGGAAGAATAGACTCCATGCCATGTACTAACTAAAATGGAGAGAAACTAGTGGAAGTCTTTACCATAGTTCGGTATGACCAAAGTGTAGGGTAAATCATCATGTGTCAGCCATATTTACTCTGGCTGACCATCTTCTGCAAAATGGTCTTGAGAGATTTATTCACAACCTCTGCCTGTCCATTTTTCTAGGGATAATAAGGGGAAGAATGACTGTGTGTAAATCCCAGTTCGATACTAACTCTGACATCATCTCATTCTGGAAGTGACTTCCATGATTAGTGACAATCTCTTTTGGGATTTTGAACAGGGATATAATCTGATTGAATGTGAAAAATTTTGTAGTATTACCATCGGATTCAATGATAGGCATGGCCTCTTCCCAATTAGTAAAATAATCCGCATCCATGATAATATTATGGTGCCCCCCATCCGAATCTAAGTTGCAGTCCATGAAATCCACCCCCCACTTAGTGAAGGGACCGACGGTGATGACTAGGTGAAGAGGGGATGGGTGAGAGCACATTTTTGTAGTGAACACCTAACAAGGGTGAAACTTCTTGACCTCTTCAATGCAATATTTAAAAATTGATGGCCAAAAATAATCGACTTGCAATATCTTTTGGGTTGTCACAAGCTTGCATAAATGACCACCGCACACCCCATTGTGACGATCATTAAGGACAGATTCAACTTCCTCTAGATTCAAACAAAAATGAAACATATTATCCACCCCTCGATGATGCAAAGTGTTAGCATTGAGATTCACCCTCATATTGCAAGAGGATAAGCCTAGTATCCACTGAAATGTTGGTGGAGGTAAGTTTATGAGTGGAGGTCAAATGGAAAAGGTTCAACATAAGAATGTTTTAACACAGAAAAATGGACTAGCAATTCATAAGAAAATGAGGTTCTCATTAAATTCAATCAGTGGTTTAAGGTTAAAGGTGAGAATGGGGAAGAATTAGTGAGGAAAGTGGAAAAGTATTCCATGAACATCCAGCCTTCAAGCAATTTGGTGCAGAAAAACTCAGGTGCAAGAGCACTCTTGAACTTAAGTTTAATATACTGAAATATATCACAGCAGCATTATAATAAAACCTCCATCACAATACAACCATGACAACTCGTTTGTATCATCCATGCATGAGCATTTTAGCATAAGAGGAAACAATACAATGAAAGAAAATACTAAAACAGATCATAGCAACATTATAATCAAACCTTCATTACAATACAACTACAACATCTCATATGGATCATCTATGCACCAGTGTTTCAGGAAAATAGGAAACAAGATAGTGAAATAAACTGAGTTCTACTAATGAAAAAGTCTCAGGTCTCATACATAACCAAAGAAAAACTATGTGATCAAACTATTACAAATAGGGAGCTCTGATCAACCATTGACCATAATAAAGTCTTGAACTGATCTATTTATACTCAGATTAGTGGACAACCTCTAGGAGAGTCATCTGGCCATCCCCTCCAAGGATTTTCGTCTGTGCATCCTTCTATCAGACTGTTGTTGTTTCCTCATGTTTGATGAAAAATTGGATCAGTATGGCCCTATAGGAAAAAACATCCATCGTGGTACCTCAGGCTAATAGTTCTGTCTCCTCGACCAGAGATTCCATGCCTTATATTTATGGAGTGAAACGAGGTTTCAACTACCAGTCCTTATTCATTAACTGATTTATCCTTGGGATTAGGATGAGGCTTGATGACTAGGGGGAGGCCACGTGATGTTGTTGGATTCAGTGCTATATGAGCATGTGATTTCGGGGCCGTCGAAAGTGGTTTGGACCCACACCGTTTTTGGGCCCGAAACTCACCAGCTTCCTCCACGTAGCTTCCCCGCAATACCGTGGTTTAGATTTCATCCCTCTCAAGGATTTTAACATCCAAGCATGTTGCGGCACCAGAATGAAGCATGGCCATTGATCTGAATGACCCTGTGATCTGGGAACACTTTCTATTTTAGCACCCCCGCTAAAACTTATCTTCCTTCCAACTATAAAGTTCTTCCAACCACACTTAGAGATGGCGCTAAATTGAACTGCACAGGAGATCTCTACTATTGAAAAATTCACCTGTTTTTCTGCATGTGATCATGGCTATCACCTTTGACCCTTGAAAACTTCATGTGATAACACAAAGTATCATCGATAATAAGGTAGTTCTTAACCCAATGACATATATGTCATTGTTCATCTTTCGACAAATTATGGGGAAGATTCAAGGTTTGAAGTTGGATTAAAATATCTCCATACCAGAGGTCTAAAGATGAGATAAGGAAGATATGTTCATCCCAAAATCAATCATCATGAAAAATATCCTCATCCAGTCTAGGGAAGTTTGATATCAGTTCTGCAAAAACTAGTGATTTATTAGATTTCGTCAAGGAAAAATAGAGATCAAATTATTGAAAAATAACAATTCACTTATTGTATTTCCTTCCTATGATACACTTGGTAATGACGTATTGAAATGGATTGATATTTGCAATCATAGTAGTTTTGCAGAGTAAGATATAATGTCGTAATCTATGAACCACATGTACGACGACCAAGGCTAGCTTCTCTACATGAGAGTATTTGAGTTGAGGACCAACTAGATTTCTACTAAGGTAGTATACAACGTGCTCATGGAGCTCATAATCCTCCTGAACTAGTACCATACCAACCGTCCCTTCAAACGTGGTGATATAAAGAAAAATGTCTCTACTGTATTTTGGGGGCCTCAATAGAGGCATTGATACCAAGGCTTTCTTAAGAGCATTGAAGGATTCATGGGCTCACTAATTCCATATGAACGGAGTGTCCTTGTTCAAAATATGCATGGAACATTTATTTATATTGTAGTGTCCTCTCATCCTCTCCCGCTGGAGGGTTCCCTGCTACTGCTGCTCCCCTGGCGGCGACAGCTGCAGCCTCTGGCCGTGGGTGGCGCCTGTTCCGCGCAAAATCGGCAGGCCGCACGGGTCCCACATCTGCACGTAACACAAAGTTTACCCATCAAAAACTCTGTTATCCAAAAACATGATATATATCTAAAAAGACATAAAAATTACATATGCAAACAAAAAAAATTGTACAGGTGGAGACTTACCCATCTCCCCTCGCTCCTCACCAGGTGGCACTGGGATAGCTGGATCTCTAGAAAAATTGATTCCCGCGTATGGGTAGTCCTCGATAGCGGGGATCTGCCGCGACAACCAAGCGAAGAAGTCGTCGTTGAAGGCCTCCATAGTCCTTCCGCCACCCTGTCGTGGCAATAACGATGCCCATCTACATACTACCGGGAACGTAGCCAGATGTCCTCGAACTTCCATCCGAGGACTGAAACATGGAAGTTTCTCAAAGAAAAACAAGCACAGGATAGTCCCGAACCCGAAGTTCTTGTGTGTCCGCCGACGGAAATCTATCAACTGTCGTCTCATGCTCTCGAGCAGTGTGGTACTCCAGTCATATATCTGTGCATTCATGCACTGAACTGCACAGTTCATCTGTGCACGCGACGCCTGATGCATGGCTAAAGAGTCGGTAATTCGCCCAATGAGTGATAAGATGGTCTGCAGAGCAAGGTTGGTGACACTGCCAACTGGTATCCAGGAAGTCCCCTGGTAGGTCCCAGCCACACAATACTCTGCTATCAACTCCGAGACTTTGCTCGGCCTCGCAGGAAATGTCTGTAAGTTAACAGGTTCCCCTCTCCTTGAGAGGCCCGTCAAAAATTAGATGTCCTCGATGGTGGGCACCAAGGATTACCCCTCGATCATGAAGGCCTCAGCATCAGGATGCCAGTAGTCAACCAGGGAATTCAACAGCCTTGGTTTTGCGCGCATAAATGGACATAAGAAAAACTTTACGAGGCCACACTGTGTCAGCACGGCCATCACATTTGGATTTGCAGCTACTTCCTCATTGGCAACCTCATGCTCTCTCTCTCTCCAATGAACATACATCCTGCAAAAACCACAAGGCAAAAAGGGGAGTTAGATTCTTGCACAACACATTTTTTTTGGTTGCGCAGGGAGTAACCCACGGGTTGTCGAGGCGATAGTTGCGGGTACCCGCGCGCAGGGTCAAAACTATGCGTGGGTACCCATGGGCTGTCTCTGGACAGCCCGCGGGTTACTAGGGCCGACCCCTTAAAGGGCGACGACCACCCCCAAAAGCAACCTAAAAAACTTGAATAACGTATTGAAATGCAAGATGAGGGAGTTTGTACTTACTTGGTCCAAGAAGAAGTTCGTTTGGTCCACTGTAGCTCCCGGAATCACGATCTGTAGCAAAGGGGGTCTTTTGGCTCCAGAGTCAATTTCCAAATCAGCAATGGTGATAATGAGCTGCCAGCTTCT
>JZKD02S1672679.1:710223-738937 GCA_000966675.3 Picea glauca | reverse complement strand
ATATCTTTCTGATTTCGAGATGTAGCTCCACTGTGTATTGTTCGCGGCTACTCTTTATAGTTATTTGACATGGATCTACAGTGTATTTGATTGGTAGCCATGGTTCTGATTTATCACGACCATGGGTATGCCCACCTCGGTGAGACATTTGATATTTTTGCAGACGACACCTCCTCATTCCTGATTCCTGGGCTCACTCATTCATCATATCAGTACAGATTGGTAAAGACTTGGTAATGTATTTCGGCCATCAGATGCTCTTCTGACCTCACACATTAGGGGGCATCTGTTATAACCCTAAAATGCACCACACAGGCTTACCTAGCCTCAGGCCAACTCATGTCTCTTCCTTTCCAAAGCCATGCTAAATAAAACCTTGCAAAACCACTCAAAACAAGCAACCCGCACCCTAACCTAGCAGTGGGCGTTGTGGAACACTTACTGGCCTTCTACAACACGCATTGGACCGTGGGCTAACCCACTACATCCCGCGGTTACCTAACAAAGCAAAAAATCAGGAAAGTTTCCGCCAGGACGAAAGGCTTTGGGTCAGTTAACTGTAACTCCCCGCCATGCATGGCCGAGAGTTCATATAAAACCCTAACTCCTTTTAGCCTATAAAAGAAGGGGTAGGGGTACTATTCAAAGGAGGAAAAATCATAGCAAAGAAACTCTTCCCAATTGCCGAATCCGTTTTGTCCCAACCCTTTAGCCTTTCCTCAAGCTTTAGGAGAATTCAAGCAAAGCAGTTGGAGGACAAAGAAGAGGAGGAGCCCAGGATCAGGATCGAGGAATGGTGGCCAGTCTCAGTAATCATTGTAAGTTGGTTCATATTGAGATTAATAAAAAGATGCTTTTCCCGTCCCAAATACATGAGTCTTATATGTTTTATGTGATTTGTGTTTAATCTCTAACTCTCTAGTAGAACCATAGCATGCATGCATATTTTTGTCTTGATTGCAGGATCGCTTTTTGGAAGGAGCAACAGAAGCAAGGAGATAAAGCTGAACGGAGGATCTACACCAACCGCCGATCAAAAGGTTAGTTGGTTCTTCCCTTGTTTGCTTGTGAAAAAGGGTTTTAGGTTGGGGTAGAAGGTTAAAAGTCATTTCAGAAGGGTCATGATCTGCATGCAAGTTTAAGCCCTAGCTTGTTAGTCCGTAGGGTAGAATACCCAACAACATCAAGGGAACTGTGTAGATGAAGCCAACATTGAGCAAATTCTCCACCTCTGCCTTAATAGTGGGAGACTTCCTAGGATTAACAACTTTAAGACATTGTCTATCAAGTTTAGCATTTAGACAAGTTTTAATTTCATGTTTGAAAATGTTGGAATCAATCCCTAACGTCTCTTCGTACGAACAAGAAAATACATCTCATAACTATTTGAAGAGAACGTTGTAGATATAAATTTCCTCAGGTGAACAATATTCATCGATATATACATTCTCAATTTTACCAGGGGTTTGAGAGATGTTGATCGCGATGGTATGATAAATGTTCACCATGTTTCCCTCAACATAAATACGATGCGTATCAAACAAAACCACGGTGTGACTAACCATATCACTCAGGGTGGACCTTAAATCATCATGTTCAATCCTAACAAGATCTGTGATAAAATAGGATCGATGATGCATATCATCCCAAGTCCTATCAGGACCATACATGGCCTCTAAGATGGCTTCATCCAAAGGTAAAGTATCACCAAGGAAATCATGTGAACAAGATGATTGGGAAGCCCATGGGATCTAAAATGGGATCCACCTTGTCCATCTATGAGGAGAAAGAATCTGGGTCAGAAGTAGCTTCTTGAACATCCTAATACGCAACTTCTACTATTGACAATGGAATTTCCATCCCAATGTGCGACTGAAATTCATACGACATAGTCAGGGAAGGTAGGGTCCAAGGGTCATTGAAATATGAAGTACGAAAAGGAATGGACCTCATCGACGATGTATACTCACTGGAAATAACATTAATATGTGCAATTGACAGCATGAAATAAAAAGTACCCATCGAGGAATACATCCTGACACCAACATTCCTAGTTTCCTGCAAAGAATTATCAATAATAGGGACCGTAGGCCCCATATATGCAGTATGAATAGGATGCTCAAAGGAAAATTGGTCAATCCTCACAATATTTCCTTCGTGAGGAAAGCATAAAACGTGGAAAATCGACGACACAATAGCTATCATGGAATATGTCCAATTATTCCCTAATACAAGGTTATAGTTGAGAGGTGCATCAACCAACTCGTCCTCAATCTCCACAGTCTTTCCACCAAATGGACTGGGAAGGTGGGAGGTATAATGTGGGGTCTGAAATAATTCCCATTGAATGCAGTTAACATGGTCATGGATTGAGACAGGGGTAGAGAGCCAATGGATCTCCAATAGGATAGGGACATCACAGATGTTGAAGCACCTTCATCAACTACAATACACTTGATGGTAAATTTTGTGAACTCCACATGGATTTGAAAGGCCAGGTGGTAAGGTAAGTGAGGCTTAACGTCTGTAACATCAAACTTGATGACTTTTGAGCCACATGGGTCTAGAGATCCTAACACAGATATCAAGGCATTCCTCTGTGAGGTACACGTCTGGAGCATCTCCAAAGTCAACATCGTGCATGGGGTTTGGCCCAAATCCTCGAATATCAAGTAATTTTAGGCAGATTTCGAATTAGGATTATGGGTAGAGCGCTCGAGGACTCCTTTCAGAATACGAGGTGGAGGTTATGACTTATCAATATGAAAATGTGTTTTTGAGGGAGGGGGTGGCTCTAGACCTAAAATAGTCTATCGCGAACTGTAGTCATGAGATCGAGTGGCTACATCAATCTGAGACTTGACCACATTGATACATAGATGGACACCTTCATGTGTCGATAGGTTCTGAATCCCATGCAATGCATTTTTGGTGTTGGAGGTGCCTAAGGTCATATCCTGATTATGTGAAAATGGGTTGGTCAACACAATAGGTTTTTGTTGCACAATGAGCCTCGAGGCTTCCTCAATTTTGGGGCATAAGTGGGTAAGTTGATGTTGGGCATAGTACTATTTTGGGAAGAAAGGCTATTTTGAGCATGGGAATATTTTTGGAGAAAAGGTCTATTTTGGGAAGGACCTAATTTTGGAAAGAAGACCTAATTTTGGAAAGAATACCTAATTTTGGAACACGTGCAATCGATGGCAAGAAAGCAACATGAAAAAAAGAAGGAAAATAAGAATGCAAAGAAGGAAAGCAAGGTGGTGCGCATGCATAAAATATTGACTATGATATGGTTAGGTTTTGTGATACATATTGTAATGACTATAAGCCTGAAAAGTAGTATAAATAAGAACCTAGGAGGTCTAGGTTAGGGGTTAAGTTGTTGTTCAGTCAGTTGGTTGATTTTTGGAAGAAATTGATCAGTTCAATAGTTTTTATGATGGTAATAAGGTGATATAAGATTCAAGTAAGCCATATTTTGAGGGTTAGGTCACAGGCCGAGGACCCTGGTATGATATAGTCCACTTCATAGAGGTTCCATAACCTCATAGTGCTTGTATGATTGGAGATGTAATGTGCTCAATGATATATTTTGTAGCTAATATAATAAAAGAGTAGAGAAGACAAATCATTGTGGACATATCCCAGGAGGGGGTGAACCATGGTAAAACATGTGTTATTTGTGATGTTTATTGCATGTTTACTTTCTGCCAATGATTAGTTTATGAATGAATAGTTAATCTAGATATATTATAATGCATGCATGGGCCTAAAAGATGAATGAATCCTAGGAATATTTTAATGAATAACATGATGAATGCATGAAGAAGGAAGAATATACTCCCAAATCCACACTTTTTAGTAGAATTCAAGCACTTGAGCATTGCCATCACCCATAAAGCTATCTTGGGTGAGACTACACAATGCACTCTATGCGTTATGTTGCCTTTTGGTTTACTAGGAGGGCTGATAGTCTTAGATGATTTTGTTGGAAACTTGTTGAGATATGAACCTGGGTCAACCCTATAAGAGAAAGATAAATAATAAACCAACAAATGGTTCTATTGTTGGCTGGAAATCATTGGGATTGAGTGGATGTGATCTATGGAAGAATCACATAGAGAATGAAAGTATAGAAGGGAATTTTGAGGCCATGGAATCCAACGAAGGTGGAGATTGAAATATGGTTGAAAACAAAGGAACTCGAGTTTGCACAGAAGGACAACAGAAACCCTAAGTTAACACCGCACAAATATCTTAACAAATACGTGTTTAGTAACTTGCATGAGGTATTTTTCTGTGATTTCTTGCATTTGTTGTAGGAGTGGCTATTGAAGTTAAAAGACAACCACCCAACAAATCGTATTAGACAACTGGAGTCGAATCCTATGGAGATCACGTAGTTACAAAATTTAATAAAATATTTACACGCATAGTAGATTTTTAGTTAGACAATATTGTTGCAGGTTTTATCATCGAATTTGTAGTAGATACCACAAAGTCTTATAGTGCAGCAGAGAAGGATTTTATAAAATGACCCATAGGTAGGTATATCATATCATTGCATACTTCAATCAAGATTTTATTGTATAACAATGATGTGATGACCATGGAATCAGACAGCTAAACTTCCCCACGTGCACGGGGGAAGGGGGGAAGCACTGACAAGAGGTGGAGAAATGGATGAAGAGATGGATAAGGGAAAGAAGAAGGAGGCCATTGACCCAATCATGATGGAGGAAGACCAGATAAATAAGACAATGGAAACAACTAGAAATACACGCAGTGGAGAACCCTACCAATATAAGATGAATAATAAGAAGAGAGCCATAGTTTATAGAGAGGGATTGGAAAGTGATGAATAAGAGGTAGAGGATCTTCGGGATGTGGATTATATTGAGAAAATCCTACGTGTAACATATGAAAGGAAAACATGAGGTTCAAGGGCAGGAACAAAAGGCAAAACTCCAATCCAAATCAAAATTAGTGTGGAACCTATAACCCCATGTGCAACTAGTACATCATAAAGAACACTAGCGTCTAGAAAAATGAATTTTAGTGGAAGAAGAATGACAGGACAAGGATCCAGTCAAGGAGAATAAACTGAGAGATCCAGTCGAAGAAGTATTAGTCAAATATATACACCGCATGGAGGTAGTAGTTCAACACAATTCAGAATGGCAGAAGATGATCCTACGATCAGGTTACCACAATTTTGGGGAGAGGCATCAGATTACTCTGAAAAATGCTTATTCATCTATGAGAAGATCTGGGAAGAGAAGAAAATCGTATATGAGGATACAAAACTTTTGCAGTTATCTATCATGCTAAGAGACCACACAGTAGACTAGTATATGAGCCAAGATGTAAACAGTCCTCTAGGAGCAACAAGGACTATTGCAGACGTGAAAAGAGTACTAATAAATGAATTTTAGAAGCCCATCTCAAAATATCAATATATGAATAAAATGATTGAAATCAGGAAGAAACTAGGTGAGTATGTTTGGTATATTTATCATAGGTTTAAACGCTTAAAAGGTAAGTTGAAGTATGAAATTACTGACATGAAACATAGGAACTTATTTATGAACTCACTGCTACCACATTTGAAATACCCATTAAGACAACAGAAGTTCCAAACTCAGGAAGAGGCTCTACAGGAAGCTTTACAAATGGAAGAGAACCAGTATCAGAAGACAGATCCAACAATAGAGGCGTTGAAGGAGGCTATGAAGAACCTAACATTTCAACTTAACCAGAATAAGGTCAAATATAAAAGAGAAGTTGTTTGGTGTACCACATGCAGGCAAAAGGACACCATAAGAATGAATGTCCAACTTTTTCGCAATACATGGAAACATGAATACCAAACCCTTTACCAATAGGACCATGGTGTGATATTTGTAAAATGCATGGAAATGATCCATATCATTTTCCAATGATGCAGAAGTATAATATAGTACCCAAAAGATCATACTTCAATTTTTGCAAGTCAGTAGGTCGTGATGATAAATATTGTAGGATGATGGAGCTGATGAGAGAAATAACTTCAGATACTTATAGGGTTCAAGAAGAAATGATGAAAGGAAAAGATGCACCTCAGTTCAACCAGGTACCACCTCCATACAACAATGCACAGAAATAGTATAACATTGTGCAACCACAATACAACAACACGCAACCACAATCTAACCCCATGCAGTATAACCAGGTACCTTAGTACAACGCAGTGCGAGGAGATCGCGTTGGATAGAGACGTGGAGGAAGAGGTAGAGGAGGACTTGGATGAGGAAGAGGTCCATTAGTGTGCCACAACTACCAACAGATAGGACATTATGCAAGGGAGTGTCCACTTCCACCCGCGACATGCATGTACTGTCGCACAATAGACCATGATACATAAGACTGTACAACACTCTTGGTAAAGATCCAAGAAAAACTAAACCAGAACAAAAAAAATGTACATTGTGTTTATGTATAAGCCAGGGATGATGGAGGAAACATCAATATAGTCACACGAGGAGGAGCCAAGACAGGAGCCAATGTAGTAATACAAGATCCAATGCAACACCAATGGGTGAAGAATAATACTAAACCACGGAAGAAGTTTGATGCATGGAAATAAAAGGATACATTCGAGGAAAGATAGGAGTTTCTCAAGAAAAAATTTGTGTCTACATCAGTCGCGCAGCATAATCAAAATGTACCAATGTACAAAATTTCCTCCTTAATGGACCACACCAGTGAAGCACAACCTTTAGAGAAAGTAAGTAACATAAAAACATTTCTACAATCATGTGTTAATCTATTAAAGGACCCATAATCTGTCAAAATATTACAAAACCTACTAGAAAGATGTAACAAAAAGGTAGAAGGGAAATTAGAGAAGAAAACAGTGAATCACCTCCATACAAGAAGCAGGACAAGCACGGAATTCAGACTCAATGCTAATATTGGGGATTTCAATATGGGGGATATTATACTTGACTTGGGATCTGAAGTAAATGTTTTACCTAAGAAGACATGGCAGTGTATGGGAGAACCCACATTAGGCTATTCACCTGTCCACTTGAAACTAGCAAATCAACACAGAGTTTTACCAATTGGAAGGCTTAAAGGTGTGATAGTAGATTTGGATGTAGTGCACACTATGACATATTTCGAAGTAATAGAGATAGTAGATGGCACAACACCTTATCCAACATTTATTGGATTGTATTGGGCATTTGATAACCAGGCCATAATCAACTTGAAGACAAGGAAATGATGTTTGAATCAAGTGAATATAGATTAATTTCACCATTAAATATTTCAGAAGGAGAAAGGTTTGTAGAATCCACTTGTTTGGATTTGGAAGAAATAAACTAGTTGTACAGAACCACCATGCGTGAAGAATAATATTATGTCAACCCAACTGTAGATGGGGTACTCAGCTAGAGAAGCATCACATAATGTGCTTCTGACTTAGATACAGGGTTGGAGAATTGGAAACAACAATTACATGAATTTTCCACAAGAAGGTGCACAAGAATAGACCGCGAAGTAAGATGGGTTGGTACAGAGATAAGATAACCTCCTAGTTTTCATGGGGTAAATGACTTAGAGGAATTTATGAAAAAATATGAGGAAGAAGTGTTAGAAAATTAGATACTCTTATCCATATACATTGCACTCAAGGCCACACCTGCAAGATGGTGGGGTGCACACAAAGAAACAATTAAGGAATGATACCAATGTAAATGGTTACTGTACATTAGATTCAACACAGAACATGGGAGCAATAAAATGCAGATGTATGATGGGTAAGGAACACCAACAAAACACTTGGAGAGGTGTATAACACAATGGAGGATGGAACCACCAGAAGAATGGCCTCATCACTATTAACACTTAAAAATGCAACAATGAATACTACGCTCACAAATGATTTCCAAGCTCTATTAACTATTTATATTAATAATAAACTAGTAGGTGGGACCCCCTTGTAGACATGTGATGCTATGATGGATATGTTGCACTTATATGTTTTTTTCCATTGTGATGGTACCAACACATACTTCTACAATTTGATGTTTCGAATCATGGTTAAAATGTTGTGGTGACATAAGGTGATTGGTTGATTGATACATAGAAATGATAGTTTTGATAACCACTCGCAAATTATATTAAGGCTGCCCTGTGGATGAAAGGATCATTATCGGTTTTGTTTTGATATTGTGATTTAACATGGATTAATTGGTTTAAATATGATCTTGATAAAAGAAATAATATTGGGGCTCTTTTAAATAAAAGGACTATACACAAGCTCTAATATGGTATTATTGTCATAAAAAGGGGTGTACAAACCCTTGTTTCTATAGTTAAGCACCTTGTTGAATGTTATAAGTTGAATGACCATGGGGTAACATTATAGCACATGATTATTTTTAAAAGGGTTTGATATTATCAAATGTGGCGCACTATGAAAAAATGGATATGGAAATGGTTATGTGGTTAATTAAATGCTTAGTGATATGGTGAATTGGTTGGATTGTACGTTGAATTGAATGAGGTTGGAGGGCGAATAATGTGGATTTATTGCACGTCAGTCAAACACCCCTTGATCCAGTGACCCTAGTCATACTTGCATTTTGTTTCTTGTCTCTAGTGGTTGTTGATACTCTACATTGCTCGGTTTGAAGGAGGCATACAGTCTAGATTTTTCCTCGTGCATGATTTCCAGGTATGGGTTCCTTACTCTTCCATCCATGAACTATGTTTTTCTTAAGATTTTATGGGATTTTTGAATTGTGTATTGGTGTTGTGTACGTGGGTTCTTCTGGTGAATATTATGGACTGTTGGTTTTTTAAAAATAAGGAATGGTTGTGCTCTCCTTGTTGTGGATGCTCTTTATATAAATTTATGGATATTTATACATATCTGTGTTTAATATTTTCCACTCCATTTTCGTATCTGTGCTTGATATTTTTCAATACTCTGGGTTGCAATGTGAATTGTTGAAAGTTTAATTTTTTTTTCCTTGGCTTGGAAAGACCCTGAGCTATTAGATATCATACCATTTCTCTCATTGACACTGTTTCTTGCAAAACAAAACATTTAGGTTTGACATCTCCCAGAAGTTAAATGGAAATATTATGTATGCTTTCGTTTGGGCATGGGTTGTGCTTGGACACTCATTTTAATATGTTGTTTAAGCATTTGCTTCTTGTCCTTCTCTATTGGAGGTGGCTAACTTTCGTTTGATAACCCTCACAATTGAGTTTATGGTTACTTCTTACATGTTTGTGGTAAATTATAAAAGGCATGAGTTGTCTGTGTTTTTCGAGGACTTATTCCTTTGATTGAGCCATATGTTATTACTCTTTTTTCACTGTGTTTAAACCATAATTATGAGCTTGATATCATTTCAATCCATTCAAGGGTAAAAGAGACACCTGTGTGTGCTTGGTTTATTGGGCATTATTTGGATCTATTTCTCGTTGGGAAATCTTTAAAAAGGAAGTATGTACATGCTAATTTATGTGAAGCTTGGGCTCAGGAGCTGCATGTTATTTGTTGAATGTTATTCGCATCGATTCTTATGTTGATTATATTTAAAATAGATCTATGTGTGAAAGGATTGGGGTCCGATTAAGATTATTAATGCCCAGTTGATTATGTCGAACAATGTTTGAATAATGGACAAATGGTGGTTAATACTGTGCATATTCTTATTTGATTTTAAATAATAAATATTGGATATAAATGGCTATAATCACTTTGTGTTTTCTATTGGTTTTAAAAGAAAAAAGATATTTAGCATTGGATTTATAGATGGTCATGGATCAAAGGGTTATTATGTTCACCATATTTATTGCAATAATGTTGATAGGACTGCTATATAATTATTATATAGATGCAAAGGCTACTGTAATTTAGTATTTCTGGGCATATGAATTGTTTTTTTTTTTAAATCCAACAAGAAATCTGTAAAACAAGTGACAACTTAGATGGTGGTTTGAAAAGTGAATACTGATTGAATTATGGAGGTCTGAAGAGAGATATGTTTGATTGTTTCATTTGATTTATTTTTAAATGAACAATATCCATATTATGTCCTTGTCATGCTACCACGTTTTTCTCATTATATCCCCCTCATAATCCCAATATCATTTTTGCATCCTTGTTCTATAAAATAAATTAAAAAGGTCTGTGTAATAGCGACAAAAGATATGACACACCAATGGTTGGAAAATAATATTTTGGTATATTTTACACAATCAAATTATTTAATTAATTGATGAGAAGTATTTGTGTAATTATCCCCTCTCATTATACCACCTTTCTCTCATTACACTCCCTTCATATGTCACATGAACCCTGTCACCCCCTGCTCACTTGGTGGTTATTAAATGGTTTGTTATGGATGGATTTGCATGTATCTCGTGTCAATTTCTGAGCCAATTTTTTATTCATGCAATAGAATGTCATGTATGGTTTATTAAGGGCTTAGTTATTGATGAATTGTTGCTACAGGATGAGTTTCTTCAGTAGGAGCAGCCATGGAAGAAATAATAGAGGAAGAGGAAACTGGAACAAAGGGCCTAGAAGGCCTAGATTCTCCATTCATTTTGATGTTGATCCCTAGGAATTGAACCAGATGTTCCAAGTTGGATTCTTTAATTGGATCGGGAAAGGAATAGTACAACCTTGACCAGAGGGACCTCCCTTCTAGCCTTAGAACATCCCTGGTATTCCTATGCCTCCTCATGTGTTCATGAAACCAGAAGTCCCTACAAATGATGGATGGAAAGAGATTGTCAATCCAGTTGTCTCTCACCATCGTGGTTGGCCTAATTTGTCATTACCTCCTCCACCACATGTAAACCCTAATGTTCAAATTTCCCCTATGCATTCACCTGTTCAATCCTCACATTCTAGTAAAAGGCTTAAAACTAATGCCCCCCATGTGCAAGATAAAGGAAAATGTGATGCCTCCCCTTCCTCTCCTTCAAATGACTCTTCAAAATCTATGTCCTCCCGCATGCATCTAAAGGATGATTGTTCTCATGTAATTAGTGAAATACAACCTCAAGGTTCAAACCCACCTCGGGTTACTTTTGGAAAAAAAAGGGGGGGACAACAGTGATAAAAGAAAGATTGCCTCTTAGACTGGCAAGTATGGATTTTAATTTATGTTTTTTTATGATTGAGTTGATGAAGACAATAGTATGCAGAAATTTTGGACAACAAGATCTTTTTTGGATAATATGGATCATGTGGATATTTATATATTTTTGGATATGATTTAAATTATTTCTAATATTTAAAGATTCAATTTTGAAGGTATCTAAGGGAGTTACAAGGGTGGCATGTGTTGAATGATTATCCATTTGTGTTTTATTTTGTAATTTGAAAAGAATAAAAAAAGGGAGTCACAAGGGGTCTCACCTACCTAGTTATTATTAATTAAAGACACTTAACTATTATTATTATTATTTCTCCTAAACTAAATTAGTTAAGTCAAAATAACTTAACTAAATAAAGTAGTTGAACTACTTAAACTTATTTGGAAGGAATAAAAGCTAAATGAGAAGAAGAAACAAGAGGATATAGAAGGAGAAAACAATACTAAGGTTTGATCTTTTGATTTCATGAGATAGTTCAGTTTTCATACATTCTTGAGTTTATTCAAAGCCTAATTCTCTTTTTGACAGCAAGGTCCTATTGTAGACAACAAGGTTCAAAATTGAACCAAATCATTCAGATGCTTGTTTCAGAGGTGTTGATCCATCATTGATAGTATGTGTATTCTTGTTTGTTTATGGATTGAGTTTCATAGTTGATAAAAGATATTTGTAGAGTCAAATTGGAAGAAGTCTATGGCAAGTTGATCTAGATTATAAATTTCAGTTTTAACTTCTTGTCAGAGTCCTTTTGTATGGTTTTCATCGAGAATATATAGATTAGACTTTGGTCCTTTCCCTCACAGGGGTTTTGTAAAGAGAAAAATACTTTTGATATCTCAGAATGAAATAAATAAGATTTCTATCTGTCTCATTTATGTGTATTTGTGACTTGGTTACTTTTTCTTTTGATCTCCATATTTACTTTATGTAATCTATATATTTTTCATAAACTTATCTGAAAATTTCATATTATTTTGCAACATTCTTTTCATTAAAAAATCATCCTAAACCCTTGTAATTAATACTTGTGGATTGGGAAAATATTTTTGAGGCTATAAAACATAGGGTGACATTCCCGACTATATTCTCCTAGCCAGGAAAGATTCGAAAATTCTTGAGTAAGATAATTTATATCTTTTCCTCAACAATCACTTCATCCATACATTGGATAGAATCCCAGAGAACTGCTATGTAGACTAGGATATGCACAGAGGCACTACAAAATGGACAACATTACAAAAAAACTTTCTAGTAACTTTCTCATTTGAGCATGAGAAACCCAACATTGATTCAGTGTTGAAGAAGATAAGAGGTGTGATATTTATTGATGAACCAGAGGTTGAAATCATGAAAAAATATCAACAACATAATAGATAGATAGTTAAAGAACTACTTTCATGCTATCATGTTGAAGAGAAAGAACTAGATGAAGATGACTGACACAATATACAGATTACAGAAAATGAAAGAGAAAGAGAGGAGGAAGGTCCATCTATGGAGTCAAAAGTTTGCACCAATCAAAGTGAAGAAAGTGAACATTGGGACAACTGAAAGTCCTAAAATGTCAAGTATTGGATACTATTGGGATGAACAAATAGTGGAAAGAATAATGAAGTTACTACATGAATACATTGACATGTTACCAATGACCTTTATAGATATGAAAGGCATAGAAGGAGAGATAGGAGAGATCAAAATACCTCTCAAGCTCAAGGATAGACCAATCAGGCAGAGACCTTACAGACTAAATCTAGTATGTAAACAGAAAATGAAAGCGAAAATTGACAGAATGTTGGAATATGGTAGCATAGAACCAATAGAGGAATCTGAATGGATAATTCCTATGGTAGTCTAAGAAAAGAAACAATGAGGGATAAGGATTTGGGTAGATCTAAGGAAACTTAATGATGTTTTCTTACATGACCATTTTCCTAACCCTTTCACAGATGAGGTATTAGAGAATGTGGGAGGCCAAGAAGCATATTCATTTACAGATGGATTCTTAGGCTACCATCAGATCAAAATATTTCTAGAGGATAGGTATAAGACTACTTTTTATACAAAATGGGGATCCTACCAATACACATTCACGCCTTTTGGGTTGAAGAGTGCACTAGCCATTTTTTCAAGGGTAGTCATAGTTGCTTTTAAGGAATTCATACATTAGTTTCTAAAAGTATATCTGGATGACTGGACTGTATATATTCTGTTAAAAGATCATGTAGAAGTGATAAGGCTAATGTTTGAAAGATGTAGGTAATGGCATATATCATTAAACATCAAGAAATTCATTTTTGGGACACCTTTGGAATATTTTTGGAACATATAGTGCGTAAACAAGGATTACAAGTAGATCCTGCCAAGATTGCAGTCATTCTAAACTTACCACCATCAAAGTCAGTGCACAAGTTGAGAGAAACACTAGTACATGCAGGCTATTACAATAAATTTATAAATGGGCATGCGGAGATTACTGTACCAATGTAAAAAAATTTAAAGAAGGATGTCAGATTCTAGTGGAATGAGGACTATCAACAAGGGTTGGACACCTTAAAAGAAAATATGGTCACAACACCTATCCTAGTATTCCCAGATTGGGAAAAAACATTTCATGTGCATGTATATGCATCAACCATAGAACTTGGATCAATTTTGGTGCATCCAAGAGTAGGGGACTTAGATCACCCTATAGCCTTTGCAAGCAGAAAATTCTTAGAATCAGAGCAGAATTACAAAACCACAAAAAGAGAAGACCTAGCCATGGTATATGCACTGCAGAATTTTAGGCACTACTTACTGGGTAAAAAAATTAATATGTTCACAGACCATTCTGCCCTCAAATATCTAGTCAACAAGCCAATGCTGGGGGGGGGGAATCCATAGATGGCTATTGTTATTTCAAGAATTTGATTTCGAAGTGACAGTCAAACCAGGGAAGTTGAATGTAGGACCTGATCACCTGTCTAGGGAAACTAATGGAGAATAACATACCAACTTTGAAGACAACTTCCCTTATGCACAACTATTTTTAGTACAGGTGGTTGATGAATACTTTGTTGATATCATTGAATACTTAAGTACAAGGATTGTGCCACAAGAGTTTAGCTCTGCGCAAAAGAAGAATCTGGTAGTCAGAGTTGCAGACTATCAACTTATTGCAAGACACTTATACAATATGGGCACATATAGTATTTTGAGAAGGTGTGTATTAGAGCGAGAAAGGCCTAGAATTTTGGCAGAATATCATGAAGGGATAGTTGGAGGACACTATGCAGGAAAAGATACTATGCAGAAGGTATTGTGTGTAGGATTATGGTGGCCAACAATTCATAGAGATTCCAAGTAATATTGCCAGAAATGTGATGTCTATCATAGGGTTGGAAAACCCAACATAAGGGATGAGATGCCTCTAATACAACAAGTAACTTTGCAGGTATTTGAAAAATGGAAATTAAACTTTGTTGGACAAATCCATCCACTAGAAAAAAGGTCAAGATCTAGATGTATCATTAGTGCATTTGAATATTTAATAAGATGGGAAGAAGAAGGATTAGTAAAAGACTGCAGTGTAGAGACAACAACACACTTCTTGTTTGAGAAAGTGATCACCAGATTTGTATGTCCAAGGATTTTTATGAGTGACCAAGGCACTCGGTTTATCAACAATACCATCAGGGTTATGACTAAGGAGTTTTAAGTCTATCACCAGAATATTACACCATACCATCCTCAAGAAAATGGAACAATAGAAGCTTTCAATAAGATCTTGGAAAATGCTCTAACAAATATATACAATTTCAACATGGATTATTGGGACTTGAAAATACCAGCAACACTATGGGCATATAGGACAACATGTAGGAAGCTAACAGGACAAACACCATTCATATTGGTGTATGGGTAGGAAGAAGTGGTGCCATTAGAATTTCTGGTACCCAGTTTGTGCATAGCAGTAATCACCAACATGATAGAAAGAGGCGCAGTATAGGAAAGGTTAAATAAACTAATGGAAATGGAAGAAGATAAGATTCTGGCAAGATTTCACCAGGAAGTACAAAAAGAAAGAGAAAAATCTTGACATGACAGAGATATTGAAAAGAATATTTTTAAGGAGGGAGACCTAGTCTTTCTCTATGATAGTAAATTTTTTCAACATCCTGGTAAATTTAGAATGCATTGGCTAGGGGCATATGAAGTAAATATTGTCATAGATGGGGGATCTATGCAGCTAAAAGACTTGGGAGGAACATAACTGAAAGGAATGATCAACGGGAGTCGGCTAAAACTGTACAGGGAAAATCGACCTCCTAACCCCTAAAAGTCACAATGCAGTGAGAGATGCATGTATATAGTTTACTATAACATAGATTAGGATAGAAAAATGATAAAAAGAAATAAAAAGGAGAAAAAGAAGAAAAAAGAAATAGAAAAATAGAAAATGGAAGAAACACACAAAATGACACAGAAGTTGATTGAACCATAAGAAAGCACGGAAATAATTTTGCAAGAAGTAATTACCGCGACAAACATTAGAAGACAACGCGTAGGAAAAATTACACTCGATGCAAATGCACACAAAAAGTGGAAAATGAATATGACTGGGTCTATAAAAGGAGAGAAGTGTGTGTTTATTCAACATTTAGCGATTTTTTAGCATAGACCGAGAAACATAGTGCATTCCCTAGCTATCATTTTACATTGAAGAAAGCATGTGCGTGAATTCAAGAGAAAATGACCCCACCAAAGTTCGGCATGCCAGGATAGTACGTCTGAGTTACCCGATAGGGCCAATGGAATAAGGAAAGAATGCCACAGCTCGAGAACGTGGTCAAGATGGAGAATTTTACCACCTCATACACATAATCAATCAGCCTAAAATGATTTGAGGAAGAGTCATCGAAAATGCAACAAGGAGAAATAGAGAAAATCTATGGGGCCCAGAATGGAATTATGAACCCTAACCCAGAGACACCTGCGAGGCCCAATAAAACAATGGGACCACAATAGTCCCATGAATGCAAGGAAGTGTTTGTCAAAGATATCACTGACTGAGCAGAGTCCAGAAGGGAAGAAGAGAACACAGATGCAGCAGAGGCAGGCACATCTTCTGTAAGACAAAAAAGAAAGGTGCTAGACACCATGAATGTTACACTCCCATATCTCCTAGACACAGTGATTACTATGGAGGATATGCTGGGGAATGTACCAAAACTCAGGTACACAGACCATGATGTGCGTGATGCAAAAAAATTCCCATATTTGGCCAAGGACACTTATTTAATAAACACAAGGGAAGTTGGACCCCTCGGTAAACCCATACTGGAGCCCGCACAGTGGATAATGGGGATCTGTAACTCATGTATCATGAGCCTACTGGATACACCACATTTCGGGTGCATTAAGAATTCCAGGCTCTACGTGAAGCAACTAGTCACCTATGTACATGGAGACATCCTTTGGATGGAAAAGCTGGTATAGATAGATGTGGCACTAATTTATAAGATCACAGGACCCCACATTTGACGCACATCCAGAGAATACTTAGATAACAAGGCACGTGAGAAAGAAGTCGTAGAACTGGGTAAAGCACAGTTCGGCACCACTCGGGGTAATAGGGGCATTGTAATAAAGGATATCAATGACAATGCGACGAGGTTCTCCAACAACATTATGGCTTGCAAACGTTCGAGGAAATGTCGCAAAAAGGAAGTGCCAACAAGAGTTATTGCAGTAGTCGTGCAGTGCGCGAAGGGGGTCATGTTAGGTTGGGAACCATACATGATGAACCATCTTTTAATAGATTGTAGAGATGCACAAGAAAATGGAACTGAGTTCCATTACTAATGGATGATCATCTTGATCGCTTTGGCAGGGTGGAAGGAGACAAATTTCTTAGCTTTCCTAGATAGGAAAGGAAAATGTTATGCGGCCAGATATAAGTCCCTCTAGTAGGCCAAGGACAACAAAATGCAACAGGAAAACAACACCATTTTTACAATTCTTCTAGAAGAGGTACAACAACGTACAAGGGATGTGTGGTGCATACCTATGGAGGTAGTCCAAGAGACAGATGGGATATCCAAGTTCAAGGCATCCAGACATCACATGTGGATCCAAGAAGCAAGGGATCCAAAGAAGGCATGGCTAGATATGAAGTACTATGTGACCAAAGAGGAAGTGGACTGGATAATTAAAGACTGTCCTGCACAGTGGCAAAAAATAGTATAAATATCATCAACAAGGACAGTGATGATGGAATCCTCTAACCATAAGGACAAGGCTGAATCAGTCTCTTTAGTGAGAACAATTAGCTTGGTCGGTAATATTAGAACGGATACAACGCAGAATAATCCAACCAGGAGCAGTGCGGTACTAAAATGACCAAGGAGAAAAACAATAGTTGCAAGGAAAGGAATCCAACCACAGACTAGAATGAAGGATACTTCACAATATGGTGAAGAATGAACCCAGGGTACAAAAAGTGGGGCACAAATCTTACAGAAAGTATATATGCCCACAAAATAAAAAGAGACGTGCAAGAAAAGGAAATATGACATAGAGGACCTAGTCATCACCCTGACAGAGGATGATGTAGAGATAGTCACAGACAAAGTCCAAGACAGGGGTGAAGAATTGGTATGAATTGAAAAGGAACAGTGGGAATAAATCATTGCCAAGCTCATAGAGGTCCATGAGAACATACAACAACTACGGATCCAAGAAGGATCATAGGCCACAATGCAGCAATAGGAAAAGACACAACGACCACCTGCGCAGAAAGAAGGAGAGGAGACAATGCAGTTCGTAGTACAGGGCAGGGAGACATTTACGGTAATGCGTCAAATGATCAGATTCAATCAAGAGACTGTGTAGAAACCCCTGGAGGAGGTGGAACAAGTATAAAGGGTCATGGAACAAATACTCACCAAGGCACTATACGAAATCTAGGCCAATGTCATGCAAGAAGTACAGTACAAGGCTTGTGCGAATGTAACAAACTTGGAGGTAGGTAGAGGAGTCCCTAAAATTCTACAAATCATGTGCGACCAAATAATTGTGGAGAAGGAGGATGAGAAAGAACATGTAGATAAATTAGAACAAGTATTAATAAAAAATTATGATCGTGTCTGAGAGAGAATGCAAGCACTACAGAGAAGAGAAGAGGAGAAGATCAATTATATCTCATAAACAATTGACCAATATAAGCAAGAAATTGAGGAGCTCAAGGAAATCCTCAACCCTACAACTCCTCTTGAGGTCCAAGAACAAAGAGAACATCAATATTCACTCCATATAACTGATATGGAGAAATATGCCAAGGAAATAGAAGAGTTTTTTGATAGAACAATGCAGATATGGACTATCCTAGAAGAAGAAAAAAAGGTCCAACAGTGGGACCAGGAAGAGGAAAGAGTCATCATTGTCATACAAGAGCTCAAGAAATGGTATAAAATAATGAGCATCATAGAGCGCTTGAAAGGCACCCAAGAAATGGATACTCGACAAACAGATTTGAAAGTAGTGTAGACATAGAAGAAAGAACGACAAGCTAAATTGGAACCCCTCCAAGAACAAACAACATGGATGATTACATAGTTGGAGGAAGAGAACACAACTAGAGCATAAGCACAAGTAGAGAGCATAGCTTTAATGAAGGATGAGATAACAACACAGACAACAGAGGCACTAACAAACAAAGCTACACAAATGAGAGAAAAAGGAAATGAACTAGCAGATCCAAAGTCTGGACAGGGCAGTGCAGGGAGCACGCACCACTTGAGTGGCTTGAGATGAGCCACATTTCAGTGTTGGGGGCCTGTTGGATGTATGCCTATTTTGACAAGAAAGGATATTTTGAGCACATGCATATTTTTGGTGAAAAGGTCTATTTTGGGAAAGACCTAATTTTGGAAAGAAGACCTAATTTTGGAACATGCACAATCGATGGCAAGAAAGAAGCATGCAAAAAAATAAGGAAAAACACCATGCAAAGAAGGAAAGCAACATGGTGCGTAGGAAGGCAAGCCTAACTATTATAGAGTTAGGCTTTGTGATAAATATTGTAATGACTATAAGCCTAAAAAGTAGTATAAATAATAACCTAGGAGGTCTAGGTTAGGGATTCACTTGTTGTTCAGTCAATTGGTTGATTTTTGGGAGAAAGTGATTAGTTCAATAGTTGTTATGATGGTAATAAGGCAATAGAAGCATCAAGTAACCCAGATTTTGAGGGTTATGTAATACCCCTAGGCCGAACCCAATTGTAAATGTAAATGAAAATGTACCTAAGATGGTGAGCTATTTGATATCATTTTTGTATGAACCTTCCATGGTATAGTGCACACATGTACTGCACAGTAAAATGATGAAGTGTCCACACTCCAGGATACTGTGTGCAAAAAACTTAAGTGCATGCGATTTTGAGGCTAGGGAGCCTTTGTGTATATGTTGTGTTTTATAGGCTAGTGATCCAGTTTATTATAAGCCAGAAGGCTTATGCTATGATTAGGCTAGAGAGCCTAGATGCTAAAGTCCAGTGAGCCTATTTTTGTATATGTCTTATCGTTAATATAAAATACATCATTGTGTGTAGAACGACCATGATAAAAGAGTATAGGGGACTAAACTCCACTAGTTAGAGAAAGGGGGGGATACAAGTTAAGGAAAAGGGCTAAGATAGGGAGCTTAGGCCAAAAAGGAATATTATATTAATATTCCTTAAAGTATAAAGTATGGATAATTATTTTATCCTAAGTTCTAAGGATGGGGACAAGTGGTCCAAAGTAGCTCCCAACATGACAAGTGTCAAGTTGGGAACATGCATACATATAGCTTAGAGTTAGTTCATTTTCCTATCATTCCATCATCATTCACATAGTCATTGAGTTGTCCTCTGTACCTCCCTATACCTATATCTATACCTGAACCATTACCATACACATACCTATACCTGGTTAGCTTGGGAGTTGGACTGAAGAAGTGGGTTGTTAGGCCCATGGGATATTGAAGAGGCGGGTTGTCAGACCCATGAGAAATTTCTCTCTGGGTGAGAGAATTGTTGGGAATTGATTTCCTGAATATGCTAAACTGCAGCTACAGGGCTCTAAGACTTCCTATCTGGCATGTTGTTGAAGCCCTGGAAAGGAAGTGGGGAAACTAAGGGACTGTTGAGTAGAGAAGGGGCACACTTCCTGGGGTGGGACATGCATGTGGGGAATGAGGGACTATAGTCTGTTAGTTTGATTTGGCACCTGTGACGAAGTCTTTCCTATTGTCTGAGATACGTCAGCCTAGTTAGGAATCCCTTTACCCGGGTGGAGTGTAGTCCCATCTCGGGGTGACCCACTGCTAAGAGTGATGGGTAATGTGGTCTAAGGATGGGAGATTCATGGAAGGTCTATACACAATTGGTGATATTCTTACTAAGATAAGTGTCAATTTTGTGTTAAATTACATGTTGCATTATTATTTACGTGTTTATTTTTATGGGTTTATCCTATGTGTGCATTATAACTTTCTTTATATTTATGGGTATTGCCTGTCTATGTTGCATGTATATGTTATAGTTATTTTCATATGAATCTGTGAATTTATAGAATGTGTTTGTCTATTTTGAGTTTTATATATAAAGTTCTGCAAGAGTTTCTCTGTGTATATGTTTTATTTTCTATACATTTCGAAAATTTTTACGTGGCATAGCCCAGTTGGATGCTAGGGATGTTACAATATGGTATCAGAGCTCCAGCTTTCAACATTAATCCTGGATGGGCCGAGAAAGTTGAATTGAGGAGAAATTTCACAGAAAGTTGATTTCAAAGTGGCCAAATTTGAAGTTACAGAGCATCCATGTTAAAAATTAGAAGCAATTGTATGGAATTGGGAAAAGCCCCAATTTTGTTGTTAAATTCATGGGAAAATTGAGAAATTTGGCCAAGTGGTGAGATATTCTTGATTTAATATCTATTCTAGCAAATTCAGACCTGGAATTGGGAAAAGGCACCAATTTTGTTGTTAAATTCATGGGAAAATTGAGAAATTTGTCCAAGTGGTGAGATATTCTTGATTTAATATCTGTTCTAGCAAATTCAAACTTGGAATTGGTCGAATTTGAAGTTACATTGAAGCCATGACATATGGAGCAAGATTAGTTGATTAAAATTCTCAATTCGTGAATTGAGTTTGGGAAAAATTCATTCCAGAAATGTCAACTGACAATGATTTGTTGTTGCATAGGTTGAATTGTTGTTATCAAGGTGAAATTGAACAAATTTCATAATTGCAGAAAGTCTATGGTGAAAATTGTGAAAAGCTTGGCAAAAGCCCAATTTCTATAGTGGAATTCACGTGGAATTGATGCGCATAAAAAGAATGTGTGCTGGTGTGCACACTAAAAATGCATGATGCGCAGTGAAAAGCTTGTGGTATGGGGAAAAATATTGGGGTGCAGGTGCAGGCACTAAAATTTGGCATTGCGCAGTGTAGAGTGGCATTGCATGAAAAATATTGGTGTGTGGGTGTGCGTGTTAAAATTTGGCGCTGCGCGGTGTAGAGTGGAATTGCATGGAAAATATTGGCGCGTGGGTGTGCGCACTTAAAATTTGGCACTGTGTAGTGTAGAGTGATATTGTGTGAAAAATATTGACATGCGGGTGTGCGCACTTAATTTTAGCGTTGTGCGGTGCAAAGTGACATTACACGGAAGATATTGGCACGCTAGTGTGCGCACTAAATTTAGCATTCCACAGTGTGGATTGAGTGGTGCATGCGTAATACTAGCATGCGCGGTGTGCACATGCATAATAATGGCGTGCGTGGTGTGCGTAGTATTGACAAAGCGCAGAGGAATTTTGTTGGTGCGCACGCAATGTGGATAAATGTTGTCGCATTCCAGTTTAGTTAATGTTGTGTGCAGAGTACTGGTGCATGGTGGAGCCATACTAAACTTTTGCATGGTGCAATGTGTAGAGTAAAATGCGTGTGACACAAAAATTGTGCACAACAGGTATTAGTGCATGAACCAAAATTGTGCACGGTGGATATTGGAACGCGACACAAAAGTAGTGCACACCAGTTATTAGCACGATAGAGAAGTGATCCACATTGATTATAGGTGTGCGGAGCATGCACTACCTTATGGTGTTGCTTCACATGCTAAATATGGGTGTATATGTTCAAATTTGTGTGAGAAAATTCATTTGGATGGTCTACAATAGCAGAAAACCAACAAAATGCCGTGACATTTTATACAGTTTGAAGGTCATCTTTTTACAACACGTTTTTCAAGCCCTTAACAGTGTTTTTAGCTACTCAAAAAACTCGAGAACAGAGTATACCTAAGGTACACTTTGTCTCTACAAGTCAAATGAAATATCCTAGAGAGATATTTCTAATGGTGTAAACCATTCGTCAAACAAAGATTTTATGAGGAAGTTACAAGACAAACAATGGAGGGTAAATTTTAACACCCAACTAACTTCGAAGGGCCATAACTTTCTATTCTGGAATCAAATTGAGGCGCAAGAGTAGTCTATGGAAATATATTGAACCATATAAGACATTCCTAGATATGACTTAAATTTATGAGCATGTTAAAAATGTTTAATATGGCAAAGAAGGTACCTGTAGCATTCCAGACCAAAAACATGAATTGGCCTAGAACTTCAACAGGCTGTAACTAGCATCCCGGAACCCAGAAAAAGGTGAAACTTGGAAAGAATGTCCAAAATATGTATATGAAGAAACCCAATTGAGATCCTATGAAAAATCCAATTGAGTAGGTGAAAAATGCATAATTATAGCGCAAAGTTGCACCAAGTTGAAGAGTGAACGGAAAAATTAATTGACAATTTTCAAATAACTATAACTTTCTACTCAAGAAGGAATTGGAAAGGTCTTGGAAAGTAGAATATAATTATTCACCCAGAAAATTGATCTGGGAAATCAAATTTTCAGGAAATCAGAAGAAAGAATTATGATATATTATTGAACCAGAATGGTTCATATTTTTCATGAAATTGATGAGTTAGTTAACCTGACAAAGTTTTGTTGGCTACACATTTTGCAGAGTTAACAACAATAGATCAAGATCAACACAAAGTGAAGAGGAATGGAGGATGAACAAGGTACTTACATCCAGGAAGATAACATCACATGGATGGATGTCCATTTGGGAATTAAAGGAACAAACTCCAATGGACATGGAGAAGGAAGGGATGAAAACATGAATATGTTAGAGACCATTAAAAATTTATAGAAGGATGTCCAAATCCATAAAGAGGATAATTAAAGGCTTGTGAGATCCAAGGAGAAGCATGAGGATTCCAACATGAAGTTAATGCAGATCTTGAACCAAATAGAAAATAAATTGGATAAGGAGAGTGGCTCAAGAAAATTAGGAAGTCACATGTCTCCTGATGATAAAAGAAGAACCAGAAGTGTTAGCAGACATCACCATCACTCCCCGAGGCATTCCAATAAGAGAGAACAAAGTAGCTCAAGTACATCCCCTATCAAGAATCATAAGAGTTCTGGGGTGGATGAGCTACAAGGATAAATGAACAAAATCAAACCTCCTACATTTGATGGTGAGCACAAGAAGGATGAAGATGCAGAGACATGGCTGGTGGACATGAGAAAGTATTTTCAATTTCATAATTATTCATCTCATGCAGAAGAAAGAATTTCCATCTATCAACTCAAGGGAAATGAATCCATGTGGTGGGATCAACTTGTGCAGGTGAAGCACATTAAAGGGAAAAGTGTTACTTGGAGGGAATTCAATACGTATTTTGAAAAGAAATACTCGACTAAGAGACACCATGACAATAAAATGAAATATTTCTTTGAACTCAAGCTTGGGAGTACGACCATAGATGAATATGAAAGAAGATTTTTAGAATTGTTGAAGTATGTTTCTTTCATCAAGGATGAGATAATTAAGATTCAAAGGTATTTGAGTGGATTTCTATCATTCATTAGTGAAAAAATATAGTATGATAATCCTGAGACATTGGAGAGACCATAAGGTGAGCTAAATGCCTATATGATCAGAAAAAAGCAAGGCCAACTTTCCAAAAAGATTGGGAAGACAAAAAGAAACTCAATATGGATCAGGGGAAGAAGGGGACTAAGCCACCATTTTTCAAAATAATCCTCAGGGACAGCCAACTTCTAGGGAACCCAGAACAATTGAGACAGGGGGTCAAAGGCCAAGGAATCCACCTATTCAATGTTGGGTTTGTAAAGGACATCATATGTTTAGAGATTTCCCTCACTGAGGTGAAAAATTGACGATTGTTCACAATGTACAGCAAGCTGAAACAATGGAAGACATGGGAAGAAATGTACCAAGGATCTATGCATCCCTGGACAACAAACAAGAAAATTATCAACCACATATGATTGAAGTGGAAGGTATGATCAACAACCAAACCATTGTTATTTTAATTGATTCAGGAGCTAGTCATAGTTATATAGATCCTAAGATGGTGGAAAGTTTTCATTTTTCAAGAAGAAATCATGGAAAATCTTGGTTGGTGCAGCTGGCTACTAGAGCCAAAAGAAAAGTTAATGAGATGGTTAAGTCATGTCTTATGGACATGAATGGACTAAACACCAGGGAAGATTTAAACCTCTTTTATTTAGGTTCCTATGACTGTCTAATTGGGATGAATTGGTTGGAACAACATCGTTCTATCCTAGATTGTCATAACAAGGCATTTACTTGCTTGGATGAGGAAAGGAACCTAAGGACAATGCAGGGAATTCCCAGGGTAGTAACCATGAGATAAATTTCAGCATTGCAGCTGAAGAAATGTTACATAAAAGAGTGTCAAATATTTGTAGCATATATGGAAGAGACACCTCAACATAAGGTGTCAAATATTGAAGATTATGTAGTCCTAAAAGAGTTTGAAGATGTGTTTAGGGAAATACCAAGATTACCTCCTAAAAGAGACATTGATTTCTCCATAAATTTGTTGCCTGAAGCAGCTCCAGTATCCAAGACTCCATATAGGATGAGTACACTAGAATTGAAGGAGTTGCAAATGAAACTTGAAGAGCTTCTGAAGAAGGGGTATATACGCCCAAGTGTGTCACCTTGGGGTGCCCCAATTTTATTTGTGAAGAAAAAGGATGGAGCATTGAGACTATGCATTGACTTTAGGTAGTTGAACAAGGTAACTGTGAAGAATAAGTATCCTTTGCCAAGTATTGATGACCTCTTTGATCATATAAAAGATGCAAAAATATTCTCCAACATTGATCTTATGTATGGTTATCATCAAGTAAGAATTAAAAAAGAAGACATCAGCAAGACTGCTTTCAAAACAAGGTATGGTCATTATGAGTTCACAGTGGTGCCCTTTGGATTATCAAATGCACCACTTGTCTTCATGTGTTTAATAAATGGTATTTTTAGAGAATAATTAGATAAGTTTTCCATTGTATTTTTAGATGACATTATTACATATTCTAAGTAAAAGGAAGATCATGAACGCCACTTAAGGATGGTATTACAAGTATTAAAAGAGCATCAGTTGTATGACAAATTGAGCAAGTGCTCATTTTATCAGAAGCAAATTCATTATTTGGGACATATCATTTCAGAGGAAGGGATAGTAGTGGATCCTAAGAAGATAGAATCCATTAGAGGATGGTTAGTGACAAATAATATGACAGAGTTCATATCATTCATGGGCCTTGCAGGATACTATAGGAAATTTATTGAAGGATTCTCCAAGATTGCACACCCAATCACTTCCTTGCAAAAGAAGGGTGTGAAGTTTCAATGGACATTGGATTGTGAAAAGAGTTTCCAACACTTAAAGAAATTATTAAAAAGTGCTCCAATTTTAAGGATTGCAGATCCAAATTAATACTTCATTGTATGCATAGATGCATGTAAATAAGGAATTTGTGGAGTCCTCAGCCAAAATGGGTTTGTTGTATGTTATGCATCAAGGAAGTTGAAGGAGCATGAAATACACTATGAGATTCATGATTTGGAGTTGGTAGCCATAGTGCATGCCTTGAGGAAGTGAAGTCACTACCTCATGGGGAAACGTTTTGAGCTAAGGAAAAACCATAATGGTCTGAAATATTTATTCGATCAACCAACTCTAAATGTTAGGCAAAGAAGATGGTTAGAATTTCTTATTGAATATGACTTTGATATAAATCATATCAAGGGGAAAGAAAACAAAGTGGTTGATGCACTCATCAGAAGAGTGCATGAGTTGCATGCTATATCCATTAGTATGTACCAATCAGATTTGAAAGATAAAATTTTGGAGGCTACAAAATTAGATTTGGAATACAATGAATTAGTGGAAAAATTACAGCAAGGTAATTTGCAGCAGGAAATTGAAGACTATAAGCTAGAAAATGATGAAATTCTCATATATAGGGGCATAATTTATGTACCAAATTCCCATGAATTGAAAAATATGATATTGAGAGAAATGCATAATGTACCTTATGATGGGCACATAGGTTATCAAAAAACTATTGTAGCTGTCAAAAGCCAATATTATTGGCCAGAAATGAAGAAAGAAGTTGTTGAATTTATTGCCAAATGTTTGGAATGTCAAAAGGTAAAGGATAAGAATAGACACCTAGTTGGTTTGCTACAGCCATTAGCCATTCTTGAGTGGACATGGGAAGTTGTAACAATGTATTTCATCACCAAAATACCCAGAACAAAAAGGCAACATGATTCTATCATGGTAGTGGTGGATAATCTTACTAAAGCTGCCCATTTTATTCCAGTAAATCTCACTCACAAGGAAACCAACATTGACGATGTTTATATGAGACAAATTGCTCGATTACATGGTATACCCAAGACAATTATGTCTAACAGAGATCCAAAATTTACCTCAAGTTTTTGGAAGGTATTATTTAATGGATTTGGAACAAATTTTAATTTTAGTACAACTTATCATCCAAAATCAGATGAAAAAACAGAGAGGGTGAATTAAGTGATTGAGGATATGTTTAGGATGTATGTGATTGATAAACCATCAAAATGGGAAGACTACCTACACTTAGTAGAGTTTTCTTATAACAATGGGTACCAAACATCTCTAAAGATGAGCCCATCTGAGACACTTTTGTTGGATTACTGAGAGGGGGGGTGAATCAGTAATAACATAATTATAATCCTTTTTATTCAAATGTTATATCAATGTAGAATTATTATCCAATAATGAGGAGTAATAAATAAACAATCACACACATGCACAGTACACCAGTGTTTTACGTGGAAACCCAAATCGAGAGAAAACCACGGAATGCTTTTTCTTATATGTCTTGAATAATTACATTCATTGGAAGCACCAACTTCCTTTGTTTTCCACCTGCAACTGGAAGAAGGCTCCAACCTCCTATTTTATTAGGCTACAACCTGAGGGAAGCTCCAACTCCCCAAACTTTTGGCTACAACCAGAAGGAGGCTACAACCCCCAATGTTCTCTGGCTACAATCGGAAGGTGGCTACAACCACCTTTCCTTGCCCCGTCCTTCCACCCTGAAGTAGAAGTAGAATGATGGAACCACTATCACACTATCACTGTGAGATATACTGTTGTAAACCTATACCAATAAGTTTGAACCATGCATCAACCTGTACCTCAACCTGTAATCAACCTGTACCATAAATAAGTGCATCAACCATGCACCAATCTGTAATCAACCTGTACTATAAACAAGTGCATCAACCATGCACCAACCTGTACCTTAAACAAGTGCATCAACCATGCACCAACCTCAACAAAAATCCCTCATCAATTTAATCATCCAAATCTGATTTGTAGCTCTATAATATACCTGGTTTATATGATCACATTCCTTCAAACCTTCCTTAACTTTTAAAAACAAAGGACTAGCATTTTCATCAAACTTGTTTTTACTCTCACATGCCTAGTTTTGGATTAGTCAACAACCCTACTTGAAGTAATCATAACTTTGAACCTATAATGTATAAATATCTGAAACTAATATACAATTCTATTCAGTGTGTTTTATGCAATTACTCCAAGTGGCACTACTTGGAACCTCTCAGAAAAGGAGTTATAGAAAAAATGACATACCTTGCTGAATTCTGTCTTATTCTAGAGAGCGACCTTGTACAGAGTGCCCCACACAAAATATTTGATAAAAGGATCTGAAACTGTTACACCAAATACTACATACTGTACCATAACCAAAAAAAATTTTCTCACTGAATTTGGATCTGTTATGAAGAGTTTATGATGTTTTTACCCGAAACACCTGATTTTGACTAGTTTCAGGACTGGCCACAAACCCTATTTTCCACAGAGTGTAACTCCCAAAATACAAAGACCCGCAAGATGAATTTTTAACCACAGATACTTGGATATGTTTTCTCACTTTCATAGAAATTTCAATATCTGAATCATTATTTAAAAAACGTTATAGCAAAAATGGTGAGATGACCTGAAAATAACATACCTTAGAAAGCACCATCAAAAGAATTTATCCTTCCTTGCATTTCGGCCTTCTTTTCTTCAATTTCCTC
>JZKD02S1672679.1:651174-694561 GCA_000966675.3 Picea glauca | reverse complement strand
TAAGTGTGCAGGTTTCAATGGTCTGAATCGGGGAGCCCAGATCTATGGTCACAGTTGAATTCTAGAGCCCCCTCACCATCCTACCTTTAATGGGGGGAGGGGTCCAGAATGAGGCAATTTTCAGTGTGGGCCCCTCTGCTATTGTGGAATCTCCTCCTTCTTCCACCTGTATTCCACTTAGTGTCATCTTGGCCCATCTTTTTCCCCCTATCACCTCTTTCCAGGTGTTCCTCTCTCTTCCTCCACACCACTTCCACCTGTGTGATGTCCTCAATCCCCCAACCTGTTGCATCGCAACCTCCTTGTCACTTTCCCATGACACTTCGCCTCATTGTCCGGTGCCACAGCTCCTCTATCGCCATCCACATGGACCCTCCTCATCTCATCATCCTCTCACCTTCTACCATGTGTCTCTCTCACTCTCTCTCTCTTAGTCATCTCCACCCATACCCCACGCTCCTTGCCACTTCCACCTGTGGCCTATCCATACTCCATGACATTTCTCATATGGTGTCACAACACTGCCTCATCCTCCTCGCCAGAGTCTCGTCCATGTCCACCCACTGGGTCTCTTTGTAGTAGTCCAGAAAAGGAGCAACAACCAAAGGAAGACTGCCACATTGTCTAAGTGAAGAGTTGACCAGGGCCTCTCAGATCCCGATGAATCAATTAATGCAAGTGAGGAAGGTGGGTGAGACATCGTCCCCTTCCTTAAATAGAAGGTCATAAAGGAGCGTACACAGAAGCAGGCTATCAGTTCAGCTTGACAAAGATCGTGTCTGATGGATGACTGCATAGGAATTCTGCCCAACGTCTACATGCGCCACCTGACAGAGAATCTCCTCAATGTCAAGCATTGAACTCACGACATGATCGCACTTTCAGCGTCGTAGTAAGTTCCAAGTATATGTAGGCATTTTTTCCATTTTTGTATCTATCGATGGTAGAGAAAAGCTCCCGACTGTAAAGATTTAACTTAGCCTTTGGTTCTCTGGTTATAGTCTGATATTTTGAGACTTCTTGTTTAATGGCTGCCAGCCTTCTCTTTCCCTTTTTCCTCTGAATCTTCAAGCTCGGGCATGGATGTTCCAACCGGGTGTTGTTATAACTATATGATGTATGTTTGATTGTATTAGTTATGCAACATTTGAGATTTACTTTGAAGTTTCTCTGGTCTGAGAGGATCTCATATCTGAGACTTTTCCCATTTCTTTCCCTCCACTTACTCACCATTATGCAATTTACTGGCTTAAGTTAGATCAACACCTCGCATATCTTTGTTGTTCCAACCCAGTCTTCTGAGTTGAGCGATATTGTTCTGAGTTTACTTCCATTTGATCACCCTCTTTTAGACGAATCGTGACATAAATAGATGGGCGTTGGGCTCTACTCCTGCTACAATCCAGGAGTGATTTCTGACTCTAACTTCTCTGGCACCATTTCTGGGGATGAAGTTGAAATTTTCTCTGGGATTGAATGACTTTGAGCCTCTGATTTTGAAGATGCATCAGGCATCAGAGCCCTTGAATATTGGTATTGTACACCTGGTGACTCCATTTTGATGACTCCACTGTGGTGAACCTACTGTTTTAGTTGTGGCTTCTAGAGGTAGACACACGCGGTCCCATCCACAACTACCTCTAGCTACGGTTGAAGTTGATCTGGAGGTGACTATTAGAAAAGGGAAGGCATCTCAAGGAGAAACTTCCACCGCTGAACCAAGTAATCTGCCATCTCCTTATGTAAAAAATTCATTTTCTTCTTCTCGGTTTCCTAGCAAACCTTTTTTTGAAGTTTCCTATTTCCCGAATTTCGGGAGTGTTCCTGCTGAGTTTTCCCCTCCTGGTCTGAGATTGGAGGGAGAAATCCTTGTCACTCCCCTCTCCCCTGAAGCTGTACCTTGGCATAGACCTTGGACCGCAGAATATTTCACCACCCCTCCTCTTGTTATTGTTGTTGCTACTACATAGAGAGAAGCGTCTTCCAAATCAAGCCCCTTAGCCTTCTCTCTGAATCCCCCATCGTTTCCCCTTCCACCTGGAAGCTCATTTCTATTATTCTTTGTTCGAGCTCCTTCTCTTATGAGTTCTCCTCCACCTAATATTCTTATGGCAGGAGCGAATTCCCCCATGACCATAATGGAGGCTATAATAGTTGTTAGGTATTCTCCCCTTGTGTTACCTCAGCCTATCAATGCCCTTCCAGCAGATAGCTACCTCAAGCAGTTTCCCAAGTTTACAGGCGAAGGGGATATAGTTGTAGAAGAACACCTTGAAGCCTTTTACAGCTTCACATATGATCATGTTATCATGCATGGAGATGTATGGATGAGGATTTTCGTCCATAGCCTTGAAGGTGAGGCTAGAAAGTGGTTTAGAGCCCTGCCTCTTGGATCCATTGATGGGATTGAGGCCTTGGATAATGCTTTCTTGAGACAGTGGGGAGACAAAAAGACTTCATGTATTACATGATAGAGTTTGGGTCTTTCAAGAGAAAGGAAGGAGAGTCTGTCTCTGACTTCTCCAAGAGATCCAATAAAAAGTACAATAAGATCCCCATTGAGATAAATCCCTCAGAAGCCTCTGCTAAAATCACTTATGCTATCACTTTTGATCCTGATTTCTTCCTCCTGTTGAGGGAAAGGAGAGAAACTACTCTAGCTCACATGCAGGATGCAGCCGTGAAAGTAGAATCTAACATATTGGTTGTCGACCGACTCAGGAATAAGGCCGATAGAGACTTATCCAGGAAGAGACCTGAAGCCTCCCCATCCCATTCCTCTCCCCTTCCCCTTCAAATGGATGAGGTAACTAAAGTGTTTAAATCACTTTCAGCTAGGATGGAAAGGTGGGAGTTAGAGGGGAAGCCCATGTATAGAAATCCCCAGAATACTGACAAAAGAGGTTTCAGGAGGCCTGGTAACAATGTACCACAGTATTTTCAAAGGGAACAAAGGGGAAAGGATAGGGAATATTAGAGGATTCAAACCCCTATCCAAAATAACCTAGTTTCTCATGAGAAAGGAGAGGAGATAGATGAGCTCGGCCCTGAAATTCACTGTATTGAAGAAACTTCCCCTATTGCCCATTTGACTCAATTTGCATATGAAGAATCCCTTATGAATAGTCAAATCAATGAGCTAGGTAAAGGGGAAAAGGCCAAAAACACTCCTAACAGATACCACCTCAGGTTAAAGAATAAATAAGGGAATTTTGATAGATAGGATCAACCCCTCATAGCAGAAAGGCTTGCTAAATATGCAGCAATCACTACTAAAGAAAAGAAAGATCATAATACTTTGCCAATAGCCAAGGAACCTGTCTTTGAGGTAAGGGAATCTCCTAAGCCTCTTTCCTCCTTTATTTTTTAGCACGAAATTCAAAAGATTAGGATTCCTGTGCCCCTCTTAGAGCTAGTTAAAAATGAATATTTCAAAAGGTCCCTCTCCAAACTGCTACAATCTGAGTCCCCGCAGTGTTCCACAGACTTAGTAAACCTTCAAGATGAAAAGCCAGAAGTTGTCCTAGGTACCATGGTATAATACAGATATGATTCATCCCCTCCCTTATACACATCCATGAACATACAGGATAAAGTGTTGCATAATTTCCTCATGGATTCAGAAGCTTCCCACAACCTTATGCCCAAAATAGTCATGGAAGAATTGGGACTGGAAGTGACAAAGACTTATAATGATTTGTACTCTTTTGATTCAAGAAGGGTACAATTCCTTGGAGTCATCAAAGAATTTATGGTCTCTTTATTTCAGCTGCCAATGAAGAGTGTGGTAATGGACATTGTAGTAGATGATGTTCCCCTCAAGTTTGACATGTTGTTGTCAAGATCTTGGATTAAAAGACTTGGAGGAACATTACAGATGGATCTCACATATGCCACTATTCCAGTCTTCAGAGGGGAACACAAGAGGTTGTACAGAGAATCTCAGCTCGCCTACATTGTTAGTGATGAAGAAAACCCCACCAATCATCCTATCTTTGCACTTGACACTAATTTGGGGTCTAGTTTATTGCAGCTCACTGATACTCCTGAAGCCCCTTTTCAAATCAGAAAGAATCCCATATTTAATCATGAGATACCTTCTCCAACCACCTCTATTTGGAAGATGTTCTTCGATGGATCTTCTTCTAGCATAGGTGCTGCCACTAGAGTGGTTTTTGTGTCACCTTGGCAAGAAACCATATCCCTATCATACAAGCTAGAATTTGAAGTTACCAACAATGTGGCAGAATATGAAGCTCTTGTTCTGGGTATGAGGGTTGCAAAAGAAATGGAAATCAAGGATATAGCAGTGTTCAGAGATGCTGAGTTGATAATCCAGCAAGTCATAAGTGCTTATCAGGCTAAGCATCCTCGGCTCAGAAGTTACAAAAATGAGGTGTGGGACCTGATTGATAATTTATTCTCAACTTTCAACCTTTCTTTTATTCCCAGAGAGGAAAATACTTTGGTCGATTCTTTAGATGTCTCAGCTAGTCTATTCAAGATCTCTCTACCACCTAAGATCAAACATGAGGTTGAAATAAGATACATGCCATCTGTTGCGGACAATATCAAGCATTGGAAGGTATTCGAAGACGATCCTGAAATCGAAAAATTTCTTTAGTATGTCGATGATTTTTTTGCATTTCACATGGACCAGAATTTTGATCTCGAAAGTCACCCTCACCCTGAGGTATTTTTAAATGAAATTGCTAATCGCCATATTATTCATATGCCTAGCAATCACATTCTGAAGGGACTAGTCCCTTTAGAAAGACTGTTTGATGGGAATGACGTGGCACTAAAGGGTAGGGTTTCAAATGAAGATGCCAATACGGCTGATTGCAACATTGGCACACAAGAGGAGCCTAAGTTTGTCAAGTTGTCAAGCAGCCTGACCCAAGAGAAGAGGGCCGAATATACCAAGTTATTAAAAGAATTTGCTGATGTGTTTGCATGGACTTATGAAGACCTCAAGACATATGACACATCTGTCATTGAACACAAGATCGCACTGAAGGAAGAGGCTAAGCCATTTAGGAAGAAGCTAAGAAAGATAAATCCCATGTTGTTTCCTGTCATGGAGAGAGAAGTGAAGAAGTTGTTAGATGCCCAAATCATTGTCCCCTTGAGATATTCTGAATTGGTGGCCAATTTGGTCCTGCTGAGGAAGAAAAGTGGAGATATCAGGCTCTGTGTTGATTTCAGGAATCTGAAAAGGAGCTCAAAGAAAGATAACTATCCCTTGCCCAACATGGAACACATATTGCAAAGGGTAACTGGTGCATCTAGGATATCCATGATCAATGGTTTTTCTAGCTATAATCAGATATCAGTCATGTCTGAGGACAAAGAAAAAACAACCTTCACCACTCCTTGGGGCACATTCATGTATGCCAAAATGCCTTTTGGATTGATGAATGTAGGAGCAACATTTCAGCGAGCCATGGATATATCCTTCATTGGCGAAAAAGATCAGTTTGTATTGATCTACTTGGATGACATCATAGTCTTCTCCAGGTCTGATAAAGAGCACTTTTGTCACTTGAGGAAATTTTTCTTGAAATGCTGAAGGTTTGGCCTTTCCTTAAATCCCAAGAAATCTTTGTTTTCTATGAAGGAGGGGAAGTTGTTAGGCCATATAGTATCGGCATAGGGAGTAATAATTGACCTCAGTAGCGTAGAGGCAATTCAGACCCTGTCACTTCCTAGGTCTAGAAAAGAAGTCCAGGGTTTTTTAGGGAAGATCAACTTTCTGAGGAGGTTCATCTCAAATTTTGCTGAGTTGGTGAAACTCATCACAACCATGCTCAGAAAGGGAAATGAATTAAAATGGATTGTTGGGCCTAGGGAATATTTTTTCCAAATAAAAAGGGCATTGACTGAGGCACATGTTCTGATCAATCCTAATTATTCCAAGGATTTTCTTATTTTCTCTTTTGCTTCTTTTGATACAGTAGCAGCGATCTTATTGCAGAGAAATGAGGAAGAGCGAGAGCAACCCATTTCCTTCTTCAACAAGTCATTAAGAGATGTAAAGATCAAGTATGAGATCATGGAGAAACATGCCTATGCCTTGGTGAAAGCTCTCAAATCTTTCAGAGTCTATGTCTTTCACTCAAAAGTGACTGCATACATCCCTTCAACCTCTGTGAAAGACATCCTCATACATCCTGACATAGATGGGAGAAGAGGTAAATGGATTTCTAAGATCCTTGAGTTTGACTTGGAAATAAATCCTACCAAGTTAGTCAAAGGGCAGGTTTTAGCCAAGATGCTGGCTAAATCCAATTGCAAGGCCTTGGGGGTTAGCTTCATCAATGCTTGCTTAGAAAATCAGCAAGCTGAGTCGTCTAACCAAATCTCTCAAAGCATCTCATCAGTAGTAGAATGCATCTGGTACAGAGACATTTTGTACTTTCTGCATGAGTTGAAACCTCTTAATGGAATGGGAAAAATCAAGGCAAGAGATTTGAAGCTCAAGGTGGTCAGATATTTCCTTATTGGCCAAGCCTTGTACTGGAAATACCCTCTAGGGGTGTTTTTGAGGTGTCTAAACCCACAAGAAGCCCAGAAAGTTATGTTTGATTTCCATAGTGGCCTTTGTGGAGGTCATCATTTATAGAAGACCACAACTCACAAAATTCTCAGGGCTGGGTACTAATGGCCCATTTTGTTCACTGATGTCTGCAGAGAAGTCAGAGCTTGCATCAAATGCCAAAGGTTCTCAGGAAAGAAACAAGTCAAATCTCTGCCACTAAAGCCTGTAGTATCTTCAGCACCCTTTTAACAGTGGGGGTTGGACTTCATTGGAGAAATTCATCCTCCTTTAAGTGGCTAGCACAAATGGATCCTAATTGCAATAGACTATCTCACCAAGTGGATAGAAGCTGCCCCCACCAGGAGTGCTTCACACAAGGTAATTATCAGCTTCCTGGAGGATATCATAGCCAGATTTGGCTGTTCCAACATAATTGTCACCGATAATGTTGCTTCTTTCAAGTCTGAGCCTCTGGTTAAGTTCAGTGAGTAGTTCAAGATTTCACTAATTCACTCCACTCCCTATTATCCTCAAGGAAATGGACTGGCAGAATCTTCCAATAAAAGCTTGATCAAACTCATTAAAAGATTATTGGAAGAAAATAAGAGGTTTTGGGATTCAGAGCTCAAATTCTCTCTATGGGCCGATCAAGTGACAACGAAGAAGTCCCTGGGCACCTCACCTTTCCAACTTGTTTATGGGACAGAGGTTGTTTTTCCCACTCATCTGGCTTTACCTATGGAAAAATTCTTTCAGGACCTTGAAGGAGAGCCATACCATATGGTCAGAAGGATTCATCAAATGGTAGAAGTGCAATAGATCAGGGAGAAGGTAATGAACAAAGCTTACAATCATCATCAGAAGATCAAGCAGGTCTTTGACAGGAAGGCCACAAAGAAGGAATTTGAGCTGGGTGATTTGGTACTTAAGTGGGATGCACCCCTATAGGATAGGGGCAAACACAACAAGTTTGATGCCCTCTGGATTGGGCCCTTCAAAATCTCTAAAGTATTCTCAAAAAACACTTACAGGTTGCAGGATTTGGAGGGAAAAGAAGTTTTGAATGGCCCAGTCAATGGCAATTTCCTGAAGAAATGTTTTTTCTGAGCTGTAGACGGCTTCTCTATTTTTGTAAATATTGTTTTTCTATTTATTTTTGGCTTAATAAATGACTCCATAGCCCAACAGAAGGCAGCTGGAACTATAGAAGGAGTTCTTAGAGCATCACTGGGATGACTCTATCCCCCATGGAGCCTAATGTTAGTTCCTAAACATGTAATGGTGGTGTTTTCCTAATAGGCGACCCCTTTTGGTGGAAAGATGCAAAGAAGTGGGGTAAAAACCCACTTACCCTAAGTTTGAGGTGCAAATGCATGTTTTTCTAAGGAGAGAGCAGATCTGGGAGGCCAAGATTTGCGTGCCCAGATCTAAGGTCAAGATTGGATTCTGGGGCCCCCTCGCCATTCTACCTTTAAAGCGGGAGGGGTGGTCCGAAATTCAGTGCATAAGTTTGGGTGGCTGAGATTAAGGCGCTCCGATCTGCGGCCTACATCCGATTCCAGAACCCCCCCTCTTTTCTTCTTTTAACATGTGGGGGGGTCTGGAATTGGTCCTATTAAGTGCACAGGCTTCAACGGTCTGGATCGGGGAGCCTATATCTATGGTCACGGTTGTATTTCAGAGCCCCCTCGCCATCCTACCTTTAACAAGGGGAGGGGTCCGGAATGAGGAATTTTTCAGTGCGGGCCCCTCTGCTATTGTGGCATCTCCTCCTTTCTCCACCAGTCTTCCACTTAGCGCCATCCTAGCCCATATTTCTACCCCTGTCACCTCCTGCCAAGTGTTCCTCTCTCCCTCCACACCACTTCCACCTGTGTCATGTCCTCACTCCCCAACCTGTCACATCGTGGCCTCCTTGTCACTTTCCCATGGCACTTTTCCTCATCCTCTGGTGCCACAACTCCTCTATCGCCATCCACATGGCCCCTCGGCATCTCATCATCCTCTCACCTTTTGCCATGTGTCTCTCTCACTCTCTCTCTCTCAATCACCTCCACCCGTACCCCACGCTCCTTTCCACTTCCACCTGTGGCCTATCCATACCTCATGGAATTTCTCATCTGGTGTCACAGCACGGCCTCATCCTCCTTGCCAGAATCTCGTCCACATCCACCCACTAGGTCTCTTTGTAGTAGTCCATCAAAGGAATACTACCATGTTTTCTGAGTGCAGAGTTGACCAGGGCCTCTCAGATCCCAATGAATCAATTAATGCAAGTGGGGAAGGTGGGTGAGACATTGTCCCCTTCCTTAAATAGAAGGTCAGAAAGGAACATACACAGAAGCAAGCTGTCAGTTCATCCTGACAAAGATCACGTCTGACGAATGAATGCATGGGCAATCTACCCAATGTTTGCATGTGCCACCTAACAGAGAATCTCCTCAATGTCAAGCATTGAACTCATGACGTGATCGCACTTTCAACACCAGATTCAGCTCCAAGTATATGTAGGCATTTTTGCCATTTTTCTATCTATCGATGGTAGAGAAAAGCTCCCGACTGTAAAGATTTAACTTAGCCTCTGGTTCTCTGGTTATAGACTGATATTTTGAGACTTCTTGTTTAATGGCTACCAGCCTTCTCCTTCCCTTTTTCCTCTGAATATTGAAGCCCCGGCATGGATGTTCTAGCCGGGTGTTGTTATAACTATATGATGTATGTTTGATTTTATTAGTTCTGCAACGTTTGAGATTTACTTTGAATTTTCTTCGGTCTGAGAGGATTTCATATCTGAGACCTTTCCACTTTCATTCCCTCCGCTTACTCACCACTATGTAATTTATCGGCTTAAGTTAGATCAATAACTTGCATGTCTTTATTGTTCCAACCCATTCTTTTGAGTTGAGCGATATTGTTCTGAGTTTAATTCCATTTGATCACCCTCTTTTAGACAAATGATGACATAAACTGATGGGCATCGGGATCTACTCCTGCTGCAATCCAGGAGTGATTTCTGACACTAACAACCAGAAAGTCAAGGAATGGCATGGAAAGTCATGGCATGGAAAGGGAAGGCATGGCATGGCATGGTAAGGCAAGTCATGGTATGGCATGGCAAGGCATGGCATGGCATGACAAGGAAAGGAAAGGAAATACATGGCATGACATGGAATGTCAAGGAAACGCGTGACATGGAATGGTAATGCAAGGCATGGCATGGAATGTCAAGCATGGAAAGGCATGGAAATGGAGGGAAAGGCATGGCATGGCATGGCATGGCAATGAAACAAATGGCATGGAAATGCATGAAAAGGAAAGGAATGGCATGGCAAGGCATGCCATGGAAAGGAAATGTAAGGAAAGGCATGACAAGGCATGGAATGGCATGGCATGGGAAGGCAAGGAAAGGAAAGGCATGGAAATGGCATGGCATGGCTTGGAAATTCATGAAAATGGCATGGCATGACAATGGTGTGTAAATGGAAATGGAATTCCATGTAATAGCTTGGAAAGGCATGACAATGACATCGTAATGGCATGGCATGGCAAGGCATGGCATGGAAATGACATGGCATCAACGGGTTTGTGGGATTGGTTTTGGGAGGTTCCTTTATCTTTGTGTGTTCTTTAACCCCCCAAATTGGTAGGAATGTGAAATAAACTCTCATAGATGGTAAAGGGAAAATAATAACGGTTTCAAGTCTCCCTGGAGGAATTTTGGTAGCATAGCATTACTTTCTATGGTGTGTCATTAAATGTAACCTCAAAACTTTTATTTATACGTGGAAAATGATACCCATTCTAAGATCTAGTTTCCATGTGAACTCTCTCATTCTATTGATAAAAAACAATAAGTTTAGTGGAAATCATGGAAGACTGAATAAATTTTATTAATAATTGATGGGTTTAACAAAATTTACATATCTCCACTACACAATCTAAACAAACATGAGTGCATTAATGAGTCATTGACTAGTATTTTTGGCATTTATGAAGGGTTACACATAAATCAAATGATTTTATATATGGCATGCATAGAAAGAGGGGAACAATGTGTGTTCCCTAGAAAATGTTCAAATTATGGATTGAATCAACTAAGAAACTAACAACTAGGCTTCTCAAAGGAATGTTAAGGGAAGACTAGGGTCAAGGTTTTGTCCTAAGGATACTATAAATACTAGGAATTATACCTAGAGGAGAAAATAAATACTTTTATCATGTAGCTCTAGTAAGAGAAGAAGTTCAGGTTTTGTGGCATTTTAAAACCTTGGTGTTACCTAATGTGCTTGTTATTGAGAACATAGAGGGAGTTTATATTATACAAGTGTGGGATACAAATTTAGGTTCCAAAAAGGACTTACCATTGTGTATGATACCTTGTTGATGATCTCTAATGGAGTGATCTATTGGATAATGTTATCTTATGGTTTCCATCTCTAGGGTTTGAAGAGCCCAACTTCTAACAACCCATGATAAGATATTGTTGGGTGCATGTACTTCATATTATAAATATATATGAAGTTTTTGGGTTGTCCAAATGTTGTGTACTTGCATAATTTCATTTTAGCTTATGTCATCTTCGTAATTGAGTAAATCTAGTACTAGTTATGGAGTTTAATTTTACAGAACATTGAGTTGAGATTTTTAAGTGATTTGCAATTATGTAGAAGATAAATGAGAATTTTTTTTTCTATAATAAATTATTGTAATATGCCATTTTTTAGGTCACAATATTTTCAAGTGACCACTATTTGAGTGTGGATTGTCATTGGATTTAGATGGAGATAATTCAAGAGGTATTCCATATTGTTGGTTGCAAGTTAGAATATGGATATCCACAACATTCATGCAAATAATTTATAAGGAATGATCTATTGATGATGTAGAGATGCATGGTTGATTAGAAAGAAATGCTACTTGAGAACCATCAATTTCTTATGGAATTAGCACTTAGCAATCTTTTCCACCATAAAATATTCCTTAATGCATAATGCAAGTATTTATAATCACTTCAGAAAAAAATCAAGGGATTAATACACATAACATTCATACAATTTGGAATTCAAACACTTTGAAATTCATATATTCATCAACATAAAATGCAGAAATAATGAGATTCATAAAAATTGTTCCATGAAATGTGTGTGTGTGTGTGTGTATACACACACACACACACACACACACACACATTTAGATTGTGGAATATACATACAAACAATTTAGATGATGTTGAACATATATATATATATATATATATATTCAACATCATCCAATATACAAAGCGACAACAAGTCCCCTAACATCAAAAACATCCATATGGTGGCCTACATACAAAATGGAAGTAGTTCACCAATAATTGACCACTGCCACCCTCGCCACCCTCAGGAGAATCCTGGAAATCTATCTTTCTTCTCTTGCTCAAGGAATAATCTCAAGAGGTTCTAGGCCTGAGCATACTTCGACGCTCTGGAGACTGCACAAAGAATAAATAGTTATATCTTTTTTTCCTCAATGAATTAATAGACATACAAAATGATACTTTGTAATTTAACCTAATACAACTCATCACATATGTTTTTTTCATTCATGAGGGTCTTACCATCCTCCACGACCCTAATCTCCTTGCGATTCCACCCTGCATCAGTTACAAGGATCAAGTCAAGAGAATTAAACAAATATGCGTAAAATCAAATTCATGAAACATAAAAAATTATCATCAATGCATTATCTCATCGTGAATATCTCAGGCCTCGATGGAGATTCACTGGTATATGGATCACTAGGTTGTACAACCTCCTCTAAGATAACCTCTATTATGGTAGTCTCAGACAATGGGGCCAATGGAAATGTTGGGGGGTGGCATACATGTGGTGCAGATGGGTGCCCTGCGTGTGAATCTAATGAGGATGCGTGCAATAAGACTGATGATGAGGGTGGGATGTGATAGACCCTCATAGGCTATACAAGTGATTTCAGCTCCCTAGGCCTGGATAAAGGTAACCCATAAGCAATGCCCAGGTTCCCAGGGAGTGCAATAGTACTATAGTTAGAAAATATATCTGCATCATGCATACATATTAATAAAATTGAAATATTAGTACCAAATAATAAAATTCAAAAACATAAACACAAACAATTTGAGAATTATATGATATTTAACACTACAATGATACATGTGACGCGGGTGAATTTTCCATCCCAGATGGAAATTCACCTGTATCTCCTAGTCCCAAATCCTATAGAAACACAAGAAAATTAAAAATTTGAGGATGCCATAAAATAAAGAAATGACTATGGAGAATTTATCAAATGTGATACATACCTATGTGTGGGGTGCACCCAATGAATAGGTTTCCTTTACTATTGCATCAGTGGTGGGGCTAGGAACTCATGCATCCATCAATGTAGAGGGTCTATTGCTCGAACGTAACAATTTCAAAACAACATGCATTAAAATATCGATTTAAATACAAAAAATACAAAATAAATATATAATAATGAAGAATATAGAGAGGGTTAAGATACTAACCTCCTCCATGAATCTATGCTTTCCATTGGTTTCTATAGGCACATAGCATGTATGTCCACAACTCAAGCATCTATGAGGTTCACATGAATGACTGTTGTGTCCATGTGCCTTCTCCTCACTGTACTCTCTTACGCATGTTGAAGCTCCAACCCCTCTATCAATGTCACTGGAAAGCACCTCCTGCCGAGATAGTGCAACAAAGCTATTGTGTTGCACTAGGCTATGATTCAATGATGAAATGGGTAGTTTTACGTGTTTCACTCTCTCTACAACAGGAGGATTTTTGGTAGTGGGTCGGGCCTTCTACTCAGGGGATGAGGACCTAACACGGGGTCACACTTGGCATGCTCTCAATCTTGTGTGGACCCTCAACCAATGTTAAGGACCAAAGACTGAATAAAAAAGCACCACAACAGATATAGAAGAACAATATGAAAAATCTCATTTATTACTATCAAACCCTTAGGGTAGGGTAACATCATACAATGGATCCTATTATGGAAGGGATCCTCTCATGTTCACTTGCCTCTTCGACGGGGCATCCTCCTATTGAGATACCACTCCAAATACAATAATTCTCTTCATGTCCCATTACATTTCTTGAACCCCTTTATATATTACTACCATCACCTAAGAACATTCCAGAGGAGGAATCTTCTAAGAATTCCTCTTACATTTATTATATCTAATTACCCATTTATTTTATCTAACTACCATAGTGGGCCTTATTTAATAATATAGTGGAAATAGTCCACCTTACATTGAATGGCCTCTACTATTATCACTATGGGACCTATGCCCCCCCCCCATCCCACCCCCCACTACCTCTCTAGCTACCTTACATTCCATCCCCCTTATAAAAGCATTGTCCTCAACACTTGATGTACAACCATATACTAGGGTCCCATGGATAAGTGTGGACTACAATGCTGAAGTAGACTAAAGAACCATGGTCCCATTGAGAAATAGAATCCACCATGCTGAAGTAGTCCAACCTCCATTGTAAACCAGAGTCCCATGTCCAATTTCTCATGTGAACCCCACATGGAGGATATCGACACCCAATAACCAACTAAAAATTATGCTCCAAAGACTGACACCTGTCATGTGGATCCAAATAAGAAGATCCATCCACATAGTGGAAAATGGTCATAGAAAAATCTGGAAGGAATAATATCACCGTAGAATATGTTGGATGGATGCTGGTAATAACCATTGGCTCCCGATTTGTTACATTGATACTCTCTACAGAAGGTGGATTAGAGTTATCAAATAAAATATGAAAGTGGTTGTCATCCCAGAAATGACAACTATCCATATAGCAATCATCACAATCAACCTCCAAATCATACCAAACATATATTTCTTGATTATATTCATCCCTGATGTCTACCATAAGAAATATCTCATGCATGTTATCCAATGAATCTTGAATACTACGAAAACTATCATTGAGGTAGTTTGTGAGGCCATCCAATTTGACATCCAATATGTCATATAATTGGCATTTGAATGCTTAAGTAATTTGTATAATTTATTTGAGAGTTTGAGAGGACATATCCATATGATCATCCTATGAACTCTTCGGTCCCACAACCATCATGAAAAAACCCAAAAAATAGAACAATAATTTACGCCAAAAAATGGCAGCTTTTTCTAGAAAAACTATTGAATTTAAAATGTTCATAACTTCACTTCCCGGACTCCATTTAGGATGATTTATTTTTTGAAATTGGGTATAATTTTGAGAGGAAATCATATATGTAATTAGTTTGGGCAAATTTTTCCTCAAGCTACTACATTAATAAAAAAAATTGAGCCACCATCCGCAGAAAAAACCCTGAAAATTGTAGATTTTAAAACTTCGATATCTTGACTTACCGGACTCCATTTTGGTTGATTGTTTTTTTCAACTTGGGTGTTTTTCTGAGATAAACTCATATATACAACCAGTTTTTACAATTTTTTCACAAAAATATACCGAAAATTTATGGAATGTCACGGCCCTCTTGTTTCTTCCCTGAAAAAAAAAAGTCCGCAAAAATAAAAAATATTTTTCCACAATGTCTACCAAGGAAAGTGTTGTGATACTAATTGTTAAGGACCAAAGACTGGATAGAAAATCACCACAACAAATATACAAGAACAATATGCAAAATATCATTTATTACTATCAAACCCTTATGGTAGGGCAACACCATAAAATAGATCCTATTATGGAAGGGATCCTCTCCTGTTCACTTTCCTCTTCGAGGGGACATCCTTCTATTGAGCTACCGCTCCAAATAAAATAATTCTCTTCATGTCCCATTACATTTCTTGAAACCCTTTATATAGTACTACCATCACCTAAGAACATTCTAGAGAAGGAATCTTCTAGAAGTAGAACCTTCTAAGAAGTCCTCTTACATTTATTATATCTAATTACCCATTTATTATATCTAACTACCATAGTGGGCCTTATTTAATAATATAGTGGACCTAGTCCTTATATTGAATGGACTCGACTATTATCACTATGGGCCCCCTGGGCCCCACCTCCCCCACTACCTCTCTAGCTACCTTACAACCAACCCTCTGAAATTCACTAATGTCAAAGTAGTTGACATGCTTACCCAAAATAAACGCAACCCATAATTTTCTCATAAACTATAATGGCATCTCCCTGTTATTGTAGGGAGGTTAATCAAAAACCATATACCGCCTATCCATTCAATTTTGACTAATATGGGAATGGATGCACCCGTCAATGGAGATGTGTTTCTTGATCAATGGTAGTTATTTTCCATTTCTAGGATCTCTAAATATAGACAATATTTGTTGTTTTTAAATTCCCATTTCTTTGACTTGGTTTCTGTCCAAACCAGTGCTATAGTACTAATGCATTCTTGCCCTATAATCAGAAATAGAGGTTAATTCCCCTTGGGAACTTGCAATGTTTTTCACAAATCCCCTTGAGTGTTTACAATGGGTGGTTATGGTGGGTTGGGGTTTTTATCTTCTTGGTTTTCTTTTGAGTAGTTTACGTTGTATTGGGGTTCCATTATATTATATATGCTGCAATTTAAAATCCATGGCATGTAAATTAGGTTGGTTTTTTTAATTAAAATACAAAATTACAATTTTTTTTTATTTATATTCTTGGGAGAAAAATACTACATTGGAAATGATTGAATTGGGTTAAAAATAAGATAAATCAAACATACTTGGACATAGTGGAAATATAATCCCTTCATTTATCCTCTATAGCTCCTCTCTCTTTGCTCAATGAGAGTTAAAACATGAGCATGATTTGTGCACAATGAGCACAAATCACGCTTGTGGCTCTTTAAAAAAGTTTAATAGAAGGAACATGTGTGCATTCTTGCCACTAAACCTACGTCAAAATCCTCATGTAGTTTTGGCCACTTCCAAACCTATAGGTTTAGGAATGCATGCACATTCCTAAGAATGCGCATTCATTCTTGTGAGTGTGTGTTCCTGTTGACCCGCTTTCCACTTTTTCGGCCACAAACTTCTTTCACTCACCCTCCACTGTGTTCAAATGTCAAGTTCATTTGTTGTTAAGATAGCTACAAGGTATGATCATTTTGATTTCTCAAATATACCTATTTTTCCTAATCCTACATCGAACACAAAAGACTAGGAAGACAATCTTCCAAGATTGAGAGAAGTGGATGATGATTGTCTTGCACAATACTTGATAGATTTTCATGAATGTATGCATCAACTGGGTATTTTTCACCAAGATGTTCTTATGAAATTTTTTATGATCTCTTTGGATTGAGATGCTCGTCAATGGTATAGATATTTACCTACTACTTGTATTGCTTCACTGAAGGATTTCCATGTGCTATTTCATTTTCATTGCAAACGGTTTTATCCAACTAAGCTTCTATATGAAAATTGTTGCAATGGAGAATTTGAATCATTTTTAACGCATACAGAAGATTGTTCTTGTAGTAGTCAAGAGGACGAGGAATATTTTCAAGAATATATAGTTCCTTATTTTATTGAACAAAATCAGGACTCTTGAACATAATATTACTTTTTCTCTTAAGATTAATTATGACATTCAAGAACTTACATAAGCTTACAGAAATCAACAAGAAGAAGAGCAGATTCTTCAACTAACATCTTCATACATTCTTAGAATTCAACCCAGGTATCATGAATATCAGGTTAATTATGATCAACAAACTTTCAGATCAACATGTTCAACGATGTTTATTAGTGGCAGAGTGTATGTTGACTATGTAGATTTTGATGAGGAGTATCATGTAAATGTACTACTACCATTTTTTCTTAAAGATAAAGAGCTTATTGTTCTAGGACCATAATCAATTGGAGTTTATAAATATCATGTTAACATATCATTTTCTTCCTTCATTTCATTGGAAGCATAAGTGGAAGAGAATGAGTTGATAAAAAATGCAAAAATACCAGAAAGGCAGTTCATTCATTTATACCAAGAAAAATATTCATTGTTGATCAAGAAAATTTCTTCTATATATTAAAGGACCCTTTTTCAATTTGAATGAATTCAATATTGAATCAGGGATGATTTTAAAGATGGAAATTTATTTTAAAATGTAGAAACCTTGGCGAATATTACTAATCCTTCATATGCCAACTATAAATGTTTGGCGATATTTTTGTAAAAATATTCAAATTTCTAAGGATTTTATATAGTTTTTATAAAACATTGGCGATTTTTAAAGTAAAATAATTTTATCCTATAGAATTTGGGCGAATCATTTTAAAATAGCGAATCTTGTTTTTGGAAAAACCATGGAAAATTAGCTCAAGAGCGAAATTTAGCCCCTAAAATCATCCATGTATTGAATAATATGCCTACTTTTGGCACAGGGGTAGACCCATGGTTCAACACTTCAATAATGCAACAACAAACCCTAACTACTGGCCCTTTCAGCAACACCTGCAGAGAAGATGCAGTCTCACCCAAAGTAGCAATAGGGGGTTGCAAGACACATGTGTCTACAACCAGAGGAAATGAAAAGTGAATCCAAAACAACAACACAAAACAATCTAGTTATCCCTTACCGTACTTAAGCTTAATCTACAAGTTATATCTCAGATCCAACAAAGTAATGCATTAACAACATATCAAATGAAAAATAGCATAGGATCAATCACACAGAACAACAAGATATGTGTGGTTCACCCTCTCCCTAGGTCTACGTACATAGAACTATGTTTCTTGATATATTAGATGAAAACATACAGTTCTATATGCGCACTTAGCTTGCAGATCTCTCTCTTTTTCTCTCTCTTTCTCTCCCCTCCCTACGCACCCAGTTGAAGATCCAGAATATAAGAATGCTCTCACACACAATACTTCTCTCACACATGACAATAATCAGTCAACAACAATCGTAGTCTCTCCAACCCCTTCCCAGGTCTTCTAGACCTTTATTTATACATTACATGACCAACGTCTAGGTGTCGAAACCCTAGATCCCAAAACACTAGGTCCATTTGACCCATATTTTTAGGGCTTTGGCAGCCTGTCTTTCCTTCTTTTCCGTGAGGTGCTCCAAATCACTCGTTGACGTCTTCTTCCGCTTGTTGAGTTGTCCCCGATCCATATTCTTTACTGATCTGTCTTGTTTGATATTCTTGTTCAATAACTCGCTTTCCCTTACTTCTCTCCTTCTTTTCTGCTTCTTTGGCCACTTCGACCCATTCTCAGTTTGTGTGCCTTCCGCATAGCTCATACTTCATGCTTCTTCCTTAATCTTCGCTTTCTTCCATAACCAAGGGACAACACCTACTGTGTTTGAATTTATAAAAATAGAGTCACCAGACTATATGTATGAATTGCATAAATATTCTCTATTATAGTGTTTACCTTTTCTATGCTTATTCTTGAAAAAGTACATGCAAGGGGATTATTCAAATAGATTGATGCTTGCATGGTTTGATTGGAAGTTTGATTACACCTAAGAAAATGGGTTGATGTTGATTAGTGCATTAATTTAAACTATACATAAATAAGCTTGTATTTGATCACTTAACTCTAATTTTCCGTTTGCATAGCAGTTTTGTTTTTCAGTTTATATAGACAATTTATTTCAATTGTGAATAAGCATGGTTTCATAATAGAGAAAGAAATTATGAGAGATAGGTTTTCAAGAAATGGTTTTAGAGAAAGTACAGGTATTTATGGGGTCCATGAATTCAAAGGGTTGTAAATATGGATAGAAATTGATTTCAAGAAATGGTAGAAGGAATGGGGTATATGTTTTTTTAGTTCCTCAGGGCAACACAATCCACAGATGGATCCTAATGTTGTAAAATAGAAAAAAAATTCAACGTTTCAAAAAAATTTGCAAAATATTTTCCTATTTTCTTGCCTATTTCTCATCATATGAATATTTGAATCCTCGGTGCAAGTAAGTATTTACTATTACATACTTATTCATAGTCATTTCATTATAAATATTTCTCTCAACCCAGGATTTTTAGATGAACCATCTTTTTCTTTGGGATCACAATCTCGAGTTTGGTCCTAATTTGAAACCAATGTTTTTATCCAAAATTTACTCCCAATTTCCCCTAATTTGTTTTTATTGGACACATAATCCTTGGGATTTCATTTTGTAATATTAATGCATATATGAAGATTCGTAGGTGATAAGAAACGTCTTTGGATATGGAATACCATCAATCATTTATTGTTGTATTTATGCACCTATCAAGATAATGCAATGGATATCAGGTGTGGAGTTACTTTTCTACCCTATCTGACCTGACAGTGGTATTAAAGCCATGTTAACTCCATGAATAACTCCATGAATTATTCTCTTAGTGTTTCCTTTCCATGAGTGAACATAAAATTCTCAACCTTCCTGCCAGTCCTTTTGCACTCTAGTCTAACCAATTCCCTGGTCATTCCTCAGTCACTCAGTTCTTTGTTTAAGGTTTTTGTATTGCACTTGATAGAATGTATATGCTAGATTATTCTCTCAAACAAACCCTAATTTCTATATTGGTAAACCCTATAACCATCACCAATAGAATCTTGGAGTTCCTTGGGTTTCCTACGGTATTTCTCCATATCATATATCTCTCACTCTACCAATATAATTCTTAGAATTATCAAACCCCAAACCTTGAGAGACAAATCTCTCATCGTTTCCATATTCACTGGAATCTGATTCAGAAACTTATGTCTCAACTAGAATCCATCGACCTATATTCTAGACACAATTAGAAATGTCAGACTATCTTCTAACTCCCATTTCATTTGTTTCATTCCTAAGGTTTTCTGGTATCACACCCATTCTGTGCATGTCATTATACTGGTATCAAACACATTCCATGTGTTCCATTCTACTAGTATCATGCCCATTCCATGCATGTCATTGTATTTCTATCATGACCATTCCATGAATGCCACTCCTAGGGTTTTCTTCCATGCCCACTCCTGGATTGAGATTTAAATTACAATCAAACTTTATTACCTCACCTTCTACTTTTTCTTACCATTAGTGTATCTCCATTTCATGTCTAGTAGCTACGTCTATTCATAGGAAGAATAGTGCTATCACTTTCTAACGATGTTAGTGAACATTGACTCGAGTATTTCCTTACGTGTGGAGATTGTTGCAAGATTTGACTACCTATTCAAGAAACAATTACATGTTGGAACTCTCTACATTAATTAATTTCATTCTTATGTCATATATTCTTCCGTGAATCCAAATTTTTTGTTGTTAGTTTGAGTTTATGGAAATGGATGGTTTTTTTTTCAAACAATAATGATGGTTTTCTTCCATGCAATTTTGGATAGAGTTTTCTTGGTGGTGCCTGTGCGAAAGTTTTTGAAGGTAGAGAGCTTGAGTCACATTGGAGAAGATGATCCTCCAACTTGAGATCCTACAAAGATATTGTTTATTTGAAATTTTTTAAAATACCTTCACCATGACAACAAATGTTCCATAAAGTTTCCATGTTATACATTGAAAGCTTCAATGAGATCTTATTGAAGGTGGAGTTCATGTGGACTCAAATATTTTGAGCCATTTATTTCTACTACATCTTCTTCAACTATACCAGGCTTCTCACACCCATAAGAATCCCATTGAAGAGGGTTGGAATGAATTTTTAAAATGAAAGGTCGTGGAAAAATGATCAAAGGTAGGGGGTTGGCATAATCCCCATGAGAGATTTTACTTGTAGTGTGTCCATTGCAGAAAGAATAAAAGCATAATGAAACAAGCTTGCTAGAAGGGTGGAATCTTATCTCTAAGAAGAGATGTGATGGTTGCGCTCATTCACAAGAAGATGAGTACAATAAGGCTCCAAAGGCCTTTTTACATCAAAAATGTATTCCGAAACCATAGACATCCAAAAACATAACCTTATGAGATGAAGCGCCAAAATTCATGTGTGCCCCATTGGGGTCAGTTAGTACATCAACTTCCCGGGGTTGTAACTTTTGCATACGATCTCCATTTAGGCGCATGATACACCATTGGAAAGGTTTATCCAAGGACTACACATTAATAAGGGATGATTTTAGGGGATAAATTTCGTTCATGGGCTAATTTTCCATGGTTTTTCCAAAAACGAGATTCACTATTTTAAAAATGATTCACCCAAATTCTACAGGATAAAATTATTTTACCTTAAAAATTGCCAAAATTTTATAAAACCTATATAAAATACTTATAAATTTGAATATTTTTACAAAAAATTGCCAATCATTTATAGTTAACATATGAAGGATTAGTAATATTCACCAAGGTTTCTAAATTTTAAAATAAATTTCCATCCTTAAAATCATCCCTGCACATTATGCCATCACACTTTGAATTTGTTTATAGTGTGAGTGTGGTGAGCCCAAAAAACATTGTTTAGGACCTCAAAATGACCCCAGAAGTTTAGGACCCAAAAAGATAGAAAACAATTGCCAAGATGAAATATGTAAGTGAGCTAGTTGGAATAGGTGGGTGACCACCAAAATCCACTTGGATCAATCCTCCCCCCTTAGGAAGAAATGGTCTCCATTTCAATGAATTTCCCCATCAAATGAGGAAATTTCTGCAGAATTTGGCCCTGGGTGAGCCACTTTCCTTGGTGTAGGAGATACCCTGATTTGACAACTCGATAAATATGGATCCTCTGTTGGCAAGTTCCCTTGACTTGTGTGTCCATGATATTATTAGTGGATTCTTGTTCCATGCAGTAAGGGTTGAGCTATATGGGTGTCAATTGTTCTACTATCTCTGAGGTGTCCAATAGTGGTGGAAAATATGATCGAAGGAGGTACACATTAAATATTGGATGCAAGAAAAGGAAGGGGGGAATGTTGATCTCAAAATAATTATCACCCACAACCTTGGTGATGGTTTAAGGTCCATAAAAAAGTTGGAAAAGCTTCCAATGAGGCCCCGTAAGGTGTTCTTTCTACAAGTGCAACCAAACTTTATCTCCCACCTGAAACTTGTGTGGCACTCGGTGTTGATCATGGAACTGGTTGTACTTGGAATTGGACTTCTGTAAAATATCTTGAACATGTTGGCAGATGTGTTATATTTTCACAATGAACTAGGTAGTTTTGTCGGCTTCAGTTTGAGCATGGGACGAGTTTTCCTGGGTGGTCACAAGGGGTAGTGCAACATACGTCGTACCCAATGGTTGAAATCCCAACCCCACCCGAAAGGGGTCGTGGTCGATTGAGCTATGTATGGATATGTTGTAGTTGTGTTGAAGATAGGTAAGACTCTCATCCCATGTGTGGGGATGTTTGTAATTGTACATGCAAAGGATATGCACGATCATCTGGTTGATGACCTCAGTTTGGCCATCCATTTGGGGGTGGAAGGCAGTGGATTTGGTGAGCTTGGTATCCAAAATTGACCAATAGCTTGACAAGAATATGTTGAGAAACTGAATGTCCTGATCCAATATGATTGCTTTTGGTTTCCAAAAATGTACCCACACTTGTTCTAAGAATAGCTTGGCAGTGGCCTCTGCTGTGATGCTCTTCTTGCAGGTGGCCAGAAATGCCATGTTAGAAAAATAATCAACCACCACAAAAACACAATCATTTCCCTACTTGGTTGAGGAAAGGCCAAACATGTAGTCCATCGAGATGGATTCCTAGGGCCTTTCAAGAGTAATAAGAGGGCTATATAGGCTTTGTTTCTTAATGGCTAGTTTGGAAATGGTGCATGCAGTGCAGGACCTGATATACTTGTTGACATCCTGTCGAATGTTTGACCAATAGAAATGTTGTTGCAACACTGCCACTGTCTTTTCTATGCCAAAGTGTCATGCGACCCAACTGTAGTGGGATTCCCAAATCATCTTCGCTCACTCGCTAGATGGAATGAAGAGATGGCCCAAATGGAACAACAACCTATCTTGAAGATGGAAATTAGTGACAAATTTGTTTTCCCCCATCATCTGGTAGGTGGCAGAGAAGTCAGGATCTTTCTGATAGAGTTGGGGCCATCTGGAGGTCTCGTGGCTACAGTCTTTTAGCACTGTGGCGAGTGCTACAACTGGAGGGAGGATGAGGCAATAAACGACGTAATTGGTGATTCTTATCTTATACCTGATGTTGAGATGGAACTGTTGCAAGTATGTGGACCACTTCTGATTGTTATCACCATAACAATTATACATGAAATCCGAGTTTCAGATTTAGTAGGGGACTAAAGAGATGTAGAGACATGGTACAATTTGGAGGACCAGGTAACATATGACGGCATGTGGACAAATATGGTGGTAGTGTAAAAGAAAGGATCTAAGAGACCGTAGATTTTGAAAGAGTCCCAGATCAACGATCGAGACCCATATTGGAGGACGAAATAAAATGAAGTTTAATTATACAAAGGCAGGCCAAGAAAAACTATCGTGGTTTCATTCACGGACACGTGGTGCCCTTAGAGGTACATCGGGATGAAAAGCGGTCTGCCTAAAACCATTTTCCCAAAATCCTCTATGACATGTGTTCTAATGTCATTTGAATATGTCAAATCAACAATTTGTGTGGGGGAAGCTGATGGCTAGTCAAATCACCTCATGCCACTCATTTAGGTACTTCCTGTCCATGCAATACCAGGTGAACGTCACCAGATAACTAACTCGAAGGATCATCATTCGAAATAGATTGATAAAGCATGATAAACCAACATACTTGCAAGTAATCTTGTCAGAAATTCATGATTAGAACTTAATGACTACCGATCTTCAAAATATGGGTGGTGTTATTCTGCTCTGGGCAATCATAGTCTCATTCATAAGTAGAGTAATCTCAAACTGGACCAACTTCCTGATTTTTGTAGAGTTAAGGAAAAAAAAATCATGTTCTCTGCAAAATTGCAGGACATGGACAAATCCAATCAAACAATATCCAGTGAAACAAGATTTTCAGCTGACATAGCAAGTTCATTAATGAGTGAGAAAGAAAAGTTGATTGCACAGATATTAGCAACTAAATTCCATACTGACCCTGTGACAAAACCATAATCATAGATCAGACTAAATCCTGTCATTAGGGATCTAATCATCAATGGACACGTGCACAAACTCTACAAGCGAGCAGTGAAGAAGAAACATAGAAAATGACAGAAGGCAAAAATCAACTCTAAGGCGATTGAGAGCATTGGGGAAAACCAACCAGTTTGGTTGAGAACTCTAAAGGAAGAAATCACCAAGATGGAATAAATTCTCAGGTAGAATCGAGTACGTTCCATAAAATTTTGGACATATGGCGTTCAAAGAAAAATCCTCAGATATGTCAGACCTCTTTGTAACGATCCCTGTAAAGTAGGAGAATTGTCGTTATACATTACTTTTTTTTGTAACCGACCTCTATCTTTAGAACTATGGGGAAGTTCAATCATTTTGAATCCCATTGTAAATCATCTATATATATATATCATCCCGAGGATGTATAAGGAATGAGAGAAAGAGGGCCCTACCCTCGTAGCAGGAAGGTTTTGTAAAATCATGGAGCTAAACTAAATATATAATGTAGAAGCGGTTGTCGAACTGTTTATGAAAAGATTCTAATTGGCTGTGATATGAGTTATGTTTCCTTTCGTAGTATGTATTCCTTGTGTTTATGAAATCTCATTCACAATTTCCTCTTTTAAATTGGAGATTTAAAAGTCTGGAATTCGTCTGATGATGCTCTAGAATTAGCAATTTAAATTCATGTGATTCTCTTCTTAACTAGGTCAGAATTCATTTAAATATGCTCTGATGCAGTTATGTGTTTATCTTTTCCTCTATCGCCATACAAATTTTTAATTTAAACTTATACTCATTGCCTCATTTAGCCTTTTTCCTCTTGATAGTTCCCATGATTTGTAAATGTGTTGTTCATGTTCAACACCATAGCCCAAGTATCACTTCTATTCTTTCAGCGACTTTATAACACTCGACAAACCTAGCCACCAATATCCAAAGAAATATCAAGTGACATGAGAGAGCCCCCTCTGAGTTGAGAAGGCTAGTGCCTCATCTCTAGAGCTGGTTGAAGTAGTTACCCCTGTCCTATGCTTTGACAGCCGAGCAGATTTACAGGGTGCTAACATTCTGGCATCGTTGTCAGGGATGAAATTGAAAATTTTTCCCTGGGAAAGAACGACATATTTTAGTTCTAAGGTTTGAGAGAAGCAGACACTTAGGAACATATTGGTTGTATTCCTTCTATGGCGACTCCACACATCAAAAATCATTTTGAAGGTGATTCCACTAGTAGAAGAATCCAAAATTTTCAATGGCGACTCCACTCTCAATGCAAAATCTAGCTTACAAAACATTATTGGCGACTCCACTCAAACTTAAAATGGGATCTCTTCCAAAGAATTTTACTATTTGTTATAAGTTACCTTTGCTCCTTCCTTGAACATTCCAAACAAATTTTTCTTTACCTGCTGCATTCTAATGATGATCATGAGAATCTTGAAATTATATATACTCCTCTTAAAGTTGTATATGCATATCCTCACTGTATCATTGATTTTGATAAAAAAATTCCATCTAGGCCATGTGATGACCATAACCAAGTTGATAAGCCCCATGAAGCCAAGGATGATATTTCTCCTCCTGTACATGGTCTAACATCCTCCAAGACCCAACATAGATACATACCCTTGAAGCTACCCCAATTCCTCTACGATTTCCCTCCAAAGCACTATGAGTATCTACTTGTGTTTGATGGGGAACCTGATGTCATCTCAACTGAAAAACACATCCAAGGGTTTGATCATTTTATAGATTTGTTTGAGATTGACCATGATGATGTTTGTATGAGGGATTTCTCTCAATCCTTGAAAGGGGACACCAAAGACTAGTTTAAACATTTGCATCCAAAGACAATTAGCTCATGGGAGGAGTTGAAGAATGTCTTTTTAAAGTTTTGGGGCAAGAAGAAATATTTGGATCTACAAATTATAGAGTTATGTGCCTTGTAAAGGCAGAGCAATGAAACTATTTCTATATTCAGTAGAAGGTTTTCCAATATTTACTACAAATTTCCTAAAGAAATTCAACCCACTAAAGATGCTTCCATGCTCCTTTATACAACGACTCTTTATCCAAATTTGTCTTTCCTCCTGATGGTAAGAATATCTAAGTCCTTACAACAAATGTTTGATGATGCTTAGGATATTCAACATAATATCCAAGCATGTAAACAGATTTGAAGTGAGGATTTAGATGCTATAGAAAATGACAATAAATATGAACGAAAAATGGTTGATTTGAATCTTGAGCAGAGAGTTAATAATATCATATGCCCTCTTGAAGTCTTTAATGCCAATGATTCTGCAAAAAATTATATTCCACTTGTTGAAAGAGGAGGTGTTGATTTATCTTATGATCCATCCCATGATAAGCACGGGGTTGATTGTTTTATGTATTCATTTGTAGACAGTCAAGAAGATGAGTTTGCAAATCAGTTGTTTGAAGAACATGTTGATGTTCCAAGTTTGTTCTTGTTAGATGACAATGTGTATGTTGTTGGTTTTCCTATATATGATGAATATGATGATGATTATGATGTTAACTCCATAGAACAACCAATTGCATGTCCTCTATCAGAAAATGTTCCTTTTCAGCAGTGTAACGAGAGAAATCAGCCTACATATCATAGTTGCAAAGAAGAAAGTATGGAATCAGCTGAAGGGAATTCTTTTCCTTTATTCTTTTCTGCATTTAAATTGTTAAAATAAAATTACAAGACAATCATTGAGGCAAGGGAATGTGTGTTGATTCCAAATCACATTGATTCACTAAAAAACATTGACAAGAAATTGTAGCAATCTTCTCATGTGTTTGATAACCCTGGTACTTAATACATAGAAGGCCTTGTCAGTACAAATTTGCATCCATTGGTCGAAGACAAACCTAAAAATGAGTGTGTTCAGAAATCCAAAGAAGTTGAAAAATGTGCCTATGACAACAATGAAGAAAATGAAGAAGGGTTTGAATCAGGTAAACGAACCTTGCCATTTTGCTTTTCCTCTTTTGAACTGTTGAAACAAAATGTCTATAATGTTTCAAATCAGAAACCATCTAGGCATGATGTTGAATATGAAGAAAGCAGTGGACTTGCAAATAAAAACTCTCTTCCATTATGTTTTTCTTCCTTTGAATGGTTGGAAGAAAATCATGATATACCTAAGGAAACAGGGAGTTCTGACTTCATTCACAGTCGCACTATTTTACATGAGAAGATTGTTATCATTGAGGAAGGCCAAGGACATTCACATGAATTAAACTATCATTGCTTGAAAAGGTATTCCAATTCGAAGTTGCAACTTGTTCTTAACCACCATATTAAAAAAGAAGAAGTTGATCAAGAAATTGTTGTTAAAGGTCATTTTCCTTCTCCTGAAACTAATGTATATGTTCAACAATATTTCCAGCAAGACAAAGTGTTTCAAAGTTGTCTTTCTTCCCTTGAAAATGACGTGGTTATCCTATTTCTAAGCTTCCTAGACATGGATGAAGATTTTGAAACTACTTCTATGGAGACTCCAAGCAGAAAAAAAACACTTGTGAAGAAAACTTGCTCTTCTGTCTTGGCTCATAAAAAGGAAATATTCTTTCATATGATTCATGATCCCAAGACACATTATATGGAAAAGGTTTACAATGAGAATCTACAAATAACAGTGGATTGCAAGCTTAAGGATAAAGAAAGTAACGAATCAATGTCTGTATGAAATATGAGTCTTTTTACACCAGACGATGTTCTCCATCCATATTTTCCTTATGATTCAAGAAATTATTACTACCAGACTTATCAACGAATCTATCAGTTTCAACAAGTTAAATCACTTGAAAAGGAAAATGCAGTGGAAGGAGTGAAACATGATAGTTGTTTTGTGCATTTTCTAGAAGATACATTTGCGGTCCTATTGGAGGAACTGAACAGTCCAGGTGCTTTTAAATTTTTAAGAATTGGACTTATGGATGAAATTTTGAACGAATTATCAACAAAAAAGCTTTGGAACAAGCAAGTGCAAAGAAAATAAACAATGGATATAATGTTGTCATGGCTACATTATAATTATGATTTCACTTGATTGACAGTCATTTTTAGCAGTTAGGGTAGGTAGGAGTGTGCGAATAAGATTGTTGGTCAAGCATTGCTTTAAGTTTTCAGTAGTATGTTCCAGCTGACATTTTTTTAGTATCCAGTTGAGAGAAGTTTGCAAATGTCCAGTTTTAAGATTTGGTCTTCACTCTCCAAGATGTAACAGGGTACACACACATGTTTTGAAAGTGGCCCAATGAAGAAGGAACTGGATCTACATTTATTTGCTACCACACAGTGAGGATAGCATCCTCGGTTGGAGCCTATGTTATCACCATAACAATTATACATGAAATCCGAGTTTTAGATTTAGTGGGGGACTAAAGAGATGTACAGACATGGTACGATTTGGAGGACTAGGTCACATATGATGGCATGTGAAAAAATATGGCAACAGTGTAAAAGAAAGGATCTAACAGACCATATATTTTGAAAGAGGCCCAGATCAACGACCGAGACCCATATCAAGCGGCAAAATAAAACAAAGTTTAATTATGTGAAGGTAGGTCGGGAAAAACTATCATGGTTTCATTCATGGATGCGTGGTTCCCTCAGAGGTACATCGGGGTGAAAAGCAGTCTGCCTAAAACTGTTTTCCAAAAATCCCTAATGACACGTGTTATAATGTCATTTGAATACGTCAAATCAACAATTCATGTGGGGGAAGGTGAAGGCTGGTCAAATCACCTCATGCCACTCATTCAGGTACTTCACATCCGTGCAATACCAGGTGAACACCATAAGATAACTAACTCGAAGGTTTATCATTCGAAATAGATTGGTAAAGTGTGATAAACCAATGTACTTTCAAGTAATCTTGTTAGAAATTCATGATTATAAATCAATGACTACCGATCTTCAAAATATGGGTGGTGTGATTCTTCTCCGGGAAATTATCGTCTCATTCATAAGTAGAGTAATCTCAAACTGGACCGACTTCCTGATTTTTGTAGAGTTAAGGAAAAAAATTCATGTTCTCTGCAAAATTGCAGGACATGGACAAAGCCAATCAAACAATATCTAGTGAAATAGGATTTTCAACTAACATGGCAAGTTCATTAATGAGTGAGAAAGAAAAATCGATTACACAGATATTAGCAACCAAATTCCATACTAACCCTACGACAGAAATAGAATCAGAGATCAGACTAAATCCTGACATGAGGGATCTAATCATCAACGGACACGTGGATGAACTCTACAAGTGAGCAGTGAAGAAGAAACAAAGCAAATGAAAGAAGGCAGAAATCAGCACTGAGGCGGTTGAGAGCATTGGGGAAAACTAACCAGTCTGGTTGAGCACTCTAAAGGAAAAAATTGCCAAGTTGGAATAAATTCTCAGGTAGGATCAAGTATGTTCCTGAAAATTTTGGACATACGACATTCAAAGAAAAATCCTCAGATATGTCAGACATGTTTGTAACGATCCCTGTAAAGTAGGAGAATTATCGTTATACATTACTCCTTTTTGTAATCGAACTTTATCTTTAGAACTATGGGGAATTTTAATCATTTTGAATCCGACTGTAAATCCTCTATATATATATCATCCCAAGGATGTATAAGGCATCAGAGAAAGAGCGCCCTGCCCTCACAACAAGAAGGTTTTGTAAAATCATGGAGCTAAACTGAACATATAATGCAAAAGCGGTTGTCAAACTGTTTATGAAAATATTCTAATTGGCTTTGATATGAGTTATGTTTCCTTTCATAGTATGTATTCCTTATGTTTCTGAAATATCAATCACAATTTCCTCTTTTAAATTGGAGATTTAAAATTCTAGAATTCGTCTAATGATGCTCTAGACTTAGCAATTTAAATTCATGTGATTCTCTTCTTAACTAGGTCAGAATTCATTTAAATATGATCTGATGCAGTTATGCATTTCTCTTTTCCTCTGTCGCCATGCAAATTTTAATTTAAACTCATACTCATTGCCTCATTTAGCCTTTTCCTCTTGATAGTTCCCATGATTTGTAAATGCATTGTTCATTTTCAACTCCATAGCCCAAGTATCACCTCTATTCTTTCAAAAACTTTATAACACTCGACAAAATTAGCCACCAATATCCAAGAAATATCAAGTGACATGAGAGATCCCTCTCTGAGTTCAGTAGGCTAGTGCCTTAGCTCTAGAGCTGGTTGAAATAGTTACCCCTGTCATCTGGTTTGACAGTCGAGCAGATTCACAGGGTGTTAACACTGATCACAGTCATTTTTCAATTTTCCTTGTGTTTGCATGAACTGGAGCAACTTATGATTGTTGTGGATGATTGTCTCTTTCCCAGGAATGTAATTCCTCCAGTGGAATAAATATTGTACAATGGAGTACACTTCTTTGTTGTAAGTAGGGTACTTACAGACAACATTTGATAGTGTCTAACTGTAATAGGCCACAGGGTGTCTGTGCTGAGTGAGAACTATGCCCACAACATAGTCTGAAGCATCTATCTCAATCTAAAAGGAATGTTGTAGGTCAAGTAATGAGATCACAAGGGACGAGCAAAAGCGCTGCTTCAAATCATCGAAAACACGTCGTGGTGACAATCCCCACAAAAAAATTTCCTACCACCAACCCTGATTAGTTGGTTGAGGGCCCATGCAATATGGGATAATCCCAAAATGAACCTGTGATAGAAATTGGCAAGGCCTAAAAATATTGGAAGCTCAGTGAGTGTGGTTGGGGCTGGCTAGTCATGAATGACCTGAATATTGGTTAGATCCACATGCACCCCATGCTCATCAACAATGTAGCCTAGGTGTTAGACCCTGTACATGTCGAAGGATAATTTTTCCAAATTTGCATATATCTTGTGTTGTTGCAAAGTGTGTAGAACCTTCAGAATATGATGAAAGTGTTATGCCCAATTCTTGTTGTATATGAGGATGTCATCCAGATACACCACCAAGAAATAATTGGTGAAAGGATGCAAGATATCGTCCATCATTCTCATGAAATTTGTTGGGGCATTCGTCAAATGAAAGGGCATGAAAAACCATTCAAAAAGACCTTCTTTGGACTTGAAGGTAGTTTTCCATACATCTGTCTTCTCTACTGGGACCTGATGGTAGCCAGAATTCAAAAAATCTTACTGAAATATGTGTCCCCCTTGCACTGGTCAAGGAGATCATCGATTCGGAGAATCGGGTATCAGTTCCTGACTATGATTTTATTTAGGGCCTGGTAATCGATGCAGAGTCACCAGGTCCCGTCTTTCTTCTACACAAGAACAATTTGTCTTGCAAATGGTGATGGGATGGATCAGATGTGTCCCTTTTGGAGAAGTTCTTGGATTTGATGCTTGATATCCTTGTTTTTTAATAGAGAGAGGTGATAAACTAACCCATTGGGTGGCAGTGAGTTGGGGGTCAGATCGATTGAATGCTTGAACTGACCATGCAGAGGTACCCTAGTGGGTTAGGAGAATATTTCTTTGTATTCTTCCACGACCTTATCCACTTAATTCTACTACATAGAGATTCTGATCGTGGAGGCCATGGATGTGGCTACAACCTTATGCTCACTTTGAGAGTAAATCATGAAGAAGAAAAAATTCCTAGTCTGAGAGATGACCTTCCTACATTGCTTTGTAGAGATCAAGGAAATGGTAATAGGTGGGACTACCTCGGGTATCCTATATAATTTATTGTCCATGGTAATAATACAACTGTGAAGCCTAAAATCATATACAACACGGCATTTCTATAAATAAGGTTGGCCCAAAATAACATCACAAAATTCAAGGGGAGAAACATCACACAATACCTCATCTTTGAATGGCTTGATGCCATATGACGTGCGACACTGTTGGTTGACGCTAATATTGATTCATTGGCAGAGCCATGTGATGGTGTATGGATGAAGGTGCGACATTGTCGACAGGGCCAACCGCTTGATGACCTCCACTAAGATGAGGTTCTTCTGGCTATATCTATCAACGATGAAGTGCAATGGAGTGCCCTCCACCCACATATGTGAATGAAAAAAGTGCTCTCCTTATTTTGGTTCATCAGGTTCATCGAGCTAGATCTTAGTGGTAGCAACCGTGACACTTAGTTCCATGTCAATAATCTATCTACCCTTTTATGGTTATGAATCAGAGTCATAACCCACATCTGATTCAGAGATTTTCACCTCAACCACCAATAACTTCTGTGAGCAAAAATCAACAGCTTTATTCTAGGGGATATTATGGAATTCATACCACTTCTTGGTGTCTTTCTTCGTCTTTCCATTGTCCTAATTTGTCTGTGGATTTGACTAGTTTTACTAAGTATTTCCATCTTTTCTCTGCCCTTTGTTCTACAGTTTGGGGCTTCCTTTTCCATACTTATGTTGTGAGGGGTTCCCATACCCAAACTGTCACGTCTTTTGTTTAATATTTTGCTCAATTTTGACAGCATATCGATAGGTCGCACCTAAGGAAGAGATATCCAGAAACTCCATTTTTGTATATATGTATATATGCATCCTTTCATAGTACTCGAGCACCAGATGTCTCTTAGAGTCTTTGATACCTATATTGGTGCACAAGGTATGGGAGATATTTGTGAACTTTGGCACTGTTTGGTCCCATTCCTACCGCAGTGTGGTCCATCTTGTGTACAGGTCATCATAAATTTCAAAATGGTAGTATTGTTCCTTAATAACACCCCCGAAGGACTCCCAAGTGAGTGTGACTATACATAATGAGGGCTCCTATGTTTCCTTTTTCTCACAGAAAGTATCCCACCAATATTTGACATGGGGGACAACTTTGAGGAGCACAAATGTAATCTTTTCTCTATTGGAAAATTATGGATACAAAAATACCCTTCTAGTATATTCAACCATTTCTTTACAACATCTGGGTCTATCTAACCTTCAAATATGTGAGTATAAAATTTTATCTATACCTTGAAGGTGGCGAAACCTTTTCTCGAGGAAGATGTGTCACATGTTGTTAGTCGTCGAAGGATTTTCACAAAACTATCCATCATCTCCTTCCTTTGTTGCATGAGGGCTTCCTCCAGTAACAGTTTGAAAGGATCTCTTCTCCCAATGTATTTATTTTCTCCCACCATGGAAGGTCTCTTGGGAATGCAAGAGATATTTTCCTCAATATAAACAAGCTCGATACCCAATTGTTTGTACCCTGACCTCGTCGGGGACATGCACTAAGAACGACAATGAGCAGATCGCTCTGATACCACTGATCCAGATTTTATGAGGAGAATAAAATGAATAAAGATCTATATTATTAACACAAATATTCAATGAAAAATAACAGAGATACACTAAAACTTGGCTTCTATTAATAAAGAAATATGTTGAAACTGTAAAATGCAGACTGGAACAAGCTTGCTAGAATGGTGGCGACTTATCTCTGAGAAGAGATGTGACGGTTGCACTCATTCACAAGAAGATGAGTAAAATGAGGCTCCAAATGCATTTTTGTATCAAACATGAATTCCAAAACCATATACATACAAAAATGTAACCCTAGGAGATGAAGTGCCAAAAGCCATATGGTGACCCTTGGGGTAAGTTAGTACATCAACTTCCTGGAGTCGTAACTTTTGCATACGATCTTTGTTTTAGGTGCACTATAGCCCATTGGAAATGTCTATCCAAGGAATACACATTATTTCATCACAATCAAATTGCATCTATAGTGTGATTGTGGTGGGCCCAACAAACGTTTTTTAGGGCCTCAAAATGACCCCATAAGTTTAGGACCTGAAAATCTAGAAAAAAACTACCAAGATGAAAACTAAAACTGCCAAGATGAAATCTGTTAGTGAATCAGTTGGAATAGGTGGGTATCCACCAATATCCACCTGGATCAGGACATGAATAAAATACCTGCACAATGAAGATCAATGACAAGCAATACTAGACAAAAGACAAAGATAAATATATGACAAAAGGTAAAGCACATGTTCATTACATAGTTGCCCATTGCAATATAGGAGTAACTAAAGAGTTGTTTAATACTTCACTTACTTCTTGGGGATATGCATGTATTATTAACACAGGTGCAACCTCCCACATGACATTTTGAAGATATTTCTTCGAAGACATTGATGACAATGTAGATGACATAGTGTACTTTGTAGACACATCAAGCCTCAAGGCTTTGAGAATGGACACCATTAGGCTTAACTTGCTTGGACTCCTGGATTTTCTTCTACACAATGTACTCTATCTTCCTGAGTTTGAAATAAGCTTGTTGTCCCTTGTGCACATCAGATAGTAAGGCCACTCTGTCCATATGTTCAGTGGAAAATTTGATATAAGAACGGATTCCAATAACATGCTTGTTATGACTAGAATGGAAGATGGAATACTTTTGAATTTCAATGGGACATCTTCCCATACACACATTGTTGCATACCTCTCTCATCGTGACTTGTGTGTAATTCCATATAGTATTTTGTGTTATTCTAGATTTGGCCATATTAATTATGGCAGTCTTCATTTGTTAAGAAAGAATGGTTTTTTTTATTTTCCTAATATTCCTAGATAATTGAAGCAATCTGATGTTTGTATCCTTGGAAAATACAACAAACAACCCTTTCATGATTCCACTTTTGGAGCATGTAGAAAAATTGAACTAATTCATTTCGATTTTCGTGGCCCTATGCCTATTCCTTCTGCAAATGGAAACAAATATATCATGAGTTGTATTGATGATTACACTAGAATGTGTTGGGTGTATTTACTGAAAGACAAATCAAAAGATTTTGAAACATTTAAAAATTTTCATCTATGGATTCAAAATGAATCTCAATCTCGTATTGGCTCTCTTCGCATTGATAATGGAAGAGAATATACTTCTAATGAATTTTAAAGATACCTTCACCAGAAAGGGATCAAACATCAAACCACAATTCCATACAATCCCCAACAAAATGGTGTGGTTGAACGAATGAACAAGACACTCCTAAATATGGTTCCTTCCATGATGTTTTTCAATAATGTAAAATTGATGTTTTGGACTAATGCATTTCTATGTGCAGTTTATGTCAAAAACAAGTGTCCATCTCATTCTCTTAAAGATAAGACTCCTTATGAAATGTGGTATGGCCACATTCCTTCGGTAAGGAATCTTAGGGTCTTTGGTTCCACCTATTATGCCTTGATACCTAAGGAGAAAATAAGCAAGATTTATATAAGGAGTCAGAAGTGCATATTCTTGGGGTACTCAAATAATGCCAAGGGGTATCGTCTCTAGGATGAGACAAACAAGAAATTTATTATTTAAAGATATGTGATATTTCTTGAATCCAACAAGAAAGATGAAATCGTTGAGAGATAGCTTGATCATCTGGAAAGATTCACTCGTGTAAAAACATATCATGAATTTGATGATGAGATTCCATATCTTGAAGGGGGGCTCCCTATATTGGGTCAATCTCTAGAATCTCCTTATGAATCACCATATTCCCTTCATGAATAAGTTCCTGCCACTTCATCGGAACTTGAATTTCAGTTGGCTGATGTGATTATGAGGAATAAAAATATGATGCTTGATGAGAACTCACCACCATCTTAATTAGTCGATCATCCAGGGAAATCTCATAAAGGTCCACCAAAATGGCTCACAAAAACACTTGAAAGTGTTCATCCTGATGAGGTTGGAAGGAAATCAACTAGATTGTCCTCAAAACAAGATGGAGGTAATGTAGATAATTCAAACTTAGATGATGTAGATGATATGGATGTTTCATATGATTGTGATTTGAATTTATCTACTAAACTTGAACCAACTTCCTTTAAAGAAGATGCTTCTTATGATGAATGGAAATAATCCATGCAAAAGGAATATGATGCTCTCATCAAGAATGGGACTTGGAAGTTGGTGCACCCTCAATTTGGAAACAAATCAATCAGTTGCAAGTGGGTATTCAAGAACAAGTATATATCAGATGGCTCACTTGACAAGCACAAATCAAGGCTCGTGGAAAAAGGATTTGCATAGAAATAAGGTGTTGATTATGAGGATACTTTTTCCCTCACGACAAAATGGCCTACCATCCAAACTCTATTTTTGATGGTAGAATAGAATGGTTGGAAAATTCATCAAATGGATGTGAATACTACTTTCTTGAATGGATACTTGAAAGAGAATGTTTTCATGTCTCAACTAGAAGGATTGGTTGTGAAGGGATATGAAAATAAGGTATGCAATCTCATTAAATCCTTATATAGCTTGAAACACACACCATGAGCTTGTTGGAGTTACTTAACACACACCTAGGATTGATTTTTCCTAAGGTTTTTCCTATGTTTATTAGTCATTATTCAATCTCCTATATTTTAGGAAGAATATTCCTCTAGGGATAATATTCTCTTCAGTTTTCACTTCAGTTTGATCAATTGAATGGAGTCAAGATGCTACATTGGGATTATCACCATGCAACATTAGGATCATCAATAACTAATGTGAACTGTCCTTGGGATCATCACCAGACTAGCGCATTACCCATGACTCCCTAATCTCCTCCTCACTTCAATCTGTTCCAATCAGTTAAGTGAAGACGGATAGACTAGTTAACTCAACTAGGTGGCATTTCACTCCCATAAGTTCTCGAGAGACAAGACTAGGTGGCAGTTTACTCCCATAACTATTGGTGTGTGTCTAGATCACTCTAGAACACCACTATGGTGCATTGGATTCTCCTCCAGTGTGCATTTGTTGATTTATAAAGAGTATATCATGTGTAAATTATCATTCATTTATTTGGTTAATGAAAATTCTTCCATTTTTTCTCTCTTTCTTCTTCTCTCTCATATTCTCTCTACAAATGTGTGTGTAAATTTATATCTAGATCTATTCTGTGTGGGTTCAAAAAATTTACATGGTATTAGAGCCGATGGACTACTAGGCAAAATACACACCAAATTATTTTTTGCAGGTATCGAAGATTGAAGACAGCGGAAAAATGGAATTCCCAAAAGAATTCATTCTTACACCTTAAAACTTATTTGCATGGAAGGAGAATATGATCATGCATATTCAAAGAATAGGATTGTACATGTTAACCATGAACACATAGATAGAACCAATATTAGCCAAATCCAAGTATCTCAATCGAATGGACAAAGCATTCGGAACAATTTGTAGTCTCATTTTTCTTGATCTCCTCTTTCACATATCTTCTTATAAAACCCCCAATGAAGCATGGACCACCATGGAAGGGCTCTTTGGAAAATAGGATGAGGTGAGGGACACATGATTGAGGTGGAATTTCTCAAATTGGATCTAAAAAGCTTCGACAATATCCAATATTTCTTTACAAAATATAAGGATTTACTATCGCAACTCAAAGATTGCCGGGTTGATAAATCTAAGGAGTAGAAACAAATGGTTTTCACCATTCTCTCCAATCTTGGACCTAAATTCTCAGCGTTTGTATCCACATTCCATTCATTCATATTCACCTCTGGAGCCACCTAGAATATGCCTTCTCTTGAGGAATTTATAGAAACCCTTACACAAGAGAAGACCAAGCTCATCAAAATGGGAAAAATCAAAGGCCCAAAAGTGCACTCACTTACTCTGCAAGATGGCAGTGGTCATCAACATCATAAATCTAAATATAAAGAAAAAATGAAAGCACATGCAAATCCAAAGAAGGAAGTGTTATCACATAGAGTTGTGGGGGGAATAAAAAAAAATCATTTTATTCTTTTTCTTTGAGTCATAGGTTCTTTGTAGTTCTATGTTTTCTTCCTAGAGTATTTTTTCAGTATTCAGATTGCCTTTATAAACCCAAGTAAATTTTTCCTTAGTCTAGGATATTGTGTTTGTGTCATGGTTCAAGTTTTAGTCATCATGATAAGGAGTGTTATTTTTCACCAATCACATCCTTCTAATCACCATCATGACCTTGAAATTTGACTTCCATAAGTTGTGTGAAGTATCTCTAGCTGTTACTTTACCCGTTCATGTTGTCAAATCGGTTTGTGTTTTGAGCGCTGCCAACTCACTAACATAGTTCGTAGTGCACTCAAAGTACCCCCTTCATTCAAAATAATCATTTACTTTATGATATGAAAGGGGTTTTTATTGATTCAAGGTTTATCTCTAATGACTTACAAGGATCATAAATTTGGATATCCTAATTGTTTCCTTGAAGCACTAAAAATCAAATTTTAGAGCAGGTGCTGCAAATTGTGATTGGCACTACAAACTCCGCTATGAACTGGATGCAGAGGATAGTTGGCGGTTAGACCACTTGTAGGAATCCATGTGCAATTATGAAGGTATCAACATTCAACTCCAGGTTACCAGGTACTCTATGAACTTTTCCACCTTTCTTTAAGGTCTGGAAAGGGATGAGTGGTTGTTTCTCTTTATGGAACTACGAACTGATGATTGGCACTGCGAACTATCTTGGATGAGGGTTGGAGGTTAGGCAGATTGCAGGCATCTGGGTGCAAATCTGAAATTACCAGCATCAACATCATAGCCATCAGGTACTCCATGAGATTTTTTGTCTCGTTTGGAGGTCAGGAAAGGAGTTTGGTCTCTTTTTTTCTCTTGGCGATGTGAACTATCACAGGTGTTGCAAAATCACTGACAGAGGTGCTACGAACTCATTTCCTGTAGCAGAAGAATGTAAAGATTTTCTCATAACTCCAAAATGGTGATGTGGGTTTTTATAAAAAAATTTGTGGAGGATAATTATAATTTCATTGACTCTCTTTCCAAATTTCAACCTGACCCAATTTTTAATTCAAGAGATATAATTAAAACACCAGTGTGTTGCAAACTAGTGCTGCAAACTCTTTGTTTTGCATAGTTGTTGGATATTCACCTTGTTTGGAGGTTTCCACCTATCAAGGAAGGTTCAAATGGTATCCTAGTAATTTTTTGGACATGAGGGACATGTGTTCCATCTCTATATCAATTAGGATGACCTTTTTCAAAAGGAATTTATCATCATAGACAAAATCCCAAAAAAATAGGAATTTGTTAGGCTTTTGTTGGAATATTTTGTAACAAGAATCCTAATGGAGGAGGATCCTATTTAACTCCTTGGTTTAGACCTCTTAGGTTAGATATATATTATTCACTATAAATGAAAAAAAAATTGATGAGAAAAGGGTTGGATTCATGAGACAAGAGAGGAGAGAGATGGAGGAGAAGTTTTAGTTGCTCATTTGTAAGCTTGAGGGCATGTTTGTAATGACATTTTCTTCCATTAAAGATTCATGAAATATGTTATCAGATTGTCTTCTATGTTTTTCCATTTATTTGCTATCTTCTTCCTTGAAAATATTACAGGTTTTGAGGATCATACCATCCATTGATGGATGGATTCATGAACAACAAAGGATATGTTGTAGCTTTCCCATTTAATCATTGTTTATTGTCAAAGAAATCTCTATTTGTTTGCAGAAAGGATCTATGTACAATGAATTTTCTTCCTTTTTTCATATTCTCCATGCTTCTACTCATCATTATATATCCATTTTTTCTAATTTGCAATTTGATTTCCTTTGATCTGTAGGATGTTGTGATTCCTAGCCCAATGGAATGCTTCTAAAGACAATTTGTTGCCCTCCCCCCTTTTTCCCAGTCTTGCTAATCCACTTATTCAACCAATTTAATCCATTTATATTTTGATGGGTACTGGGATTACACTTACAACAGTATAAGTTTGAGTCTCAGTGCTAACGGGAAGGGTACTTAAAATCCTTCATTGATGCCTCCAGATCCAAAGGTGGAAAGGGAAGAAAATGGGAGAAATGCACATACTGCCATAAAGGATTCCATCCAGAATCTTTAGCATGCAAAAAAAAAAAGATATAATGACTCAAATACTTCAGAAAAATAACCTTGGATATCTCATCCCTGAGGGTGACAAGAAGAAGAAGTCAGAAGATCAGAATCCCAAGAAAGACAATTCTAGCCATGCCTTGATTGTCATCAACTTCTCTCCCAATGATTGGAACGTAGATTCAGGAGCATCACATCACATGGATACCACAGAATCATTCTACTCTTCATTGGATGCATGGAAAGGTCCTCCTATTCTGATGGGGGACAACTCTCCAATCAAGGTCACCGGCAAAACAAGGATTGAACTCACCAACAGAAGCTTCGAGAATGTGTTGCACGTTCCCAAAATTTTCATCAATCTTCTCTCTGTGTATCAGATGACAAATTCCATCACTGGAAAGAAAGTCATATTCACACTTGATGCAGTGGAAATCTATGAAACCAATTCCAAGGTTTCTACAGGTGAGGTAAATCATCAATCTAGATTGTATACATTTTCTGAATTTATTGAACCAGATTCTACTTTACTGCTTACCCATGCTGATGGAAGTAGTAGGATATGGCACAAAATGTTTGGGCATTTAAATTTCATATATATGAAATATATTAGCAATAAGGGATTGGTTGATGGTCTACCAAACATCCATTTCTCTAAAGGAATCTATGAGGGATGTGTTCTTGGAAAACACCCTCAAGAGAAATTCGACAAAGGAAAGACACAGAGAGATTCCTCTCCTTTAGATCTGATCCATAGTGACCTCATGGGACCTTTTCCTCATCCATAAATCAATGAAACAAGGAATGTGCTCAATTTTGTTGATGATTTCTCATGCTTCACATGGATTTTCTTTCTCAGAAAAAAATCATAGGTCTTTCAACACCTCAAAGATTTCAAATTCCTAGTTGAGACACAGTCAGGAAAGAAAATAAAAATCCTTTGAACTAATAACGGGGGAGAGTATGTCAACCATGAGATCCATAATCTTTTTCAAGAGGAAGGGATTTAGTTGTAGCACACAGTTCCCTATACTCCACAACAAAATGTAGTTGTTGAGCGGAAAAATAGATCTCTAAAAGAGATGGCATCTTGCATGCTACATGCAAAGCCTCTTCCACGCAGATTATGGGATGAAGAAATTAATTGTGAAACATACATCCAAAAAAAATCTCCCCATATATATTTCAAGGATAATACCCCCTACAAGGCTTGGAGAGGCCTCAAACCGTAAGTGAATCACTTTTTTATTTTCGGTTCATGTGCATGGGCCCAGATTCCCTCTGAAAAGAGAAAGACACTTGATCCATAGAGAACACGATGTATCTTTGTTGGATACCTCGATGGTGTGAAGGGATATAGACTTATTTATATTTCCTTGGACCGGCTCATCATTGAGCGAAGTATCCATTTCGAGGAAAGTGTCTTGCATGTACCTCAACAGCTGCATGCAGACACCTTTATTATTCCACCTATCAAAGATGATGAGTGTGCACATGACGACTCTTGTTCAGATGAGAGTTCTAATTTAGAGTCTTCATATGATCCAGATACAGAGTCAGTACAGTCATATGCAGAGTCAATGCTTCCAGATGCAGATGCAGAGCCAGAGAAAATGTCCAAGTGGGCCAAGACTACCCTTTAGGATGCAGGGGATGTTGTTGGGGATCCAGTTGATACTAGGAGCACTCGATATGATTTCAATGAGCCTCCTATTTCACTCACTGCCATTGAACCTTTTCCACCTAGGAATATTTTCTTGGTTCAGTATTCATATCCATAGTCTTATGGCAAGGCTGTTAGAAATCCCTTTTGGGAATCCACCATGCAAGAGGAGTACAACTGCCTCTTCGAGAACCAGACTTGGGATCTGGTTCCCATTCCTTTTTGAAGGAAACTTGTGAGGTGCAGAAGGGTCTACAGGACCAAGAGCACAACAGATGGACATATTAGCAGATACAAAGAAAATCTAGTATCCAAAGGCTTTCATTAGGTGCATGGCATTGACTATGATGAGACCTTCGTTCTAGTTGTGAATATGGATTCCATACATTTGGAACTTGCCATTGCGGAAACCAAGGGATGGGAACTCCATCATATGGATGTTAGGAATGCATTTATTCACAGTGATATCTCTAAGGAGATCTATATGGAGCAGCCCCAAGGATTTATGCAGAATTCATCTTTGGTCTGTCGACCAAAGAAGTCACTTTATGGCCTCAAGCAGGCCCTGAGAGAATCATATGCCAAGATGGACTCCTACCTATTGTCACATAACTTTGTACATTGTAAATAAGACCCAAATGTTTACATGCTCAGGATGACTATTTCACTTCTACTCTTAGTTTTGTATGTTGATGATTTGTTGATCACTAGTTGCTCGACTTCAACGATTGTTGCAGTCAAGAGGATTCTACATGACAGGTTTTTGATGAATGACATGGGTCCACTACACTTCTTCCTTGTACTTGATATCAGTCAGGATGAATCAGAAATCAAATTATTTGAGGCCAAGTATGCACGAGATCTCCTCGAGAGATTTCACATGATAGACTACAAGTATGCCCCGACTCCTTTCCTATCAAGAGTTAGAATTGAGGATGGTGGGGACACTCCACTGGTTGACAACACACTGTATAGACAACCAGTGGGGAACTTTTTGTATCTCACAAAATTCAAACCAGACTTCTCTTATTGTTATCAGATAAATCAGTAGGTGCGGACATTAACTGATCTCCCTAGATCCACCTAGATCTAGAACAAAACACACCAGAACATGATACTTTCCTTAAGTTTTAAATATTGAATTTACTAACTAAAGAGGGATAGGTGACATACAATTTAAACACCGCTTCTTCTTGCTATCGCCATCCTAGATCCATTCCAACACTCATACAATGATGATCCTACAAAATAACGCAACCAACCAAAGTGATAGCAATAGCATAAACTCAATAT
>JZKD02S1672679.1:624139-642472 GCA_000966675.3 Picea glauca | reverse complement strand
CAGTGTATATTTTGTATTTGGGTACCTAACATAGCCTTGTTTTTGGGACCCATTCTATATTTTAACCATAGTGATGTTCATGGGGGGTATTGCAGTTGCTTCACACACACCTAGGTTTTCTTTTTCCTAATATTTTTCCTATGTTTATTAGTCATTATTCAGTCTCCTATATTTTAGGAATAATATTCCTCTAGGGAGAATATTCTCTTCAATTGTCACTTCAGTTTGATCAATTGAGTGGAGTCTAGATGCTACATTGGGATTATCACCATGCAACATTAGGATCATCAACAACTAATTTTCATTTTTCTTGGGATCATCACCAGACTAGCACATTACCCATGATTCCATGATCTCCTCCTCACTTCACTATGTTTTAGTCTGTTAACTAAAGACTAATAGATTAGTTAACTCGGCTAGGTGGAAATTCACTCTTGTAACTACTCAAGATACTAGAATAGGTGGCATTTTACTCCCATAATTGTTGGTGTGTGTCCATATCACTCTAGACCACTACTATGGTACATTGGTTTCTCCTCCAATGCACATTGTTTGAGTTATACAAAGTATATCATGTGTAAATTATCATTCATTCATTTGTTTAATGAAAATTCTTCCATTCTTTCTCTCTTGCTTCTTCTCTCTCATATTCTCTTTGTAAATGTGTGTCAATTTCTAGCTAGATCTATTCTATGCAGGTTCAACACATTTACAGAGCTTGGTATGAAAATTTAACTGAGCATCTTCTGAAATTGGATTTCAAGCATTTCAATCTTGGCGATGCAACTTTGTTTGTCAAAAAAGTTTGAAAATTTGTTGTATATCTTATAGTATATGTAGATGATCTATTGATAACAGGGAACAATGAGAACTACATTACATCCATAAAGAAAGATTTGAATAAAAGCTTCGAGATGACAAAGTTGGTAAATCTTCACAACTATTTGGGCATTGAAGTGATTCAAAATTCAAAATACATATTCATATCCCAGAAGAAGTACATTGGAGAATTGTTGAACAAGTTTGGCATGACTGAGTGCAATAATGTTTCTACTCCAATGGAACAAAAATTGAAACTCACAGAAAAAAAAGGGAATGAACTTGAGGATGAAACCAAGGATAGACATCTTGTGGGAAGTATTATCTATCTTACTACCACTAGACAAAACATTTCATTTGTTGTTTGGATTCTTTCCAGATTCATGCAAAATCCTTGTGAAGGACATTGGTCTACTACAAAAAGCATTTTGAAATACTTGAAAGGAGCTCAAGATTTTGGACTCGGGTAGTCTAAGGGGGATGACTTCAACCTGATTGGATATTTTGATTCAGAATTTGATGGAGATAAGGAAAACAGAGCATCAACTTTAGACTATCTCATGAGTCTTCGATCAACAACTATCTCTTGGAGATCACACACATAGTTAGTTCTAGTAGATTCCACAACAAAGGAAGAATATGTGGCAGTTATAGAAGCTACAAAGGAAATTGTGTGGATCAAGAAAATACTTGAATATTTGCAGGAGAAACAAGTGAATTCTACTCCTCTTTTAGTTGACAATACTTCTACAATCAAGTTGGCCAAGAATATCATATTCCATGATCTAACCAAGCACATCAACAAAAACTGTCACATGATTCGAAATTATATAGAGGCCAAGACTATTCACTTAAGACATTGTTCCACAAATGAGTGAATTTCAAACATCTTCACCAAAGCACTTGGAAGAGAAAACTTTGAGAAGTTTAGAATGATGCTTGGACTTACACACACCCATCCAAATTAATGGGCAGGATGTTGGACACATAATCCTTGGAGTTTCGTTTTGTAATAGTAAGGTACATATGAAGAGTCGTAGGTGATAGGAAACGTATTCAGTTATAGAATACCATCAGTCATTTATTGTTGTATTTATGCACCTATCAAGATAATGCAATGGATATCAAGTGTGGATTTACTTTTCTTCCCTATCTAGCCTGACAATTTTTAATAAATTGTGTCTTGGATTTAGCTCAACCTACCTATACATTTTATGCAAGTCCCAATAAAATTTATGAAAGAACCATGCACGTAAGTCTTTGCAATTATTCACAACTCAGTTCAAACTTCAAAGCTTTACTTGTTTAGTTTATTCTCTAGTGTTACCAAAGTTGATTCCAATTATAAATATAATTGTGCTCTAAAATATGTATTCCAACAAAATAACATACTTTTATATTTAAATATGTAATCATATACATTCTTATATTAACTAGACTCAAAATATTGTTCACTTTTGAAATAAGATTGAAGGATCCTTGGAAATACTATCTACAAGGTCATATGCACTTGTCTAGCAGTCCACGTGATAGTCAACAAATGGATTTGGAAATCCAATGGCTCAACAACAGGAAGATCAGATGTTCATATTCATTTCTCCCCCCTTAATTTGTATGAAGGATACAAAGTAGGGAGGGGGGTTGGTGAAATCCAAAACCATGGTTTTGGAAACACTGATGTTGTAGCTAGTTATGCATTTCAAGACACTCTAGGAAAGTTATAAAACTATATAGCCCCCCCTGAAATGCATACATGAATGACAAGTTGCATATTGATGGTTTTAGTGACCATTGGATGGTGTGATGAGCATACAAATGAAGCTATGTTGTATATCAGGCCTACATTGGGCATCTACGAGAAAATCTATTTATCATCTCCTCTTCATGCAGAAGAAAGTTAGGGATGTATTCCTTTTCTGAGGCCTTAAAAATTCCATAGCTAAAAACTGCAAACAAAGTTTGATAGAAATAAAGGCAACACATGCAGATTTGTAGAGTATGAATATTTACTAAAATATTTCATTATGATTTCAACACCTCATAGATTTAAGGAAAGGAAATGTATAGCTTCAATGAACTTGATTTGAGAGATAAATTATATTTCTAATTCTTGAGATGAATATAACTATTTTTCTAAAATACAGTGAGTCCAATCTTAAATTAATCACACTATATTTATGGTAAAGAGGATTTGAAGAAGAAGCACCATGACTCAAATAACTCATCCATTGGAAGAGTCCAGACTTTGGCTCCAATTCAACTCCATCTTTCTCTAGAATTCACCCTCCATGGCTGCATCAACTTCAATCTCTATTTCTTTCTCTCTCCCCCCTTTCCATGCACAAACTTGGCCAACTGAAACTCCCCCCTCCCAACCCATACTAATTTCCTCTCTTTGAATTACCTTTCTTGACTCACACTCTTCCCCAAGATGATTGTACTCAAACCACATGTGACAAATAACTTTTGGATTTGACCACTCACACCCAACCTCTTACATGTATTCAATGATTGGATTTCGGAACACTCAATCAGAAATGGGAAGGTTCATATACAAATAACAATTTTAGGGAAAATGGGTTAAATTAATATACATGGGTATTGCCCCCTTGGACCCCTCTTGGACATTATCCTATAAACTCCCCTATATTGTGGATTAATTAATCCCCCATATATTCTATATGTCCCCTTATCATATGGCATCACATTTGTTATTAATAAAACAAGGTAGTACAATTCACATATTACATCGCTTGGTCGTAGCCACATATTATATCTACATAAACATTAATTAAATTGGGGATTACAGTAGGGATGTTACATTCCCACTCCCCTACAATTGTGCACCATCCTTGGTGCACTCTATTCTGATACACACACAAACACACACACACACATATATATGCAAATTTACATCACAATACTTAGAAAATAAAATTCTGCAATTTTACAATTCTAGCAGAAGCTCCAACCAAAATCTCATGTTCCTCTCAACTTTCCGACCCAAGGAATGAGCCATTATTTTATCAAGGTCCCCAGCATAGTTGGCCAGGACTTTGAGATGTGGTTCTGGAACTCTAGCTACTCAAAACGGAGTCTTTCATTCTGTTTTCTTCAAAACTATCAAAACTTTGTGGGTATTTTTCCTGAATGTTTTCTTCATGCTCCCATGTATTATATTCAAGACAGTAATAGCTCCATTGAACCTTTACTATCCCTATTGATTTATTCTTGAGCACTTTGACTTTCCATTCCAGGATGCATACCGGTTCCACTCGTAAATCCTCTTTTTTCTCCACCTGAATCACATTCCAATCAATTATGTGGTTACGATCAGGCACATATTTCTTTAACAATGATAGATGAAATACATTATGCACTTTCATGGATGTATACAAAGTTAACATGTATGCAACTGGCTCTATCTATTCTAATATTTCAAAAATCCCACAATATCTTTCTACCAACTTCGGGAAGCTTCCTAATCTTAGAAAAATTCTCTTTGCCTTCACTTTCAAAAACACATCTTATCCTACTTTAAAATATCTGAAAACTCTATTCCTGTTTGCATAAATTTTCTACCTATCCTGGGCAGCCTTCAAAATTTGCTTTATCTTCACCATCCGATCTTCCATTTCTTTTAACAATTCTGGCCCAACAACTACTCTATCTAGTGGATTATCCCAAATCACTGGTGTTCTACATTTTCTTCCATACAATTCCTGAAATGGACTCATTTTCAATGAGGCCTGATACCCATTATTGTAGGAAAATTCAACTAAATGAGTATAATCTTCCCACTTTGATGGTTGATCCATCACATACATTCTAATCATGTCCTCAGTTATCCTATTAGTCCTTTATGTTTTCCCATCTGAATCTAGATGATATGTTGTACTAATATTTAAATTTGTTCCAAATCCCTTGAACAAACCCTTCCAAAAATTGGAAGTAAACTTTGGATCTCTATCTGAAACTATTGCTTTCAGCACTCCATGTAGCCTAGCAACTTCTCTCATATAAATTTATGCAATATTTTTTTCCTTATGAGTAGTCTTTACTGGAATAAAGTGATGACCAGTGTGTTCTAAGACCGGGAGGTTTGTGGAAGGTCTGCATGTAGTTGGTGATATTCTTACCAAGATAAGTGTCAATTGTGTGATAAATTACATGTTGCATATTTATTTATGTGTTTATTTTTATGGGTTTATCCCATGTGTGGTTTATAACTATATTTATATTTATGGGTATTGCTTGTATATGTTGCATGTATATGTTTAATTTTATTTCAGTAGGAATCTGTGCATTTACATGATTTATTTGTCTGTTTACATTATATATATATATATATATTTCTGCAAGAGTTCTGTGTGTATATGTTTTAATTGCATGCAGTTCGAAAAATTTATGTGTGGCATAGCTCAGTTGGATGTTGGGTATGTTACAGTATGTTGAGAAGAGAATGAAAGCATTTTCTGGAGTAGCATGGCATGACCTGGGTGGCTCGGGATGTTACAATATGGTAATATGGTATCTGATATTAAGAGAATGCATAATGTACCTTATGTTGGGCCACCAGGTTATCATAAAACTATTGCAGTTGTCAAGATCCAATATTATTGGCTAGGAATGAAGAAAGAAGTTGTTGATTTTATTTCCAAATGTTTGGAATGTCAAAAGTTAAAGGTTCAGCATAGACACCCAACTAGTTTGCTACAAGCATTACCCATTTCTGAGTGGAAATGGGAAGTTGTAACAATGGATTTCATCACCGAACTGCCCAGAAAAAAAAAAGCGACATGATTCTATCATGGTAATGGTGGATAAGCTTACTAAAGCTACCCATTTTATTCTAGTTAAGCTCACTCACAAGGAATCCAACATTTTTTATATTTATATGAGAGAAATTGCTCGATTACATGGCATACCCAATACAAATGTGTTTGACAGAGATCCAAAATTTACCTCAAATTTTTGGAAGGGATTATTTAATGGATTTGGAACAAATTTGAATTTTAGTACAGCTTATCATCCATAATCAGATGGACAAACAGAGAGGGTGAATCAAGTGATTGAGGATATGTTGAGGATGTATGTGATGGATAAACCATGAAAATGGGAATATTACCTACACTTAGTAGTTTTCTTATAACAATGGGTACCAAACATCTCTAAAGATGAGCCCATTTGAGACACTTTATGAAAGAAAGTGAAACACACTGGTAAGTTGGGATAACCCAACAGATAAAGCAGTGGTTGGGCCGGATTTACTCAAGGAAATGGAGGAGAAAATGTTGAAAATAAAACAAAATTGAAAGGTTGCCCAAGACAGGTAGAAAAGCTATGTTGATAAGGGAAAAAATCATAGGGAATTTAAATTTGGGGACCATGTATTCTTGAAAGTGAAGACCAACAGAAGTTCCCTGAAGTTGGAAAATTTTTCAAAGTTGGAATCTCTCTATTGTGGGTCATTTTAAATCCTATAGAGGATTGGTCTAGTAGCTTATATGATTGCATTGCCTGCATCTATGTTTGTTCATATTGTATTCCATGTATCACTGCTCAAGAAATATATACCTAATGCTAATCATGTTATTTATTGGAATGTGATTCAGGTGGAGCAATAAGGCGCTTCCCAAGTGCATCCGGTACGCCTTTTGGACAGGAAAATCAAATAGCTTTGGAATCAAGATATAGGGCTTGTAAAGGTCTAATGGACCTGGTACAGTCCTAAGGATGCTACTTGGGAGCATGAGGATGAAATGTAGGTAGAATACCCACATCTTTTTGAGGATTTTTGAAATTTGTTTTGTATATGTGTACATACTGCACTGAGCACAATGCATAAATAAGGGGAGGGGATTGTAATATCCCTAGGCCGAACCCAATTGTAAATGTAAATACAAATGTATGTAAGTTGGTGAGTTGTTTGAAATAATTTTTGTATGCACCTTCCATGGTATAGTGCACGCATATACTATGCACTAAAATGATGAAGTGTGTACATTCCAGGATACCACACACACCTATGTTGCTTTAGTCAATTTTTCCACCACCACCATGATGGAATCATGTTGCTTCATTGTTCTGGGAAGATTAGTAATAAAATCAATTGTGAAAACTTCCCACTTCCATTCTGGAATGGGAAATGGTTGTAGAAAACCTGTTGAGTGTCTATGTTCTGTCTTTATTTTTTTGAATTATAGACATTGGTCTATGTAATTAGCCACTTCTCTCTTCATTTCTGGACAAAATTATTGGCTTCTTACTGCTGCAATTGTTTTCTGATATCTTGGGTGCCCGACATATGGCACATTGTGCATCTCCTTCAGCACTTCAGTTTTCAGCTCCCCAGAATTCAGCCCATACACCTTACCTTTATACATGAGAATCCCATCTTATTTCAACTCATAATAATCAAATTTCTATTGAAAATTACCTTTTTGTAATGTCTCTTTTAGTTTTAAATAATTTTGATCTGAATTTGTTGCTGAAAAAATTTAGTCTTTCAGATCTGTCATGTACATGCTAATGGTTGCAATATGCACTTCATGAGCTCTCATGTTGAGTGCATTGGCCACTTGATTTTCCTTTCTCTTTATGTGCTTAATTTCGAAATCATGTTCACTCATAAATTCCAGCCATCTAGTTTCCCTAGCATTTAGTGTTGGTTGTACAAACAAATGCTTCAGACCACAGTATAATTCCCAAAATATAATTCCCCCACATTTTCAATGCATGTACAATTGTTGTTAACTCCAATTCATGTGTAGCATAATTCCTTTCATGCTCTTTTAATTTTCTGGATTCATAGCATACTGCATGATCCCTTTAACAAATAAATCCATTGAGTCATTCCTTGCATGCATCGGTGCACACAAAAAAATATTCATTTGGATCTACAATATTCAATATTGGTGCACTTGTCAATATTCCCTTCAACTATTGAAAACTCCCTTCACACTTGGAAGTCCATTCAAATTTCACTCCCTTCTTTTGCAAAGAAGTGATTGGACTTGTAATATTTGAAAATCCTTTTATGAATCTTCGATAATAACCGACAAGAACCATGAATGATATGACCTATGTCACATTATTTGGCATTGGCCATACTCTAATGGCCTTTATATTCTCAAGATCCACTACTATCCCTGTTGTTGATATTATATGCTCTAAGTAGTGAATCTTCTTTTGGTAAAAGATGCACTTACTTAGCTTAGCATACAATCTATGCTCTCTTAAAACTTGCAACACCATTCTTAAATGTTTATCATATTCCTCTTCTGATTTAGAATAGATGATTATATCATCTAAGAACGCAATCACAAACTTGTCCAGGTATTCCTGAACACTCCATTCATCAAGCACATAAAAATTGTTGGGGCATTTGATAGCCCAAATGGCACTACCATGAATTCATAATTTTCATATCTTTTTCTAAATGTTGTATTGTTGTTGTCTTATTCCTTTATCCTTACTTGATGATAGACTGATCTCAAGTCAATCTTTGAAAATTTTCTTGCACCTTTCAGCTGATCAAACAAATCATCAATTCTGGGAAAAGGATACTTATTCTTTATGGTAACCTTATTAAGTTTCCTGAAATCAATACACAACCTTAAGGTTCCATCCTTCTTCTTCACAAAAAGAACTGGTAATCCCCAAGGTGACACGCTTGGGCATATATACCCCTTTTTTAACAACTCTTCAAGATGCATCTATAACTCCTTCAATTCTGGTGTACCCATTTTGTATTGTGTCTTGGACACTGGGGAAAATCCGTATACCAAATCCATAGAGAAGTCAATGTCTCTCTTTAGTGGAAATCCTAGAATTTATCTAAAAACATCTTCAAAATCCCTCAAGACTGGATGGTCTTCAATCCTTGACACTTTATCTTTGGCTTCCTCCTCCATATGGGTTGCATCCCTTCCTGAAGCTCTTCTTCATATGCATAGTTTAAATCTCTCTAACAAATACAACTCTTGGAATTCCTTGAATCATGCCTTGTTTCCTTTCCTCATCAAGACATGTGATTGTCTTGTGGTAATAGTCTAGGACAACATGATGTTTCTCCAACCAACCCATGCTAATTAGACAGTCATATGAACCCAATGGTATGATATTTACATCCACCTTCACATTGAATCCATTCATGTCTATTTGAAAATCTTTAACCAACTCATTGATTTTCCTCTTAGCCCCCGTGGCTAACTGAACTTACCAAGATTTCTTATTCTTTCTAATTTGCAAGTGAAATCTTTCAATAATGTTATCATTTATGTAACTATGGCTAGATCTGGAATCAATTAAAATTTATATTGGATGGTTATCAATGTTACCTTTTATTTCTATCATGGGGGGTTGATACGTTGCCTACTTGTTGTCTAAGGCTGCATAAATCCTTGGCATGCTTCCTCCCATGTCTTCCATTGTTTCAGCCTCCTGAATGTTTTGGAAAATACTCATTATTTCTCCTTTATGAGGGCACTCCCTATATAAATGATTCCCCTCGCATAACCAACATTGAACAGGTTGTTACCTTGGCCTTTTCCCAAATGAATCTGCATTATTTTGTTCATTTTGGGTTGTATGGCCTTGTTGATTTGCTTGGGAGTTATTTCTAAAAAAGGGTGGCATAAAACCTTTCTTCCTTTGATCCTTTTTCCCTTTCATCTTGTCATTTCAAGCCTTTTGGAACACTAGCCTTCCTTTTCTTTTCTGATAAAGGTGCCTTGCTTTCCTTATGGTTTCTTCCAAGGTCTTTGGATTATCATATTGAATCTTGTCACTATACAAGGAGGGTAAAACATTTAGAAACCTTTGGATTTTAACCTTCTCATCCTTGATGAAGTAAACATACTTCAATAATTTAAATAATCACTTCTCATATTCCTCCATTTCCATGGTTCCCAACTTGATTTCAAAGAACTCTTTCATCTTTCTCTCATAGTAATGCTCAGACAAATATTTCTCTTGGAAATATCCTTTGAGCTACTTCCATGAGATCATTTTCTCATCGAGGTTCTTGGCTTTCTTAAGTTGATTCCACCACATGGTTTCCTTTCCTTGCAAGTGCTAGGTGGCAATTATAGCTTCTACCAGAGAGGGGTAATCATGCAACTCAAAATATTTATTCATTCCCAATATCCATGACTTTTCCTCTTCTCCTTTCATATGCTCACCATTGAAATTAGGTGGCTTGCTTTTCATGAGTTCACCTTGCAATATGTCTTCCTTAGGCATTCTTCTTTTCCTCCAAAAAGGAGACACACTTGGGCTGCTCCCTGGCCCTGATCTTGCATGATTTCTTCTAGTGGACTGCCTTGGATAATTATGGAGCCTGCTCATGCTTCTTGAATGCCTATCATTTCCATGGTCATCCATTTTTCTATGGGATCTTCATGTTGATACTTGTCTACCACTAGCTACTTTCTTGGTGCCATAATCCTTCTTGACTTTCTTATACAACATATTTAAGCTCTAAAGTATCTCCTCTTGAACCTTCATAATCCTTTCATTATCAACCCTGTATCTCTACACTTCCCTATGCATACTTCTCATAGTGACAGACTCTTGCCTATCTCTTCTTCCATTTGACTTTGTATTAGCATTCCCCATGCTGACATGTATACCTATGAACAATTCCTCATGGATGTAAGATCCTTGATCATATTCCATAGCTCTAGTCCTCATATAAGAACTAAATTTTCTTTTTGTACCTCTAATTCTGCAAGAAATGTGCATGTAATAATTGTTGATGAGATAGTTCTTTCGGAATTATCGCATTGGTTTTTTCATTTTCAAGTTTTGGACCAAACCAATGTGGTCCATCATCTCATATTATTTTCCTAATGATGGACCACATTGGTTTGGTCTGAAATGTCGAAAATGAAAAAACCAATGCGATAATTCCAAAAGAACTATCTCATCAAATCAATGGTTGCAAAAGTCTTAGAACAGTAACAATTGTTGTTAGAACATGTGTATTATAAAACATTTCATCATATAGAATACATGTTATTTCTTCATCAATTTCTGAATGACAAATTTTGATTTTCTTTATGCATTCCTCCCAATGATTGAAACCTTTCCCAAAATCAAGCTTTGGTTTGAAATTTATATCCTTCCGAAGTTTTTCAGGGTGTCTTTGGCCAATGGCCATCCCCTTCGCCACATGGAATCCACATAGCTTCACCTCTCTCATGCCATCTGACATGGCATGGCCATGACCTGGTTCATCATCCCATGATGATGACATAGGTGTTGGTTGTAGGGAATATCTCCCGGTCTTCGCAAATAATGGGCCTTCATCCCTCTGGCATTCTTGTACAGGTCTACAACATATTCAGAGCCCTAAAGTCCCGAAGTATTCTTTCTCTCCAAAATATATGGTGGGGATCGATCCAACCTTAGATATGATAGTTGATATTTTTCCAAACCTAACAAAAGGTTTAGAATTGACAAGGGTCCTACACTAAATTCGCACTCCTTGAGCGTTTTCATCAACAATCAAGACTTAATCAATCATCGAGCTCTACGGTCCGCTCGTTCCAACATGACCACTTGTTAACTCCTTCCTCATTGTGCATGTAGATCCTATGCTGACACATATATGATAAATCCGATGGTACTTATCAAAGTGCACTACCTCCTGATAATTAATTCTCTTACAACTTCAAATTACACTTTCACTCTCCTCCGTTGATCTATGTCCTCGATAGATGGTTTGATCTCCACTTCCCACAACTCTGGAGAATCTTGGTCACCTCCAAGCCTTGATGATCGACAAATCTAGATTAATCATTGTTTGTGATGGATGACTAAGGTTGTTCTTTACTTCACAATCTATCAAATATGGACACTTCAATGAGTGAAATTTCAGGGCTTCGATGCTTCGACATTAAACACATCCTCATAAATCCTCAAATCTCTCGGAGTCTCAAAGTTCTGGAGTTCTGAAGTTTCAGAATTCCTTGCTACATACTCTATATTTTTTCCTTTGGGATGGTTTCATAACTCAAACCTTACATATCCCAGAGAAATACTTCATCGAAGTACTTATGTTTTCCTCCCACTAGTTGATCGAATGATTGAGAAAAAATCCCAATGGATCCTTGATCTATGATCCACATAGCTCTTGAATTCCTCCCCTTGATATTATGGTTAATAGTACCTCTTACTTTATCCTTCCACTAAAATCGATCTAATGGTTGAGAGAAATCCCAAAGGATCCCTAGATCAATAGCTCGAGTTGGTTCAGGATTTCGACATTCGGGGATTCTGGTCGTTTAACACATTTTTACTCCTGGAGTGGGTCAACGCTGAATTTGACCATAACATATATCCAACCATCAATAAGGATTCCAAAGATCCTTATATATACCTCATGTGTTACTTCACGACTGAAAATTTGGTCAAGGTTTAATGATAAAGTGGATCCCACGACAACGAATAGGAACCGCCAGTTGTCGATCAAACTCTCTGGTAACCATGTCACCAGTTTACCTTCGACAACATTAGACTATTGTGGAGTTCTAACATCCTGTATCTCCTGACCTTCGAAGTCCCAAAGCTCATATGGATTATCTCCCTTTCATCATAGTGCAGGGTTCCAGGACTCTGGTCATATGGAACTTTGAAAAAACCTCGAGAGGGTTACACTCTTAAATCTTATCTGATATCTGGTTTATTCTGTGGACTTGAGCCTGAGGTCACTTGTACAAGAAAAAATGGTTTGGCTCCCTTTCACAACCCACGATTTAATCCTGGTCATTTATCCCATCAACCTTTCAAATGGTCAAATCCTTAGGAATTTTCAAATTTATCATGATGAATTTTGGCCATCAATCACGAGATCAAACACAATCTCAGTCGTCGATTCTCCAAATTGCCTGCAACTTTGTAGGCGGCCATTAAAACTTGAATTTTGACCATTCCAGGTTGAGTTTCGATCTACAACTTCTGCCTACTCCATTAAACCTATCAAAACATATGAAGTCATTAAAACTTAGATTTCACTCACTAAATTGGGGATTTATCTCTAAAATCTCCATTGTTTCCCACAAATCGGTCATAGACAAAATATGCAACAATGAATTTCACAAATTCACAGCGATCTTGGCCCATACAAGCCCGTTGTTTGAACCAGAATCTTCGATACCATCATGTAACATCCCCCAGTCCATTTGAAGGATATTATGGTGCGTAATACTCTTAAAAATGATTTTTTTGCTAACTAATTAGCTATTTTACCATTAGCCAATTTCCTATGGCTTTCAGCTACGAATTAAAATAGATTTAGCTATTGTCTTTAGCCACAAAATAGAATCATTTACAACATGATATTAATCAACATGAAATGCAGCTGAACAACTCATTAAACAACATATAATCACTTACAAATACACAGAGTTCATGAATGTAACATCCCCACTATAATCCCCAGTTTAATTAATGCTTATGTAGAAATAATATGTGGCTATGACCAAGTGATGTAATATGTGAATTTTATTACCTTGTTTTATTAATAAAAAATGTGTTCCTAGCTACTAAGGGAACATGGACAAGAGACATGGGGGCTGAATTAATCCACAAGAGAGGGGAGTGTCTAGGATAATGGCCAAGAGGGGTCCAAGGGGGAAATACCCATGTATATTAATTTAACCCATTTTTCCTAAATTTGATATTTGTATATGAACCTTCCCATTTATGATTGAGTGTTCCCAAATCCAGTCATTGAATATATGTAATAGTGTGGGTGTGATTGGTCACATCCCAAAGTTATTGGGCACATGGGGGTTGAGTACAATCAGCTTGGAGAAGAGTGTGAGTCAAGAAAGGAAATCCAAAGAGAGGAAATTTGTATGGGTTGGGAGGGGGGAGTTTCAGTTGGTCAAGTTTCTGCATGGGGAGGGGAGAGACAGAAAGAAATAGAGCTTGACGTTGATGCAACCATGGAGGGAAAAATCTAGAGAAAGATAGAGCATAATTTGAGAGAATTGGAAATGGAAAAATGAAGGGCCAGGTTGTCAGGACTAAAGAGTGAACTCATGGGTGAGTTGCACTAAAAGAACAAGTGTTTTTTGTTGGTTTAATAATAGTTTTCCTAGCAATAGTTCCATTGAGTTCCCAACTGAGAGATTCCTAGCTACCTATTCCATAGATACCTTGATAAATGAATGGGACGCCTGAGGGAATGAGATCAATGAAAGGGTACATTCCTTGGGTTGGACAGGTCAAGAGGAAGAGAGTTGGTGGAAATCGGGGTATTTGTAGGAAAATATCAGCTGGGTTGAGATTTTTATGAGTTGTGAGTGGACTGTGAGAGACCACCCTCTTTTGTTGATTGCTAGCCTCATCTCAAGGGTGAATGGATATTGATATTTGGAACAGTCAGTATATGGTTGGGTGGAATTTCCATCACAAGTAGCTAGTTGCACAAATATTGTGAAAAGATAAGTGTTTTATCTTGTTGTTGTGTTAAATTATGTATTTAATTGTTGTGCATGAACTCTGTGTATTTAGAAGTGATTTATATGCTATTGTAATGAGTTTTTTAGATGCACTTCATTTTGATTAATAGCATGTTGTAAATGATTCTATTTTGAGGTTAAAGAAAATAGATAAATTTGTTTTAATTCATGGTTGAAAGCTACAGGAAATTGTCTAACAGTAAAATAGTTAATTAGTTAGCAGAAATTTTGTTTTTAAGAGTATTCTGCATTGTAATGTCCTTCAGATGGGTTGGTAGATGTTAAATGTTCTCTTTTCATATGACATGTGGCTCCATTATCTAACAACCATTCACTAGATGATATGGTTCCCCTTTGCTCATTTCCTTGAACCCTATCATACACACTTGAATGAAATTCCTTCTCCATCCACCCAATGAGATCTTACTCACTTATTCTATGTTTGTCTTTTGTCCACTGAGAAATAGCTAAGTGACCTGCAACTAAGCACCTATGTTTCTATTGTACGATCCTATACCTACAACTCCTATGTTTCTCACGACTCCATTATGGCTACTCTTGTGGCTTCTCTTCTCCTTTGCACTGATTATATATCTAGGTGAAATTCCTTCTTCACCCCTTCCTAATATATCCTTAAGTAAAATTCCTTATTTTCTCTATCTATGGTTGGATTCATCCTATGATCTCTAGACTAACATCCTTCTTTACCCATCTAATATCTCATTAAATCATTATCCTTTGTGGCTCAAGCACTTGAGAAAAAAAACATCTTTGCTCATAAGTAGATGGCATAAGAACATGAGAAAAAGTCCTTCTTTTCTCTTATGTGCTCTCATGTGGATTAGATCTCTAGATAGAAGTATTTCTCCACTTAGATGAGATCTCCTTGTTGACTTCCCAACCTCCTTCCATTGCTCAAAAAGCCACCTAAAAAAAAATTCCTGCTAAAACTTCCTATGTATTGTACCTGTACAACCATGTATGTGATTGTCAAAACTATGACCTGCATATGTACGCAATTTATCCCACAGTGACTTGCATACACCTACAAAAACACTAGTTCTCCCTTAGTACTATTGTTAGGGACCTAACCCCTCATGTAGGTAGAATAATATATTATGATGTAATAAAGGTCAATATTAATAAGGCCTAGCAATAAGGAAGAATAAGTCGAATGTAAGAAGACCTAATAGAAGCTTCCACTTCTAGAAGGATCTTCCTCTAGATGGTTCTTTTGATAGACATATTTAGTATAAATAGGAGTCGAGGGTATGAGAGTGATTCTCTTGGATATTGTTGTAATAGAGATATGCTCAACTAGAGGTTTCCCCCTCAAAGAGGCAAGTGAACATTGCTCTCAGAATCAAAGTTCTCTTTCTAGTGTTATTCTGATATCTTTTTCATATTATTGTAGTGTTGTTCTGGTTATATTGTTTTTTATCTGCCATTGCTAGCATTTTATTTCTATTTTGCATACTTTTTATATATGGAATATTACAAGTGGTATCAGAGCACTTTCCTCGGCATAAAATTGTGGGTTTTTTTTTTTTTTTCCAGGGTAGAGACATATTTTGACATCTTTAAGCTACAAAGATCTGTTGTTACACACATAAACCCACGGTTGAGGGATTCATACACAGAGGAAATAAATGTGGTACTTAAGAGCACATATTTTGGCCACCCTTTTAACCCCTGTTGGTACCCCTTTGAGTGGTAGTGCATCAGAAATCACCTGTATATAGATCGGCCTAGATTTTTGGAAGCCCTCTTTAGATAAACTAATCGACTGCCTGACTACTATAGTGCCACCGAGAACAACACCCAAAAAGATACTCTCTAGTCCCTGAGTAGTTAGGTAGTATGATTAAGGGCAGGATCTAGCCTCCTTAGTTGGTTCCCTAAGATATTGGGTTGAGTACTACTGTTGGAACCCACACGTATATCAGAGAGTGAATGCACAGGGCAAACCCTTGTCTATAGAACCCTTGAATACCTAACCCTTGGGGATGAAAACAAAAAAAATAAAACATACAAGATCTATTGTTGCACAATTGTGTTCGAGTTGCCAAATCACTACACATTTCTTCCTGGTTAAGAATTTGGGCATTTCATCACTGCAGTATTCTTCAGACCGGAGTATAGCTCCACAAGTGTAAAAAAAAAAAAAGTCTGGAAATTTTTGTACCATTAATTGAGACATATTCCATTGGATTTATATCTTCGCCCTTATCACATTCATACCTATCATTTTTCAGAAAAAAAAATTACCCCACCCACCCCTTTTCGGTTCCCTCGTCATCATGGCCCATACCCATAGCCAAGACTTGGAAGCTCGCTTCAATACCTTTCAATCTAATTTCACAGAGACCCAACAAGAAATGGGACATCTTAGTGCCAATATCTCCACCATCAATACAAACATGCATTCCTCCATCGCCGCCTCAATTGCAGAACTCAAAGAAGACCTCAAACAAGACATGACTACCCAGCTTGAATCTGTCATTTCAATGATCTGCACCAAGTTGCATATCCCTATAGATCCCCCTTTATCTGACCCACCTTTGGATACCGAAGTTGAAACTTCCTCTCATTCCCGTAATTTTCAACCCCATCACTTTTAGCGTGACCTACGCCTTCCACGGGTGGATGTGACCAAATTTGATGGCTCGGATCCCACTGGTTGGGTCACTCAAATGGAACATTATTTATCTTTGTATGGAAATACAAATGACTTGGCCAAACTCCGGTATGGTTTTCTCCATCTAGATCAAGAACGTTGGCAATGGTGGAAATGGAGAAAAACTGCCTGTCAAGGGTATGTTGCTTGGACACAATTTGTGGCAAAGCTTTATGAACGCTTTGACATTGACACCAAACATTTAGGATGTTTGAAAAAGTTGAAACAATATGGCACAGTGAAAGACTTTATATCTTCTTTTGAGCGATTGGATTTTCATACAAAGGGCATGTCTGATGCTTTTTTCCGAGAAGGTTTTATCAGTGGCCTCAAGGAGGAGATTTGTGCCTGTGTCCTCCTAGATCGGCCTTAGAGTTGGGTGGAGGCTACTAAATGAGCTAAGGAAACACAACAGGTTGTCTCTTCTCAAAATCAGAAACCCTCCTTTATTCCTTGCACTAAAATAGTAAATCCCACTCCTCCTTCTACTCCACTAAAAATCCAAAAATTGACCAGGGACGAAATGGTTGAACACCAACTCAAAGGCCTTTATTATAATTGTGATGAAAAATATTTTCCAGGACACAAGTGTAATGAACAAAAGATTTTTATGGCCATCTTGGAGGATGTTTTGGAAGAGGATGTTGAAGCTCCCCTTGTGTCTGAGTCACCTGAACCCACCAAAATTTCCCCTCCCTCAGACCCTCTCTAAGTATAACCGACCATTTCCCCAAATGATCTCATTGGCTTCTCTGCTCCCCAAACCCTCAAACTAATTGGCTACATCAAGCATAGGAAGGTCATCATTCTTGTTGATAGTGGAATCATCCATAATTTTATTCATCGCCACATTGCCCAAGAAACTAATTATTATATCTGTGCATTCAATAATTTCCAAATCATGATTGCCAATGGTGGGTCCATGAAATGTGGAGGGCATTGTGAAAATGTGTGTCTCCAAATTGGTGAATACCACCTGAAATCTCATATGTTTTCTATCAACATGGGTAGTTGTGACATTGTGTTGGGTGCAGACTCGCTAAGAACTTTGGGTCCCATTCTCATGGATTTTAAGGAATTCACCATGCAATTCGACCAGGAGGGCCAACAATATAAGTTCCAAAGCATCAATGTCGATTCCCCTGAGATCATTAGTTCCCATCGCATGGAAAAACTTCTCAAAAAAGGTCATTGGGGAATTATTTCCCAACTCCATTCCACACAAGTAATTGAGACACCCTCTGTGTCACAGGACCTCCAATCCATCCTCTCTAAACATCAAGTGGTTTTTTCCACTCCCCAGGGACTCCCTCCTTCCCGTGGTGTTCATGATCATTCCATTCCCCTTGTCCCAGGAAGCCT
>JZKD02S1672679.1:612340-623890 GCA_000966675.3 Picea glauca | reverse complement strand
ATATCCGTCCCTATCATCACCCCTTTTCCCAAAAAAATGAAATTGAGAAAATGGTTCGAGAACTGCTTAACACAGGTGTTATCCGCCCTAGTAAGAGCCCCTACTCTTCTCTTGTGGTCATGGTCATGAAGAAAAAAATTTCTTGGTGCATGTGTCCTGATTTCTCCAGTTTCCCCAGGGTACTCTTGGCTTCATGATGATCTTTGATACAAAGGCCGTTTGTATTTAAGTAAAAAATCAAAACTTAAATCCATGGTACTTTCTGAGCTTCATGCTACACCCACAACTGGGCACTCCGGGTTCATGCTACACCCACAACTGGGCACTCATAATTTTGTGTCTGAATGTGATGTGTTTCAATGCAACAAGGGAAAAACAGTCAAATATCCTAGCAACCACAACCACTTTCGATTCCACCTGTTATTTGGTGGGATATATCTATGGATTTTATTGTAGGATTACCTAAATTGGGCAATAAATTAGTCATCATGGTGGTCATTGATCACCTTTCCAAGTATGCTCATTTCTATGCTCTTCAACACCTATTTACAACATCCACTGTGGCTCAAATTTTCATGGATCGGGTCTTCAAGCTTCATGGCATGCCACATTCTATTGTTTCGGATCACAACCCAACTTTCACCAGAAATTTTTGGCAAGAACTGTTCAAGCTAAAAGGCACCCAATTGCATCTCAGCACAACTTATCATCCTCAGACTGATGGCCAGGATGAAGTTTTCAACAAGTGTTTGGAAACATATTTGAGGTGTTTTGCATCGAAAAAGAAAAATCAGTGGGCTCAATGGTTTCCACTAGTTGAATGGTGGTACAACACTTTATACCATACATATACCTGCATGACTCCTTTTGAATAAGTATATGGACAAAATCCACCTTCAGTTCTCTCATATTTACTAGGTGTCTCGAAGGTCTAGAGAGTGGATCAAACACTTACAGTTCGAGAGGCTATTCTCTGTACCCTCAAATAGAATTTGGTTACGGCCCATAATTGAATGAATCAACATGCATATCAAGGTCACTCTGAACGTTAATTTTCATAAGGGGATCAAGTGTTTCTTCATCTACAACCTTACAAGAAAAATTCCCTCAAGGATGACCATTGTCAGAAACTGGCACCCAAATTTTATGGTCCTTATAACATTCTCAAGTGTGTGGGACAGGAGGCCTATCAATTAGCTTTTCCCAGTCATTCTAAGCTACATATTGTTTTTCATGTTTCCTTCTTAAAGAAGGTGATTGGAACTAAGTGTCAAACTCAAACCAACCTTCCCGAGTTGGACGAAGAAGGCTCCATTTGGCTACAACCAGAAGTAGTTTTGGACCATATTGAGCATCGCCTGCATCAACAAACCATCAGGGAAGTGTTAGTCCAGTGGAAATATACAACCCCAGTAGATGCCACTTGGGAACCAACTACCATTCTGCAACAATTTCCACATCTCAAGCCTTGAGGACAAGGCTGCTTTTAAGGAGCAGGACATGTTAGGGACCTAACCCATCACGTAGGTAGAATAATATATTCTGATGTAATAAAGGTTGGTATTAATAAGGCCTAGAAATAAGGAAGAATAAGTCAAATGTAAGAAGACCTAATAGAAGCTTCTGCTTCTAGAAGGATCTTCCTCTAGATGGTTCTTTTGATAGACATACTTAGTATAAATAAGAGTCGAGGGTATGAGAACGGTTGTCTTGGCTATTATTGTAATAAAGCTCTTCTCAACTTGAGGTTTCCCACTCGAAGACGCAAGTGAACATTGATCTCAGAATCAAAGTTCTCTTTCTAGTGTTATTATGGTATCTTTTCCATATTATTGTGGTGTTGTTCTGGTTATATTGTTGTTTATCTTCCATTGCTAGCATTTTATTTATGTTCTGCATACTTTTTATATATTGAATATTACAATTGTTGTTTCTTGTTGGCCCTTGACCAAGTTTTGAGATATTCTTGGTCATGTTGACCTATTTTGGACTTCGACAGCCTTTCGAAGAAGGAGCGCAAGACGAAGCGGAGATCACAGATCTCGGGCCCTTTTTTGGGTCCTTTTTGGGTTTTTGGGATTATGTAACGGGCATGGGATGTCGGCCCATGGGTTTACCCATGTTTAGGCCTATTTTGTAATATATATATATATAGGCAATATAGAGAGGGACGAATGACTAAGTGCTAGGATCTATGTGATTGAAGGATTGTAAGAGCTTTGTGCATACTGTGTGAGACTTGCAGAGCTAAGTGAAAGTCATTGTAAGAGGATGTAGAAGGTTGTGTTCTTATATCTACCGAGGAAGGAGGATCTAGCAAGCTACGCAGATCTCTTTTCCTAGGCAAAGTAGGGTTTCTGAGGCTCTATGCTTGTAACCAATTACTTGAAGACAATAAAGAAGAAGAGTTGGTGGGCGTAGCCCCAGGGTGGGGGTGAACCATGTAAACAATTTGTTGTTCCACTTTGTGCTTGTTTGATGTGTTTATAACTTATTTTTTCTAAGTTCTTTGATAGAGATAGATAAATATTCTTATGCTTTGTGCTAATGATGTGTAAGAATGTTAGATCTGATCTATACGAGAGTGCTTAGTGCTTGATCTGTGGGATATGACCTGCCTGTTTTGATAAAGTAGTTAAATACATCAGATCTAAGTGAATGATGCAATGCTCTATTCTATCTGTGCAGTATTTATTGGTGGAATATTGATGAATTGTTGATGTTGAGTGATCTGTTAAGTAATATAATCACAGATCTATGTCCCAACTAAGGTTGCAGACACTTCAGTCCTGCAACCACCCATTCCTCTACCTCGGGTGAGACTTCATAGACTTCGCAGTTGTTTCTGAAAGGGTCAGTAGTTAGGTTTTTTTTGGTGCATTGTTGTAGCGTTGAACCCTGGGTCTGCCCCTATGCCAACATTTCCCAAAAATTAGTCCTTTGATTTATGCCTGCTAGTTTATAAATCTTCTAACATATCCTTTGGATTTTTTCTTAGTCCTTCAATCACCCACCTCAACACTCTTGATCCTATATATTTTCTCCTATAACCGTATATCTAAACTCAATCTCTCCTGTGGTCACTCAAATCTCATAGATTTGTTGATACCATGTGCACTTGGTTTTGTCCTTGAGCAACCTTTCTTTGATACCATCTTGATTTTTCTATAACAACCCTTGGTATTCTCTAATACCATGTTTATATTATATCTCTCTACTCAACACCTTGTAATTAACTAAAAATAAAATCTCTTTATCTACTAAAAGCATTGTTGAGTAATCATCTAAACATCCAGCGGAAGCATAAAATAGGAAACTAAAACAATCACACATGAACACCAATATTTTCGAGTAAACTTCCCATGAAAACAAAATCGAAGGGAAAAACAATACTTAGATGCTTTTATTAATATCAAATGAGGGCTCCCGTAATAGGGAAAATGGCCCTCTCAGAGAAATAAAACTACAAACAAACCTGGACAAGTTTTCTCTATCATACGGCCCCTAAAGAACACACTTTTCTATGTGTATGTGATTCTCCTTTTGTTGAACCACGTACATACATGACTGTCTCCACTATGAATCACATATAATTATGGAAATACAAACACTTATGTATGACGTTGTGCTTTCCTCCAGCTTCAATCCTCTAAAACCCATCTTTGACTGCCTCTGCTCTCTCTTGTCCTTGACCTGTATTATCTCTAGATGAAATTTCTTCTCCACCGATCCAATATCTTGAATCACGGTCCTTTTTGATCCAACCCTCTCTGCATCAACACTTGGATGAAATCTCTTCACCCAACCTGTGAGATCTCCTCACTCTTGTGTAAGAAAAAGTCCTTCTTTTCTTCTACACTCCTCTCACTAGCAAAAGTCCTTTTCTATCCTCAACCTTGGCATCTCACCAAAATTACTGACCTTCATCTCTCACCAAAGTCTCTCACTTTGATCTCTCATAAAAGGTGACTTCCTCCGAAAGTGACTTCTCCTTTACCCCAACCTCGCTTTTATAATTATGAGTTATAATATATTTATAATCTCCAAAGTAATCTACAGTTGAAAATACTTCTCACCTCACATAAGACTCATATTACATGTTGCATGCTAAGCAATCTCCTTAAATAACTCAATTCACTAATTACACAATTAATTGATTAATAAAAAAAATTCACTTTAATAATTCCTTTAATTAAAGTAAACTCACACTAGGATTTCAACAACTTTCACATGTTAGACACATGCTAATGTGGAAGTACTTGTCCGATGCTACCACTAACATCAACAATCCTAAGAGTGCATATTGTTTGTGTGTGTGTGTAACCATTGGAAGGATTTACTATAGGCCTTTCTAGTGATTGGAGAACATTTGGCATGGAAAGTTGGTAATGGTGAAAAAGCGAGGTTAGGAGCTAATTCTATTCTAGCTATGGTGAAAGAGTAATATTGATAGAAGATTTCATTGTTGTTCTTCAATAAATAGGATTGTATAACTTCAATCAAGTGGGAATCGTTTAGCTACAAACATTTGGTATCAAGGATGGAGGTTAGCACATTCTTTGGGTTTGGTTTATGATCAGATGGTTTTATGGATCACTGGTTGATGATTAGATGGTTTTATGGAACACTTATTTGGAGAGTCTAAAGAAAGGATGTATTAGATTGAAGGAGGATATGGACACTCTTGCATGTACACAAAATAAGAATGGAGGAGAATACACCACTTGTCCTGGTTACAAAGCTATGATTTCTTATTCAAATATTCAAGAGTGAATCTAGTGGTGGAGTCAAATATAGAGATTAAAAGATACAAAAAAAAACTAGAATATTTCTATGGCTTGCTTTAAAAAATAAAGATTTGACATGGGAAGTATTGAAAGGATAAATAAAGAAGGTGATCTAAAGGTTTTCATTTCCTGTAGAGAGGAGAAAAAAACCAAATTTCATTTAGTTATTCATTATCCATATGCATAACAAATTTGGGAAGAGGTTGAATAGTTTTCAAGAGTGTCAAATGTGTGGGTTGGTGAGTTGAAGGAATAATGTTTGAGGAGATAGTTTAATAAAAAAGAATTGAAAGAATACAAACCTATTTCATGTCTAGCCCTATGGGATATTTGGTTGGCTAGAAACTCCCAAATATTTGATGAAAAATTCATTCCATCCTTCCATTTTTTTTCTCAAGTGAGGTATATGATTCCAAATTGTAGAATGCTTGTGAATTAAGGAGGTCTAAGATAATGGGGTGAATTGAAAATCTCGAATTCCATAGCTTGGGATTTTTTTTATGGAGCTAGATAGGGTCCTTTGTAGTTTAGTAATGCTAAAATAATTTTTTACTTTGATGACACTCATTGTGTAAAGTGTAAATTAGGTCTGAGGGTTGGCTCCAACAATTATGAAAAATTCATGGCAGTGAGACTTATGTCATAATGTACGTTGAAGATAAATGTAACTCAAATTCATATTTTTGAGACTCCTCTCTCATGCTAAATTGGATGCAAGGATCCTCTCAAGTTCATAGTATTTGAGACTCCTCTCTCACTCTAAATTGGATGCAAGAATCCTCTCAAGTTCATAGCATTATTCTTAGGCCAATTAGAGATCAACAAAAAGAAATTAAAGTTCTTTTAATTTTATTTATTTTACTTTAATTTAGAGAAATTTGAATAGATCATGAATACGTTATCAAAGGAAGGTCAATTTTTCATAGAAGGATCGATGGCTGTCGAGGAGATTGGTGGGAGTCTTTATACACTTTCTAATTAACTTTTATTCTATATATATATATTTTTTCTATTCAAACTTTAGATATTTATGTTTTTTTATAGGTAAGTCTATGATGGCATTTCAGAAAATGAATGTAGAAATGAATTTAGCATGATGAAAAACCCCTAGGACATTCGGATTATACATAAATAATCACTCAATCACTCAAATCTGCGGATCTAACAATTTCTTGTTGGATTTCAGGCAAATGTTCCCAGAAAAAATTCACGAGAGAAAAATCATTCCGTAGAACATTTAAACTACGATATATATATATATATATATATATATATAAGCTCATTTCACTTGAAAGTTAATCTACATATGATTTTTTTTATAGTGGCACAGGAAACTAAAGACTAAAGTTGTATCGCATAAATTCATGACCCTTGCTTACTTTTCACATTGGATGCGTAACAAAGCCCATTATCACAAAGATGGATATGGTCTCCTCTGAGTCAATTGCTAACCCACTTTCCCATTGGCAATGTGGCAACTGGGGTGTATACTCCACTTTTCCTTCATTTTTCGAGGGTCAACATATCACCATCCAACCACAAGACTGATGACAATGGTATCTTGTCAATAATATAAATCTATATCCATGCATAAGAGGGAGTGAATTAGTACAATATTATTTATAAAAACACCACACACACACACACACACACACACACACACATATATATATATATATATGGTATTTCTAAGCCCCATTGGTTAGTTCAATTGGTTGAATCTCCCACTACCAAGTCGTTGGCCCTCTGTCATGAAGTCGTGGGTTCAATTCTTTGGATTTACTGAGGTTAGGCGTGTCGCTATCATGGCCAGCCGATTATGTCCCTTCAAATTGACAACTAGTGACCCTGTTACGAGTATATATAATTTTTTCTTTTTATAAAAAAAAAACACCATATAAATATATATGTTATTGCGATCTAATCTTATGTAATTGTTTTTCAATCAAATTGCCCTTCGAAACTAGGTCCATGTGCCTCTCTTTTACATTGCTTCTAATCACCCTACGCGATGGGCATGTTGCACATCGCTTAAAGGTTTGCTAAGGGCCCCGACTAATCATCAACCGTTTCCCCTATATGGGGCCATTGCTTTTTGGGAAAAAGAGAAATTCTCTTTATTTTGAAAGAAATTCAAAAGTTGAACATGAGAGCGAAATCTTCAACTTTGATAAACACATTCACGTGGGATGGAATCTCTTTTTAAAAGAGATGTAATTATTAAACACTCTCACCATGCATTCAATAATAGAATAGAATATATATTAACACAGATACCAAAGCTCATTTCACATTAAAGTTAATCGACATAAGATTTTGAATAATTTTTTAATAGTGGCATGGGACACTAAATATTAAAGGTGGATCGCATAAATTTTGAATAATTTTTTAATAGTGGGGCAGGACACTTTTCACATTGGATGCCTAACCAAGCCCATTATCACAAAAATGTATATGATGTCCTTGCATTGAAATGCTATCCCTCTTTCGCAATGGAAACTACGATGTATATTCCAACTTTTACTTCATTTATGTCATTGTTTTTCAATAAATCGACTTGCCATTAAAAAATATGTGCCTCTCTTTACGTCGCTTCTAATCACCCCATGCTGCTAACGGGCCCTGCTAATAATCCCTTCACGGGGACCAATTTGCAGCCTCGAAAACTATTGCCTTTGTGTGGACCGCTGCAACCCTTGAGGTCGGGGTATAAGGAGTTAGGGATCGATCTGGTTGAACCTTTACAAGATCAACCTCGCAAACCCCAACAGTCTCCCATGGGGGACAAAAAGAAAGACAAGGGAGTAGGAGATCCTATCAAAATATTTCTCGAGGAGCCCCTCAAAAAAAAAAGGAACATGATGATGGATAAGTTCTCCCACATCCTTCAACGATTTCCCATTGGCCATGCATCTACATCCAACAGCCACTCTACAGGAACAACCCCTTTTAAGGTACAAGTAAACTTTGACATTCCCATATTTGATGGTAAAATAGATGCAGACGGCGTAGTAGATGGTTGAATCTATTAGAAGGATATTTCTCAGTTCATGACTTTTTCGACTGGGAGAAGATTATTTTTTCACTGCTCAAAGTCACCCCCCCATGTCAAGGACTAGTGGGAAACCTACTGTGAGAAAAAGGACGAGGAGGAACCCTCCTTGTTCTCGGTCGTACCTGCTTGGAATTGTTTTTGAGACGCCATCAAGGAACAATATTATCCTATGGGGAGCTATGAGGACAAGTACATACAATGGACTACGTTACAACAACAAAGGAATCAAGATGTGCATGAGCTGACGAATCTATTCCATACCCTACACACAAATTTGGGTATCAAACATTTAGAGAAACATTTGGTGTTGAAGTACCACATTTTTCTACACAAATACATTCTAGAGGAAATGGAGTTCCTCAACATCTCCTCACTTGGTACAAAATACCGATATGTTTCCACGATTGAGTAGAAATTGAAACAAAAGAAGCAAGACTTCAAATCTGTGAATCAAAAGAAAGCGAAAGGTGCCCCCAAACCGCAGAACAAAGGACAAATCTAAGGCATGGCGGCTCAAGAAAACCTGCTAAATCCACAAGAAAATAACAACACCATGAAGTCAAAGAAGGAAACGGGAAAGTGGTGTGAGTCCCATAAGAGATCCACTCATAACACAAGTGAGTGTCAGGCCAAACAGTCACTGGTGGCCGAGATGATGGCTTCTAAATCAGATGCATGCTCCGACACTGAATAAGAACCCGATAAGGGGAATGACAGAGGAAAGAAGATTATCAATGTGGAGCCCAACGCCACCATTTCCACCACGAAGATAAGAACCAGAAGATTTAGAGAAGGAGGAGGAGCATCTCTTCCACTCCCAGATGTGGGTAAAGGGTTCCCCGCACAGTTCATCATCAACAACAGAAGCCAAAAGAACCTCATTTCAGTAGAGGTTGTGAAGTGGTTGGGCTTTTCGACCAAAACACACCCACAGTCGTACACCATCGGGTGGCTTCACCAAGGATGAGATCTCCATGTAAGCCAACAATGTCGCCTTCCCTAGAAAAACAAGCCCTTCATCGATGAGTTATTATGTGGCATTGCTGCTCTTGATGTTTTTGATGTATTATTAGGTCAACCATACATGTGGAAGCGACATGTTTGGTATGAGTCCCAACCTCACGTTGTTATTGTTACCTTGGGAAATAAGTTGTACAAGATACCAGAGGTACCACCACCTATTTATATCTCTTTGGTTACTGCAAAACAATGCAATAAGCTCATTTCCAAAACCAGGAAATTTGTTTTCCTGATGATATGCCCTTAGGGAAAGAATAATATTGTGGCCACGACTTCCATACAGGGCTCCTCCACATGACAACAACGAATGGACAAGGTCATGGAGGAGTACCAAGACATGTTCACCTCACCCATAGGGGTGCCTCTGCACTATTAGGTCAAGCACCCCATCGATCTAACCCCAGGTGCATCATTTCCCAATGGACCGATCTATCGGCACTCTGTTTTGGAGAACAATGAAATCAAGTGACAGATTTAGGAGCTATTGTAGAAAGGTCACATCCAACCAAGTTCATCGCCCTGTGGGAGCCTGATCATGTTGGTGCAGAAGAAGGAGGGGACTTGGAGACTCTTTATTCACTATCGGGCGCTAAAGAAGATCATCATCCATAATAGGTACCCGATCCCACAGATTGATGACCTTTTGGACCAACTCAAAGGGGTGAAATATTTCAGCAAGATAGACTTGAAGTCCGTGTATCACCAGGCACCAATCGAACCATCCAATGTTGGAAGACTGCCTTCAAATCCAAGGAGGGCCTTTTTGAATGGTTGTTCATTCCTTTCGGGTTGACGAATGCTCCCGCAACCTTCATCAGGCTGATGGAAGACATATTGTTGACATGTACCAACTCATTTGTAGTAGTGTACTTGGATGACATCCTGATCTTCATCCAGACTTGGGAAGAGCACCTCCACCACATTCGACAAGTCCTCCAAACACTGTGGAAACACAAGTTGTGTGCCAATTTGGAGAAGTACACTTTTGGTATGACCCAGGTTCAGTATCTGGGATACATTATTGATGAGCGTGGGGTGCATGTGGATCCAACCAAGATTCAAGTCATTCAGGATTGGCCATCCCCAACCACTCTAACAGAGCTTCGCATCTTTCTAGGTCTTGCTAATTTCTACCATAGGTTGGTGTTGGGATTCTCTCATATCACTTGGACCTTGAGTCAAGTCACCAAGGGAGGAGAGAAAGAAAAATTCTTTTGGTTGGAATCTCAACAGAAGGTATTCGCTAAATTGAAACATTGCCTCTGTTGTGCCCCAATGATCACATTACTAGACTTGCAACAACCATTTGAAATCGAGACATATGCCTCTGACTATACTATTGGGGCAGTTCTTACTCAACAGGGGCATCCAATGGAATATCACAATGCGACATTGTTCGACACAGTCTGAAAGTATCCCACTTATGAAAAAGAAATGTATTCCATTATGTAGGCTTGCCAACAGTGGAAGCATTACATTTTTGGGAAGGAAATGATCACCTACATAGACCACCGACCCCTGCAGTTCATACAACACAAGGAAAGTTGTAGAACGATCTCCATAAGAATTGGTCCACATATCTGCAACAGTTTCATTTGAACATCAAGTACAAGAAGGGAATCACTAATAATGTTGCAGATTGCCTCAGCTAACCACCGATCATGGCGATAACCACCGTGCTCAACTTTTATGGGCACGAGACTTCTGATTGGCTGCTTCTCTACAAGAGAGATCTAGAGTTCGGCCACACATACAAGATTCTCTTGGAGGGTAACTGAGTTCCAAATTTTCACCTCCAGGATGCACTACTATGTCACCTGGGACACCTTTATGTTCCTTCAAGCGAGTGTGCCAAGATGATTTGGGAAGTGCACTATAGTCGGGTCACTGGGCATTTTGGAGTTGAGAAAACAGTGGCAGTACTGCAAAATTATTTCTATTGGCCAAACCTTTGACAGCATGTTGGGAAGTACATCATATCTTGCACTGCCTGCGCCATTGCCAAACTGACCATCAAGAAGCAAGGCCTCTATTCTTTGTTGCCTACCCCTAGTCGACCTTGGGAATCCATCTCTATGGATTACATGTCGAGCCTTCCTTATACTAAGAATGGAAGCAACTGTGTTTTCGTGGTCATCGACAGATTCTCGAAGATGGCCATTATGGCGGCCTGCAAGAAGAATATCACAGCAAAAGCCACTGCTAAACTCTTCTTTGAACGAGTGCGGGTACACTTTGGGATCCCACAGTCTATCATCTCATATCGAGACAGCGGGTTCCTCAATACATTTTGGTTCAGCCTCTGGTCAATGTTGGACACCAAGCTCACCAAGTCCATAGCTTTCCATCCCCAAACTAATGGCCAGATAGAGGTCGTCAACAGGATGATTGTACACATTTTGCGCATGTACAACTCAAAGCATCCATGCACATGGGATGAGATCCTTCCCTATGTACAACATAGCTATAACCGGTCCCTCCACAATTCAACCAACCACAATCCCTGTCAGGTGGGATTGGAATTCCAACCATTATGTCCCATTGACGTAGCCATACCATTTGCAGCGACTAATACTGATTCGGCTCATGTCCATTCTGAAGCTACCAAGGAAAATAACTTCATTGAGCGCATTCAACAGATTAGCCAACAGGTTCATGACAACAGAGCCAATGCTAAGTACAAGCAGT
>JZKD02S1672679.1:593340-611383 GCA_000966675.3 Picea glauca | reverse complement strand
AAATCCAACCATGTTAAGGGTTGGTGTGGCTCAGGCCGGGTGCGATCCCCGGGTGATTTTGACGGCTTAGATGCCCCTGAGTCGTGGTTTCTCAAGCCACAGGTTAATCGCGTAGACAACAGGTCCCGCACAAATTAACAAAAAAAAATAAAAAATGTATATGATGTCCTTGCATTAAAATGCTCTCCGTCTTTCGCAATGGAAACTACAGTATATATTCCAACTTTTCCTTCATTTATGTCATTGTTTTTCAATCAATCGACTTACCATTACAAAATATTTGCCTCTCTTTATGTCGCTTCTAATCACCCCATGCTGCTAACGGGCCCTGCTAATAATCCCTTCACGGGGGCCTATTTGCAGCCTCGACAACTGTTGCCCCTGTGTGGACCGCTGCAACCCTTGCCCCTATGTGGGATCGTTGCTTTGCACAAAAGAGAATTCCTATTTAATTTGAAATCCAAAAGTTGAACATGAAACTGAAATCTTCACCTTTGAGAAACACATTCACATGGGATGGAATCTCTTTTTATAAAAACGTGAAATGGCACTAGACATCAGTGGAAATCTTCAACTTTGATAAGCCAAATGGAACGAAATATCTTTTTACAAGAATGTGCTTATTATGATTCCCTTTAAACTACCCTTTTATACTAAAGGAGGATCCCACTCAGTTAAAATAACATGTTCTTTACAAAAAGAAAGATTTCATTGTAATCATTTTTCATTTTGTAACATCAATTATTTTATTGTACGTGAAAATTAAGTTTTTATGTATTTTATTAATGCTAATTTTCATTAATTTAGTTTCTTGATTTATTAGACATTTTTGGTAATGGATAGAAATCACATTCCAAGGATGTCATGAACCAAAACATTGCAAATTTATATAATATGCATATGCTTATCCATGAAATCACATTCCAAGGATGTCATGAACCAAAACATTGCAAAGTTATATAATATGCATATGCTTATCCATGAAATCACATTCCAAGGATGCCATGATATATGTTGACTAAAAATATTAGTTAAGTAAATAAAAAAGGTTGAATTGCAACTTGATACCTTTTTATATGGAAAGAAATGTCATGTCACAACATAATTAACATGAAGGGGAAGAGGCTTCCTATTATTGTTTTGAATTCTAGTAAAATTTAATTGAGACTTAAGAGAAGGTGGCATAAAGATGCCCTTCTTAGCTAAGCCATTAGAGAATGGAGGGTATGTTATGATCCAATGACTTAAAAATAATAAAAGGTTAATGGATACAATACACTTTGAGAGGAAAACTTTATTTTACAATATATCCAATTCAGAAGAAAAGATGAGGTGATCCTAAGACTAGGTCTCCTTGGTATATATATAGGAGACACATGGCACAATTATAATGAAAGGGTACAATTAAATGTTCTAGCCAACCTATTAATATAACAAATAAATTAATAATTAATGCTTATTAGGGCCTTAACATAGGGGCCCCAAGGGCCTTAACATAGCCTGGTTATTTAAAAAGAAAATTCCCTCAAAGCTTGTAATCAAGGGTGTTTCTTAACAAACTCCTCATTTTCCCATGTAGCTTCTTCTAGAAGCATATTCTTCCACTTGATTAGGTACTCCATAATGGTTTTATTCCAAAGAGATAGAGAATGTTGATCTATAACTTTTTTTGGCTCAAGAATGAACTTCCCTTCTTCATATAATTCTTGAAGTTCTATTTGCACTAGCATTGATTTGTCCCAAAGCCATTTTTAGGAAAGATACATGAAAAACCTTATGAATGTGAGAAGAAGGAAAATCTAACTCATATGCCACTTGTCCAATCCTATGAATAATATTGTAGGGTCCATAAAATTTTGTAGCTAATTTCTTATTCTTTTTTTTCTTGAGAGTGGATGGCTTATAAGGTTGTAGTCCAAAAAATACCCAATCACCCTCCTCAAATTTTCTTCACTTCAATGTTAATATGCTTATTGTTTCATACTATTTTACACCATTTGAAGGTTTTCCTTAAGAATTGCCAAAGCTTCTTTAGTATTATCCATATGTGACTATATTGCTTGCACTTTAGACTTATGTTGCAACAATTATGAGATACTAGGAGTTTGATATCCATAAAGGGCCTCAAATGGGAACATTTTAATAGATGTGTGATAGGTAGTATTATACCACCATTCTTCCAGAAGAAGCAACTTCATCCATTGAAACTTTTTATCTGAAGAATACCATCGTAGATAATACCTCTTCCACAAGCATTAACCCACAACATAATCCCTATGTTATGGGAAGAAAATAACAACATAATCTCGCCTACACAATCCTACTCGTGCAGATTCCTTTACATCGATGCATAGATCCTTTACATTAGCACTTGTTGTTGTGGTTGGTCCTCACATATCTTGTGGTTGTTCATTAATTACAAAAACCCATATGAATTCACCCTACCATTTCCACTGACATGAATTCTTCCTAAGCGTGACACAAAACCCTATGCATTCATCAACCTCTCACCCTACGCATCCGTCAACCACTAATCTATTCGTAATCCTAGCTAGTGGAGACTCTTCTGCATGAGATTCAGAAGGAAAATGACATGAAGACAATGGGAGATGTGTTGATGGATCAAACTTTTCCTATCCATAGCCAAGATGGAAGTGTTTCACACCAACTTATTTGGTAGTTGCAATACTCAGTGGGAAGTTGAAATGACATCCACATGAGAAAAAGCCCGAAAATCTCTAGATTATGGTCATTGCATATCATATCCAATGGATTTGAAACAAATTTCCATCGTGACTCTTAGTTACAATCAGTAGGATCAATATTAGTGAACTCTCCACGAGAGGAAAAAGGGTAGAGGAGATTCGAACTTGGAGTAAACACCAGGATCCATAGGAATGCCTCACTCCTCAATTTCACACAAGGCATCCACACCCTCCTCAATCAATGAAACACAACTTGTTGAAAAGATAGAAAGAGATCCATAACCACTAGTGCCACCATTATGTAGGATTCCATAGCTAGTAGATGAAATATGCATATATGGAGAGAGATAGTGTACATATTTTTTTTTTATGTAAAACTTAGTAGTGTTGTATAGTTAAATTTGTTGCATACTTCTAGTTACATGTATTTTATTGGATATTTTGCTCTAATTACCCAAGTTTGTTGCTATAGAGTTTGTCCAACAAAGGATGAAATTAGGGAAGTTTGCATGTTAGTGATATTGTGAACTATAATGTGGTAAAGACATAGGATCCACACCCTCTAATCATCCAAAAAAAAATTGATCATGGATAACACATAATAGCATTGAAAACACACTTAAAGCATTGTAAGTTTACTTCTGTTTCTTTTGTAAATGGGTTCATTTTAGTTATAAGCTGACACCCTCTATTTGTTGCTTGCATGTTTTAGTCTGATTGTAAATTCGGGGTGGAGTTGCAAGAAATCTCTCAAGGCTAAGTTAATGTCTCAAGCTGAGGAAATGTTAGAGTTACCAAACACTCTAATTATCTTTTCTATGTATAATACAATCACCACTGACAAAACAACTCTACAATCTATTGTAACATGCTTGCAACTTTCACAAGCCAAAGTTAAACTTCTTCAAACTCGGACACAACTTCTTCATCATGCACTTGAGAGAAAGAATCTTCAACAACATTCTGAACCCATCCTTGTACAGAACCCTCTTTTCAAATATTAAGAAGATGATGATGTTGATTCAGATAAACAAACAACGCAACAAGAACTTAGTAATATAGTCCCATATTCAATTAAAAATGGAATTGATATTTCTCTTTCAAAGACGTCATTAGACCTTAGGAACAAATCAGGCACAACAAGAATAGAAATGATGTTGGATATGAAAATGATGTCACCTTTCATAATCCAGATTACACCAAACCGATCCAATTCTAGAGTGTTGGAATCCTACTAGAAGGTTCACAATCACATGTTCTAGTTCAAGAGCATATTCTAATATTCCAACATTATCAACGAGTTGGCCACATGAAATATCAATGCTTCGATCTTCATCCTTGTAAGAATTGTGGATAGCAAAATCATCATTCATATAGATGTTCTAAACACCATAAATATGCAAGAGTAAAGAACCATTATGGGTGCATGGCTTCTTGGCAATGGTCATCAGTAGTTACGAAGTTACTTTAGTCATACCAACGAATTGACTCTTGAGTATTGATGCGTATTACAACGGAAATATTTTCATCTTCTCACCTTGTACCTGACAGGGGAGAACAACATCAATGATTGAAAGTCAGGCTTCAAGTTTTGAAGCCCTATCAATTGAGCAGTGACAAGCGAGCATGACATGTGAGCATAATTGGATTGTGTTTTTCCTTAAACCACTACTTAGTAGAATACTTTCAGCTTCTGCTAGACAACAATTTATTTGCACCTTTAAACCAACATTGGAGAGAACTTCCAATTAGCAGAAGACATCAACTTCCAGCTTCTAGATAACTTATGAAATTTTTCAAAAATAAGTAATCCCTAGGGATGAGTTCTGAATTTTTTGGTCATCCTTAAACCACCAGATTTGTAATATACGAGATATAAAATGTATACAGAACAAAAATAAAATGCTAATAATGGTAGAATAACAACAATATAACCAGAACATTCACCACAATAACACTGAAATGATATAAGAATAACAACAAAAATAACACTTTGAATCTAAAAGCAATGTTCACGGGCCTCTTCGAGGGGGCAGCCTCTAGTTGAGCAGCGATCTATTACAATAATATCCAAGATAGGGTTCTCATACCCTCAACTCCTATTTATACTAAAAATAAGCATATGGAGGAAGATCCTTCTAGAAGTTGAAGCTTCTATTAGGTCTTCTTACATCCGCCTTATTCTATTTTATTTAAAGGCCTTATTAATATTGACCTTTATTACATGCGAATATATTGTTCTACCTATGTGCAGGTTAGGACCCTAACATGTCCACCCCCTTAAAAACAGCCTTGTCCTCAAGGCTTGAGATGAGGAAATTGTCGAAGAATGGTAGTTGGTTCCCAAGTGGTGTCTGTTGGAGTTGTATCTTTCCATTGGACTAGCACTTCCTTGATGGTTCTCTGACGTAGGCGACACTCACCCTGGTCCAAAAATGATTCTGGTTGTAGCCAAATGGATCCTTCTTCAGCTAACTCTAGAAGGTTCGTTTGAATTTGGCACTTAGCTCCAATCACCTTCTTTAAGCATGAAACATGAAAATTAGGATATAGATTCGAAGGGCTGGGAAAAGATAACTGATAGGAAACTTGTCCCACACGCTTGAGCATGGTATAAGGACCATAAAATTTGGGTGCTAGCTTTTGACAATGGTGGACCTTGCGGGAAGTTTTCTTGTAAGGTTGCAGTCGAAGAAACACCTGATCCCTTTTTGCAAATTGACGTTCAGAGCGACCTTGATCTTCTTGTTGCTTCATGTGATTTTGTGCCATGACCAAATTCTCTTTGAGGGTACGGAGAATGGCCTCTCGAGATGTAAGTGTTAGGTCAACTGCCTAGACCTTCGAGGCACCCGGTAAGTATGAGAGAACTAAAGGTGGCTTCTGTCCATATACCGCTTCAAAAGGAGTCATGAGTGTAGTTGTATGGTATGAAGTGTTGTACCACCATTCAGCTAGGGATAACCATTGAGTCCACTGACTTTGATTTTCCTAGGAAAAACACCTCAAATATGTTTCCAAACACTTGTTGACAACTTCCGTTTGTTCATCAGTCTGGGGATGATAAGTTGTGCTGAGATGCAATTTTGTGCCTTGTATCTTGAATAGTTCTTGCCAAAAATTGCTTGTGAAAGTTGGGTCGCGATCAGAAACAATAGAGTGCGGCATGCCATGTAGCTTGAAGACCTGATCCATGAAGATTTGAGCCACTGTGGATGATGTAAATGGGTGTTGAAGGGCACAGAAATGAGCATACTTGGAAAGGCGATCAACAACCACCATGATGAAGGATTTATTTCTTGATTTGGGTAAGCCGGTAATAAAATCCATAGAGATATCCTTCCAAATAGCAAGTGGAATCGGGAGCGGTTATAGTATGCCCGACGATTTGACTATTTCTCCCTTGTTGCATTGAAACACATCACATTCAACTACAAAATTAAGAATTTCATGTTTCATACCATCCCAGAAAAAGGAACGTTTGATCCTATCATAGGTTTTGGTGAACCCGGAGTGCCTTGTTGTGGGTGTAGCATGAAGCTTAGAAAGTACCGTGGATTTAAAATTTGATTGTTTACTTAAATACAAACGGCCTTTGTATCGAAGTTCCTCATGGAGCCAAGAGTACCTTGGGGAAGATGGAGCATTGGAATGCAATTGCTGGATCAACTGTGAACTTTTGGGATCTTGTAGCTATTCTTGGTGTGCGGCTTGGAGCCAATCTGGTACAATGAATGAAAGAGAAAAAATGGATCCTTCATATTCATATTTTCAGGAAAGTGCATCCACAACCACATTGTCTTTGCCTTTCTTATAAATTATCTCATAATCATATCCAAAGAGTTTAGTCACCAATTTTTGTTGTTCTGGGGAGGAAATGCGTTGTTCCAGAAAATACTTGAGGCTTTGATGGTTTGTCTTAATTTGAAACCGTTGCCCCAATAGATAAGGACGCCACAGATTCACGACGTGCAGAATAGCCAACATTTCCTTTTGATAGATGCATTTGCCCAGATTTCTTTCAGATAGTTGCTTGCTGGTAAAGGCCAAAGGTTGACCCTCTTGCATAAGGACAACACCAATTCCTTTCCCTAAGGCATCACATTCCAACACAAAGGTCTTTGTGAAATCGGGAAGGGTGAGGACTGGAGTGGTGCACATGGCCATCTTCAAGGTTTGAAAATCTTGAACAATGGTTGGAGTCCAAGTGAAAGATTTCTTTTTTAGGAGAGCAGTGAGAGGTGCTACGATATTCCCATAATTCTTAACAAACTTGCGATAATACCCTGTTAAGCCTAGAAATCCACGCAAGCTCTTAAGAGTCTTTGGGTGAGGCCAGTCTTGCATAGCTTCAATATTTTTAGGATCCACCCTGACACCATCTTTTCCAACCAGATGACCCAAGTATTCTACTTTTGAGGAGACAAAAGCACATTTAGACTGTTTCAGGAAAAGTTGGTGCTGAGAGAGTAGATGGAGAACTCGATCCACATAAGCAAGATGGTTTGTCCAGGTTTTTCTATAGATGAGGATATCATCAAAGAAAACTAAGAAAAAATGGTGGAGAAAATGATGGAAGACATGATTCATGAGGCTTTGGAAGGTGGAGGGGGTATTACATAAGCCAAAGGGCATGACCAAAAACTCATAGTGGCCCTCATGAGTTCTAAAGGCATTTTTGGTATTATGGAAAATACAATGGATCCTATTATGAAAGGGATCCTCTCTTGTTCACTTGCCTCTTAGAGGGGGCTTCCTCCTAATGAGATTTATCTCCAAATACAATACTTCTCTTCATATCCCATTACATTGGTTGAACCCCTTTATATAGTGCTACCATCACCTAAGAACATTCTAGAGGAGGAATCTTCTAGAAGTAGAAACTTCTAAGAAGTCCTCTCACATTTATTATATCTAACTACCCATTTATTATGTCTAACTACCATAGTGAGCCTTTTTTAATAATATAGTGGACCTATTCCACCTTACATTGAATGGTCTCCACTATTATAACTATGGGCCCTCCGGCCCCCACCACTACCTCTCTAGCTACCTAACATTCCATCCCCCTTGTGAAAGCGTTGTCCTCAACACTTGATGTACAACCATATACCGGGGTCCCATGGATACGTGTGGACCATAGTGTTGAAGTAGACTAGAGAATCAAGGTCCCATGGAGAAATGAAAACCATCATGTTGAAGTAGTCCAACATCAATTGTGAATTGGGGTCCCATGCCCAAGTGTTCATGTGAACTCCACACGAAATATATCTGAACTCAAGAACCAGTTGAAAATGATACTCCAAAGATCTACATTGATCATGGGGATCCAAATATGTAGATCCCTCCATATCCCCAAAATCATTTGAATAACATACTAGTACTGAAGAATACTGAAAAATAGTGTGCATAAAAGATGTTGGACTTCTCTCCATAATGTGCTCTATATGAGGTGAAGGAGAGTCATCAAATAGAAGATGGAAGTGGTTGTCATCCCAGAAATGACAACTATCCATATACCGATCATCAAAATGTCCTTCAAATCATACCAAGAATACACTTCTTGATGATATTCATTCATGATATCTTCCATAAGAAATCTCTCCTGCATGCTATCCAATGAACTTGAATACTACGAAAACTATTATTGAGGCCATCTGCAAGGTCATGGAATCTGTCATGCAATGTGCCACACCATTGGGCTTTGAATGCTTCAGTAATATGTAGAATTTATTTGAGGGTTTGAGAAGAAATATCCATCTGAGAACCCTATGAAATTTGCAGTCTCGCCACCGTCACGAAAAAACCCAAAAAATATAACAATAAATTATTGCAGAAAATCGCGACGTTTTCCAGAAAAACCCTGAAAAAATGCTGAATCTAAAATGCTCATAACTTCACTTCCCAGACTCCGTTTCGGCTGATTTGTTTTTTTTTAATTGGGTGAAATTGTGAGAGGAAATCAGATATGAATTTTTTTTTGGAAAATTTGGCTTCCAGCTGCTACATAAATAAATAAAAAATTGCACCGTCGTCCACGGAAAAAACCCTAAAAAATTGCAGATTTTAAAACTTCAATATCTTGACTTCCCGGACTCCGTTTCAGACGATGTTTTTTTTCAACTTGGGTGTTTTTCTGATAGGAACTAAGATATACAACCTATTTATACAATTTTTTTATAGAAATATACTGAAAATCTCTGAAATGTCACTGCCCTCTTTTTTTTTCTCCAAAAAAACAAAATCTGCAAAAATAAAAAATATTTGTCCACAATGTCTGCCAAGGAAAGTGCTCTGATACCACTTGTAATATACCAGATATAAAATGTATGTAGAACAAAAATAAAATTCTAGTAATGGCATAATAACAACAATATAACTAGAACATTCACCACAATAACACTGAAATGCTATAAGAATAACAACAAAAATAACATGTTGAATCTGAAAGCAATGTTCACGGGCCTCTTCAAGGGGGCAACCTCCAGTTGAGAAGAGATATATTAAAATAGTATAGAAGATAGGGTTATCATACCCTAGACTCCTATTTATACTAAAAAGAAGCATCTACAGGAAGATCCTTCTAGAAGCAGAAGCTTCTATTAGGTCTTCTTACATCCACCTTATTCTATTTTATTGAAAGGCCTTATTAATATTGACCTTTATTACATATGAATATATTGTTCTACCTATGTGCGGGTTAGGACCCTAACAAGATCGGTTTGTGGTCTCCCATAAACAACCATCACCATTTAGTAGAAGACATCAACTTTTTCAAGCCATTTGGTTTGTGGTCATCCCAAAACTACCAGATTCAACAAGAACATTCATCAATCAACAGTTGCACACTTCCATATTCCAGTTGTCGCTTTTAGATATCATCTCTCACCTTGGAATCATATAAAACCCTTTGGATTAAGGGGGAGCAGTGTTGAAAACCTAATTTTCATCATAGTCTAGGTTTCATTAGTAAGGTTTTAAGACACGCTACTAAGTTCTATACACACACACATAGATATGTATGTGTAGTTGTAATTTTCTTTTACATTCACTTGTAATGAGAATATTACTTATGGAAAGGTGGATATAGATTAAAGGGGGTTAAATAAGCATGAATAACTTGATTATTTTATAAAAGTACCCTACTATCTCCTTTACTTTGTTCGTTTCTCTAGTGTTGCATTAGGACCCATCAATGCATATACCTGTCATTTATGACGTGACTTTGTTTTGACCTGGTTTTATCCATGGGGTTGAGATTGGCCTTGATTTGAAAATGGTAAGGTCTATTTCATGACCTCGTGTAATCGATGGTCAGGTCTTGACTACACACACACACATTATACGTTAACCCTCCCCCAGTCTTTTTTTCTCCTTTTTATTTATTTAATTATTATTATTATTATTATTTCTATTATTACTCTTTAGAGTATTATTGATGTTATTTTTTTAATAAAATAATAATTAAAATGAAACAAAAATTATATATAATATAAAAAAATTGATATAACCCATTAAATAAAACCCTATTTTTTTTGGAACCTTTCTTTTTTTATAATTATCCTTTTTTATTTAAAAAGAAAATAAAAGAAAATCATTTCATTTAACTTTTATATAAAATAATAATCTAGTTTTTTAAAAACGTTTCTATGTAGAGATAAAAATAAAAATAAATAAATAAAATGAAACATGAAACAAACATAGGTCCTTGCATGAGTCCCATGTGTCTCCTCCCCCATTACCCAATGATTAAAAAAAATGAACAAATACTAAGGAACAAAACCCCCCAGTTATATTCATGTTTTTCATTTACGTTTAGCATACCCTAAGGTTTCTCCTTCTCTGCATGTAGTTGCATGGATGTGGCCCATGACTCCATGGCTAGTAAACCTTGAGAGATATAAGAGAAAATAAACCATAAAATTCATAAAAATACCTTTAAACTTCAAAGATACCAAAACATTCACCATAATAACACAAGAATATAGAGAGAAGAACCCTTAACGTAGGGTAACACCATCAAAGACTCATGGAAGAAATCACTTCACAAGCCAAGATTGATACAAAAAAATCCATCCATTTCACCTCCAATACAATGATGCTCATGTATTTATGCTTTCTCATGAGTATTCCTATGTGTCTAGTCCAACTACCCCTTATTATTATATGGTTTCCTTTGAATTACTTAGTTGACCTATTTATTACCTTTGAACTACCAAGTGGGTCTATTCCATGATTATGGCCACATCATATTCATTATCCTATTCATTACCTCCCTAGGTACCCCATATTATCCTCACTAAGTACATTACACTGGTCACCCTTAGAGTGCAGCCATGACTGGCCTTTCCCATTGTCCTACTCAACTCCACCTCTTCCCATGTGCATAAAACCTCCCCTTCATTTGCAGGACAAGACTCAGACTAGTTGGTGTGTAGGAATATCCCTTCACGTAAATGAACTAGTGGAGGGTTCAACCGATTAGTGGAGTTTTCTTGCTTTGAAATGGCATGACCCATATAACATATACAATCCCCCCATACACCTCAACAAAACTACAATCAAAAGGTTAGTCAAGACAAATCCCACAAAGAGATATGCATCCAGCTTCCTTTGGGCACATGGAATTGATCTCCTTTATGCATTATGGTTGGAATTGTATTTCAACTTTTGTTTTCATGGGGTAAGGTTAGGTTTAAATATTGGTGACACATGGAATATGGTATTGGATTACAACTATTTTCGACTTCTTTATACTCTATCACAACATGGTGAAGGGGATAAACCCTTGGATACCTAGCTACCTCTTTTGGGCCCATAGTCATGGTTATCATGTCCAACCCCTTTGGGGCTTGGCTATGGCCCCAAAGGCCATAAAAACCATGATGTTATGTCCCTGCAACCCCAATATATATATATATGCGTGTGTGTGTGTGTGTGCACACACACACACACACACACACATATATATATACATATATATATTGGGGTTGGAGGGCCATACCACCATGGTTGTGATGGCTTTTGGGGGCATGGCTAAGTCCCAAAGGTGTTGACCATGATAACCTTGGCTATGGGCCCAAAGGAGGAAACTAGGTAGCCAAGGTTTCATCCCCTCCACCATGTTGCGATAGAGTATCAAGAGTCGAAAAGAGTTGTAAGCCCATACCATATTCCATGTGCCACCACTATTTAAACCACACCTTACCCCATGACAATGCAAGTTGAACTACAATTCCAACCATAAGATATATATATATATATATATATATATATATATATATATATATATATATATATAAGTTTTTATCATTTATATATATTTTAGTTTATAGTATAGTTAATTATTTTTATTTGTTTAATTTGATTTTGTTTACTTTATATATATTATTCTTTTGTATCTATATACATGACGATTTTTTTAACAGAGATAGATAGGAGAAATAAAATACCCTAGAAACCCTAGAGTTTTTATGTTTATTTTTATAAATGTCCATAATATATTTTTTTGTTTCTCTAACTCTTACTTTATATTTATCTTTTCTTTTGTAGGTAACAAGATTTTCTTTAATGATAAGTTGCTTATCATGGGTTCTTTTTTGTAGGGATAGATCTATATAATGAATGAGGGTTTTCAACACTCCAATCCATGGAGACTACAAAGATTTAGTTTAAACTCACATGCTTGTTGCCCTATTTTTTTGAGCTTAAGCATGGGACTTAGTTTTGTTTCTATACTATTCTTTTCTTTTAAATTTCAGAAAATGTATTCAACTTGCCTTTAGAATAAAAGGTTTTATTTCAATAAATTTATGCACAGAAGTAACTCCTTCCTTTGAATTCCTTGATGTAAATTTTTGTTTTGAATTCCTTCATTTGTGTAGAAAAACTATGAATTTTAAGTCTATAATGATAGCAATTTAGAGCATGAATATGGCCCTTAAGGATCCAATTTTTAAACTAGGGCTCTAATACCACGTGTGCTATGATCTTGTGTACTAATTTATGTTTTTTTTAATTCAGACTTTTTGCACATACAAATTCCCATGCTATGCAATTATTTTTTTCTCTATTTCCTATCAACATAATTTATTTAGCATTACTTCTACAGTTTAATCAATCAAATTATAATTTCAGCACTTTAATTTAAACAATGTAATTCATGTAATAAGTTAAGAAGTATGAAAAAATACCTACAACATTGTTTAATTTAGCATCTCAATTTTGTAGCATTCCATCTCCTTAGATTCTCAGTTCCCTATCCAAACTAGATTTTTAACTTCACAACTAGCTAGGAACGACATATCTAGATCTCTAACCCTAGAAATCCTTGTGTTTTCCTAGTCCTATGTGACTAAATCTCTAAAAACAACACCCATACCACCACAAATAGCTCAACAACTCAACCATCACTCTCTCATAGCCTTGGTCTCACAAGTATGAAATTTTAAACTTGAAATGGTTCTCTCCCTACTTAAACAAAAATTTCCACCTAATTATGCAACTCCTTTCCCTCTCCAAAAGTCCCCCTTTATCCCCTTCTCCACTTCCTTCCTATCCTCCCAAGAAGGGTCTTGGGAAAGTCAAAATATCATAAAATACTCTCCCCTAACCTACCCACATTAATCAACCTAACATGTTATCAAATAAAATAAATATAATTAATTTTGGGTATGCTACAAAATCCAAGTCCTACTAAATGAAAATAAAATTCAAAATAAGTCATATTTCCCCTTTTATTAAAATATAAATAAGTCCTAAAATGAAATCTAATAAATCCAAATGAAGTAAAATTATAATCATATAATTTTACTTATACTACAACCATCATACACCAACTATTAATAAAAATACCATAATAATTTGTATATCTCACAATGATACTAATGTATGCGTAGCAGGTGCATACATAGATCATGTGTGTACTAATGATAACAATCATCACATCTAATGCATGGTTCCCATATTCTCTCATCTAATCACACAAGAAGGTAATCCTTTAAACATAACATCCAATAGTTTTACTAACTACATCACAATATTCCAATATGAACTAATCGTTACACCAAAATCATCATGAATGAACTAAACATGCATTTAATGCACAAAAGGGAATAAGGAACTAAGGTTGAATTTATAATTCTCAATAGTGTTCTTAACTAATCTGGATCATCCTTCTTCCCTAATCTACTTCCATCTTCCACATCCTATCCACTCCTCTGTTGGACTATGCTAGAGTATCAACTACATTTGCCTAACCCTGAATAGAACCCATAAGTGAAAGTGTCAACTATCTTGACCAAGCTTCCCTAGTAAGAAACTAACAGTCACCATTAGACGTCTAAGAGAATGTGGCTTAACACAACCCTCCCATGACTCTAGACTTTGGAGGATACACGATGGGAGATACCTCGACTCCTCCTAATAGAACTAGGGTTAACACCATATTGTTAACCATATTGTATTTCTATTTTATTTATCATATGCATGGTACATATTGATTCATTTCAACATATAATCTAAAATTGTGTACACGTACAAAAATATTTCATTTAAATCTTGCATGATGGAAGTAAATCACCCTACATCCATCATTAATCACCTAAAGAATAACTATACTAAAATTTTGCATATAAGTAGATTCACATGTACTTATAATAGAGTTCCATTGTTCTAACAAAGTTCCACATATAATAAGCAAAGAAATACAAAATAATTCGTAACACAATTTAACTACCTAAGTCAAAATGGAATGTTATAATGTGAACCATAGTTTCTAGCGGAATATATTGTTCCAACACAAAACATAGCATAAGAGGCATAGGTAGGTGCACCAAGACTACTGATTTACCTATATTATATTGAAGTTTCTTACCTAGCAATAGAGGCAAAGGCAATGAGATTATGTACCAAATTTAATCCCCGCCATCATTTCCACATCGTTTGTTTTTGCTCTAGATGAAATAAAACAATATAATGAGCTAGAATCATTGAATCACTAAGAAAATAAAAATTAAATTATGTTTATTACATTATTTTTATGAAAAAAACGTTGCATTTGGTTATTTCATTCATAGTGTTCTTATAACTTGTTATTTAATTTATATAAATGATTCCAAAATTATTATTACTTTGTGAAACTGATATAAAATTAACATAATTATATTGGTATTACACTTTACCAATAATAAAAATGTTTACGCGTCAGTTAGTTTAGTGACATATAAATTGCATGCACACCATTCACTCATCAATTTTTTGTTGATTTACAGCGAGATCAATGTTTCAAATCCCAAGTCTTTGTACAAGTTTTTAAAGTTTTGTTCCAACATGTGATGTTGGCCATGGGAGGATGTTGAAATTGAACAAGACAATCACTGATAAAGATTCAATCCTTATTGGTCATGGGTTTGATTCTTCTCTAGGACAGATTTGTAATGGAACATTGGGGGAGTGCAATGATGATGAGCTTATGATGGATTATGAGGTGCATGGGATGGTTCTGAGAATGATCTATTAGTACAGTAACTACAAATAACTAGCTTCTAATAAAGTTCCATGTCATCCTTGGTTTTAACACCATAATTTGCAACCTATTTCATAGGAATCAAGCATAATTGAGGTTTACTCTCAGGAGCATTATGGTATAAATCATGTGGCATTCTGCCCATGATTTTCATGGGAAAAATGAAATGTTTGGGGTGTGAAAAGCTCCAACATCCTCCACTTCCTTTCACATGAATGCCGCTCACTCATCGTGCCATGCAAGTTTGCGCCAAACAGTTCGCTCCACGTCACCCCTATGCATACGTTATCGGCTTGCCGCCTGTTGTTCCTGTATTGGTCACAAAAGAAGATCTGCATAACCTCAAGGCATCAAAATTGACTCGCATAAGTCATTGGCACTATCTAAGTACATTTATGGGTGTCAGGCCTCATCTTGATCCTGATGAAGGTGGTTACTGAGAATGAGAGAGGTGGTTGAGACCTCATCTTAGCACATAAATGGAAAGCCAGAAAGGATTGGAAGATTTGAGCTCACTTCTGACAGAGAGTTGCATGTGCATTCTGACAGAGAAGGTCTAGATGGATGAGCTTGTATTTGACAACAAAATTTTGTGTGCACAGTCTGACAGAGTAGACGTCGATTGAAAACTTTGAATGCAACAATCTAATCATACTCCCGATGGCTGCAACAATTATGCTTATATATAGGTAGTTTTGATATTTTGTAAGGGTCGAATGGTTGAGCTAGGCTCCCTGCTATTGTAATATTTTGATTGAGAACAACTGGTTCTTTGGTTATGTATTTGTTTTGAGACATCTTGGTTAATCTAAGTCAGCTCTCTTAGTCCATCTTATTTTCCTCCGATACTGAGAGAGTTCATGTTTGATTGATTCACATGGGTTGTTGTAACTGTATTATGATAAATGCTTGATTATAGTACTGTTATGATTTCTTTCAGCTTCCTTGAAATTTGAAACCAAGAGGACCTTGTGTTTAAGTTTTTCCTCCTTAGGCTGCTCGAAAATATGATGTTCATCATGGACCTCTACACCTTTCTCACTAAATGGTCCTCCTAATCACCCTTACTCCAACGTACTGACTGAAGTTGATTCAAGACCTCAATGGCTGGTGCATGCTAGTCCATATTTCTGAGTTAGAACATTATTATTATTGAGTTTTCTCCATTTGACCACTCAAAACTTAATTACCTGTGACATATAAACTAATGGGTACTAGGCTTACCTTCTATGCAATCTGAAGGTGACTTCTAGTGCTAACATAAATGACGTTGTTGTCAGGGATAGATTTGAGCAGTTTGAAGAGCTCCCTGGGAAGAACGACATAGATCCAACTCTTGATGGTAGACAAGAGAGGGATACAAAAATTGACTGTAATCATCTACCTTGTGACTCCACATTAGAGAATTCACTGGGGAGGATCCTATTGACAAAAATATGAAGGGAATGACCATGTATCATCTTATGAGATTTCTTCATGAACTTATGGTGTTCTTTATCAACTCATTTTTGTTTTTCCCTTCACATATAAAGAGGATCATATTTTTCTTTGTTTATTCGGTTGATCACCAACCTTCCTTTATATATCCATCCTTGGAAGAAGCAGACCTGCTTTCTGCCTGTTTTGTAGATGTTGATATTATATCCTCAGCTTAGCCTACTCATAAATATGAGCTTCATATTGAAACCCCTCCTGAACTCAATCACCCTTGCAGCCTTCGAGAGGTTGAAACTGATCCACGGACTCCTCAAATCTCATCACATCCTACTATTACTGTTGATCCTTTCCATCAGTGTGTTAAGCCTCATATTCATCCCACTAGTTTTCAAACTAGAATTAGAGACAAGTTGTTTAAACCTTTAAAGATTCCATATCATCTTCATCCTTATCCTTTTGATTTCTTTAAGTACTTTCCTCATTTTTCTTGAGAGGATCATGTTACATTTGAGAGTCATGTGGAGGCTTTCAAGAATTTTATTGATCCATTTGAGATAGTTCATGAGGATGTTACCATGAGGTTGTTTTCCAAATCCTTGTTAGGAGATGTTGTTGTATAGTTTAAGGGTTTGGGAGCTGACTCCATTGGTTCTTGGTTTGAGCTATACAATTCTTTTTTAAAGTGGTGGGGTGAGAACAAGTTCCTTGATCGGTATTGGGATGATTTTAATGCCTTGAGGAGAGGGGAAGAGGAATCCTTGGTTGTGTTCAACAAGAGGTTTTACAGTGTTTATCATAGTATGCATGTAGAGATCATACCCACAGAGACTGTTTCCATGGTGTACTATGTCATGGATCAACATTTAGAGCTTGTCCTTCTCCTGAGAGAAATGAAATATACATCCTTATCATAGTTATTCATGGATGCTGAGGAAGTAGAGGAGAACCTACGAGCTTGTGGCATGATTAAAAGTAAGTATCATCTCAACTCTGAACGTAAGGAAATTTTTACCTGCTGTCCCTATGAAGAAAAGGCTGTGGATAATTTTGTCTTCCACGCAGGTATCCATGAGTAGCCCTGTCTTGATGAAAATCATGTGTATTGTTGTGGGGTATTCTACCCTACGGACTAATAAGCTAGGGCTCTAAACTTATACGCAGATCATGACCCTTAAGATTTAACTTTTAACCTCCTACCCAAAATCTCAACCCTTTTTCAAGCAAACATGGGAAGAATCGACTCACCTTTTTAACGATGAGTGAAGTAGATCCTCCGTTGAGCCTTCTATTTCCTTGCTGCTGCTACCCCTTCTACAAAGCTTCCTGCAATCAAGGTAAGACTATACATGCATGCTACTAATTTACTAGAGGGTTA
>JZKD02S1672679.1:571291-593330 GCA_000966675.3 Picea glauca | reverse complement strand
TTACGCGTCATTAGTTTAGTGACATATAAATTGCATGCGCGTCATTCACACATCAATTGTTTTGTTGATTTACAGCGAGATCAATGTTTCAAATCCCAAGTCTTTGTACAAGTTTTTAAAGTTTTGTTCCAACATGTGATGTTGGCCATGGGAGGATGTTGAAATCGAACAAGACAATCACTGATAAAGTTTCAATCCTTATTGGTCATGGGTTTGATTCTTCTAAAGTACAGATTTGTAATGGAACATTAGGGGAGTGCAATGATGATGAGCTTATGATGGATTATGAGGTGCATGGGATGGTTCTGAAGATGATCTATTAGTACATTAACTACAAATAACTGTCTTCTAATCAAGTTCCATGTTGTCCTTGGTTTTAACACCAGAATTTGCAACCTATTTCATAGGAATCAAGCATAATTAAGGTTTACTCTTAGGAGAATTATGGTATAAATCATGTGGCATTATGTCCATGATTTTCATACGAAAAACGAAATGTTTGGGGTGTGAAAAGCTCCAACATCCTCCACTTCCTTCCATGTGACTGTCGCTCACTCGTCATGCCATGCAAATTTGCGCAAAACATTTCGCTCCACGTCACCCCTGTGCATACGCTATCGGCCTGCCACCTATTGTTCCTGTATTGGTCACAAAAGAAGATCTGCATAACCTCAAGGCATCAAAATTGACTCGCAGAAGTCATTGGCACTGTCTAAGAACATTTATGGGTGTCAGGCTTCATCTTGATCCCGATGAAGGTGGTTACTGAGAATGAGAGAGGTGGTTGAGACCTCGTCTCAGCACATAAATGGAAAGATAGAAAGGATTGGCAGATTTGAGCTCACTTCTGATAGAGAGTTGCATGTGCAGTCTGACAGAGAAGGTCTAGATGGACGAGCTCGTATTTGACAACAAAAGTTTGTGTGCACAGTCTGACAAAGAAGATGCCGATTGAAAATTTTGAATGCAACAATCTAATCATACTCCTGATGGTTGCAACAGTTCTGCTTATATATAGGAAGTTTTGATATTTTGTAAGGGTCGAATGGTTGAGCTAGGCTCCCTGCTATTGTAATATTTTGATTGAGAACAACTGGTTCTTTGGTTATGTATTTGTTTTGAGACATCTTGGTTAATCTAAGTCAGCTCTCTTACTCCATCTTATTTGCCTCTGATACTGAGAGAGTTCATGTTTTATTGATTCACATGGGTTGTTGTAACTATATTATGATAAATGCTTGATTATAGTACTGTTATGATTTCTTTCAGCTTCCTTGAAATTTGAATCCAAGAGGACCTTGTGTTTAAGTTTTTCCTCCTTAGTCTGCTCGAAAATATGATGTTCATAGCGGACCTCTACACCTTTCTCACTAAATCTTCCTCCTACTCACCCTTACTGCAACTTACTAACTGAAGTTGATTCAAGACCTCAATCGCTGGTGCATGCTAGTCCATATTTCTGAGTTAGAACACTATTATTATTGAGTTTTATCTATTTGACCACTCAAAACTCAATTACCTGTGACATATAAACTGATGGGTACTGGGCTTACCTTCTATGCAATCTGAAGGTGACTTCTAGTACTAACATAAATGACGTTGTTGTCGGGGAAATATTTGAGCAGTTTGAAGAGCTCACTGGGAAGAACGACATAGATCCAACTCTTGATGGTAGACAAGAGAGGGATACAAAAATTGACTGTAATCATCTACCTAGCGACTCCACATCAGAGACTCCACTGGGGAGGATAATATTGACAAAAAGATGAAGGGAATGGCTAGGTATCATCTTATGAGCTTTCTTCATGAACTTATGTTGTTCTTTATCATCTCATTTTTGTTTTTCCCTTCACATATAAAGAGGATCATATTTTTCTTTGTTTATTCGGTTGATCACCAACCTTCCATTATATATCCATCCTTGGAAGAAGCAGACCTGCTTTCTGCCTGTTTTGTAGATGTTGATATTATATACTCAACTTAGCCTACTCATAAATATGAGCTTCATATTGAAACCCCTCCTGAACTCAATCACCCTTGCAGCCTTCGAGGGGTTGAAACTGATCCACATCCTCCTCAAATCTCATCACATCCTACTGTTACTGTTGAGCCTTTCCATCAGTGTGTTAAGCCTCATATTCATCCCACTAGTTTTCAAACTAGAATCAGAGACAAGTTGTTTAAACCTTTAAAGCTTCCATATCATCTTCATCCTTATCCTTTTGATTTCTTTAAGTACTTTCCTCATTTTTCTGGAGAGGATCATGTTACAGTTGAGAGTCATGTGGAGGATTTCGAGAATTTTATTGATCAGTTTGAGATAGTTCATGAGGATGTTACCATGAGGTTGTTTTCCAAATCCTTGTTAGGAGATGTTGTTGTATGGTTTAAGGGTTTGGGAGCTGACTCCATTGGTTCCTGGTTTGAGCTATACAATGATTTTTTAAAGTGGTGAGGTGAGAACAAGTCCCTTGATCAGTACTGGGATGATTTTAATGCCTTGAGGAGAGGGGAAGAGGAAGCCTTGGTTGTCTTCAACAAGAGGTTTTACAGTGTTTATCATAGTATGCGTGTAGAGATCAGACCCACAGAGACTATTGCCATGGTGTACTATGTCATGGCTCAACATTCAGAGATTGTCCTTCTCCTGAGAGAAAGGAAACATACATATTTATCATAGTTATTCATGGATGCTGAGGAAGTAGAGGAGAAACTACGAGCTTGTGGCATGATTAAAAGTAAGTATCAGTACTGGGATGATTTTAATGCCTTGAGGAGAGGGGAAGAGGAATCCTTGGTTGTCTTCAACAAGAGGTTTTATAGTGTTTATCATAGTATGCATGTAGAGATCAGTTCCACAGAGACTGTTGCCATGGTGTACTATGTCATGGCTCAGCATTCAGAGCTTGTCCTTCTCCTAAGAGAAAGGAAACATACATATTTATCATAGTTATTCATGGATGCTGAGGAAGTAGAGGAGAACCTACAATCTTGTGGCATGATTAAAAGTAAGTATCATCTCAACTCTGAATGTAAGGCAATTTTTACCTGATGTCCCTATGAAGAAGAGGTTGTGGACAATTTTGTCTTCGAAACAGGTATCCATGAGCAGCCCTGTCTTGATGAAAATCATGTGTATGAACAACTAGAAGCAATAGTTACTACTGTTCCTGAAATGGATATTTTAAATAGGTGTATTCTTGATGAAATTACTATTTTAAAGGTTGATCATAGACATGAAAGGAAACCCATTTTTGATGAATATTATAGTGATGATGAGCAACAAGCTTATATTATATTTGATCACTATGAAGACAGTAAGGCTGATGCAAAAGTTGGCCTTGTCACAGAAGACACAACCCGAGAGTTTGAATAGGAGAAGCCCTTATTTGAGGGATGTGAAGAGATCGTTTATACACAGCTAGAAGTAAATCATCAGTCATCAGTGGATCAACAACCTCCTATGTCCAACCTTCTTCCACTTGTACCTACAGTTCACAGCAAGCAGTTTTTTGACCCACAGATGCCTGTGGATGTCATTCAATCAAGTTTGCCTAAGCCAATTGTCAGCAGCTTTGAAACAGTGAAGGTAACCTTTCATAAGTTAATCCCGTGTTTCCTTCAATTTCATGACCCTGTCGATGAGTACATAAAGTTACACTTTTCAAATGCTTTGGAGCATGGAGTCTTGATCTTTTTATCAACATTTGAAGGTAATATGGGTGATCATAAGAATGAAATTAGTTAGCTGTCATGTTTTCCTTGTATTTTATGCATCATTTGCAGTGAAGCGAAGGATTCAATTATCAAACCATTTGAATGGCTATGGTGGAAGTTTGCTTTCACCTAGCATTTTGTAAAAGTCAGTTAACTTAGTTTTTGTACATGAATAAGCTCCCTCATGAGTAGGTGTGTTTGTTTTCATTTTTAGAATACTGTCCTTGTCGGCCTGTTTTCTTCAGTATGATGTTTCAGAGCACGACTCCATATCCCAACAACTAAGGCACTGGAACTACTTGTTCTTGGCAGCTATCATGGAGCATGCCATCCCCTGTGGAGCCAAATGTTAACACCATAATTTGCAACCTATTTCATAGGAATCAAGCATAATTGAGGTTTACCCTTAGGAGCATTATGGTATAAATCATGTGGCATTTTTCCCATGTTTTTCACAGGAAAAATAAAATTTTCGGGGTCTAAAAATCTACATCATCCTCTACTTCCTTCCACATGACCATCACTCACTCGTCATGCCATGCAAGTTTGTGCCAGGAATTTCACTCCACATCACCCCTGTGCATACGCTATTGGCTCACCACCTGTTGTGCCTATATTGGTCACAAAAGAAGATCTACATAACCTCGAGGCGTCAAAATTGACTCGCAGAAGTCGTTGGCACCATTTAAGAATAGTTATGGGTGTCAGGCCTTGTCCTGATCCCGATGAAGGTGGTTACTAAGAATGAGAGCAGTGGTTGAGACCTCGTCTCAACACATAAATGGAAATCTATAAAGGATTGGCATATTTGAGCTCACGTCTAACAAAGAGTTTCATGCGTAGTCTGACAAAGAAGGTCTAGAAGGAGGAGCTCACGTCTGACAACAAAACATTGTCTGCACAGTCTGACAGAGAAGACGTTGACTAAAAAATTTGAATGCAGCAATACGATCACACTCCTCATGGTTGCAACAGTTCTGCTTATATATAGGCAGTTTTGATATTTTGTAAGGGTAGAATGGTTGAGCTAGGCTCCCTGCTATTGTAATATTTTGATTGAGAACAACTGGTTCTCTGGTTATGTATTTGCTTTTGAGACATCTTGGTTAATATAAGTCATCTTTCTTACTCCATATTATTTTCCTTTGATACTGAGAGATTTCATGTTTTATTGATTCACATGGATTGTTGTAACTATATTATGATAAATGTTTGATTATAGTACTTTTATGATTTCTTTCAGCTTCCTTGAAATTTGAATCCAAGAGGACCTTGTGTTTAAGTTTGTCCTCCTTAGGCTGCTAGAAAATCCGATGTTCATAGCGGACCTCTACACCTTTCTCACTAAATATTCCTCCTACTCACCCTTACTCCAACTTACTGACTGAAGTTGATTCAAGACCTCAATGGTTGGTGCATGCTAATCTAGATTTCCGAGTTAGAACGCTATTATTATTGAGTTTTCTCCATTTGACCACTCAAAACTCAATTACATGTGACATATAAACTGATGGGTACTGGGATTACCTTCAATGCAATCTGAAGGTGACTTCTAGTGATAACACTTGGTATGGGAGGTATTATTACACTCAGAAGGTCTATTAGTATATTAACTACAAAGAATTATCTTATAACTTAATTCTATTTCGACCTTAGTGTGGGAGGTCTTATTACACTCATATTTTTTACAAGACAACATGCTCTGTTAGGCCTTACCACAAAAGATGCACGACTATCACTCGATGTCGGTGTTACACTGGCTGAGCTTCACCTAGTTTCCTTGCTTTTACCCGTTTCTATAACCTTACTATATAACATATTTTATCGTCCACATAAATAATCTTATTTGCATGTGTGTGAGTAATAATTTGTTGAATTTATCTGTTTTTATGGCTAGATGGAACTTGTATTATATACACTATTTGATAATTGTTCCCTAAGTTTAGTTTGGTGTGTATTTATTGAGTTTGGTATGTGTTTATTAGTCCCTGCCTTTGGCTAGGGACTATAGCAACCGCCTCACTGTCAACGAAAGGTGACCACCTATTAACCAATGCGTTTTTTTACATTAAGTGGTCCATTTTATAGTGTTTTAAAATTATTTCATTGTGTTTGATAAATACACATATTAAATTCATTTTTAATGAAAACCAAAAATATTATTGAAATATTTTAAATTCATAAATTTGATTATCGATTGGTCCAACAATCCGGATGGGACTTAATTGTCCCTGGTGTATACAACTTTTATTTACACATTTGTCATAGTTGAAAATTGATTTAAAAAAGAATAATTTGAAAATGTTTGCAAAGAGCCACGCACTATTCCATCTTAGCCAGATGGCTAGGAGATGGCTAGTCATGGACATCTTTTTCCCTCATGTACTATTCCATATTAAGCAGATGGCTATGGGATGACTGATCATGGACATCTACATGCCCTCACAGACACATAAATCAGAGCTCAAGAACTTGGAATATTTAGAAAAAAATGCTATATTCATCCTTATCTTTATCGCCTTCCCCACCGCCCTCACAATTTTAAATGAAACCCCAAGTTTGCAGAGAAATATTTGCAAATGAGTTGTTTGTCATACACTCTCAACTAGTGGTATTGATCATAATCTTGAATGAAACTATCATTGAAACTTTCATACCTTCAATGTAGTCGATCCTGAAGTGGTCACTCAGACAACTTTCATACCTTCAATGCAATCGCTCTTGAATTGGCCACTCAGAATCTCTTGCTGGATGCCACAGCTCAGAATGAATGAAACTGTCATTGAAACTTTCATACCTTCAAGGCAGTCACTCCTGAAGTGGTCTCTCAGAAAATGTTCATACCTTCAATGCAGTCTCTCATGAAGTGGCTTATCAGACTCTCTTTCTAGATGCCAAGGATCAAACTGACTTTGTTTCTTCATCCAATCAAGGGGATTGAATTTTTTTCTTCGTGCGATCAAGAGGATTGAATTTGTTGCTTCGTCTGGTCAAGGAGCCTAAAATTTTCCTCGTCGATCTTGGATTCTTCAACAACCATTCAAGTTGGGTGATGGGAACCAAATTTTGCCTACACCATTCCAAAACAAACATGTGACTATTTCACAATTTTAAATGAAACCCAGAGTTTGCAGAGAAATCTTTGCAAATGAATTTTTCCTACACTCTCAAATAGTGGTAATGATCATAATCTTATTTTTATGTATTCGACGTTTTGACCAAGCCCAAGCCAGAGGCTACACAAGAAGCTGGTAAGAACACTGTTTCAAACAACCATCTCTTACATTTTAATAATACTTATTATCTTCAATGGATTATGAAGAGTCTAGATTAATAATATAGATGCACTTCCCATAATGACAATGCATACTCTTGATTATTTGGAAAATTCTCTGGGAAATTTTTCTGATGGGCATTTTATTTTAGGTCAATTGAGTGTGGTATGACATCTTTATATTTTGTTTGAAATTTGACCTTATATTATATTATGATCTGAATTGAAAATGGAGAGATGTTGTATACCATTTCTGCAGGTTGACATTGCATATAGTACTTTCGTTGAAAGATATCAAGTTGTGTTCCCTATATTAAATAATTATGATATCACAACTGGTAGGCCAAAACAAGTGAAATGGATTTAGGCAAGTTAACCTTCTCATTTACTTGCATTACTTCTATTTTCAATGTTGCAAAAATGAATGGTTTTATTACTTCCTATTTTCAACGATGCAAAAATGAATGGTTTTGGATTTTTGGTTTTGGATTTTTATAATAGATTTAGTGTTTATGTGATAAAAATGGTTAATGGAACATTGTCTTGAATACAAGAATTTCATAAGATTGAAGTATATGTGAAAACTAGACTTGATCTTGAAATAATGGTTGAATATTACAAAAGAAAGTTGGTATCTCACCTCGCATGATAATACCCAAAAATGACTGTCTCCACGCCTCTATTCGACTCTGGCATTCCCAGACCCAAGAAGAAATTTGTCTCTATTTTTGTGCCCCTTTGCAACCTCCAATTAATGACTGGACTGCATAGAAATGCATGCCCAAGGTTGTACCATACACGTGCCTTTCTCCCAGGGCTGGGAGGACTCAACATTTAAGTGATAATCATGGGAATTGATAACAATGAAGGTCGTTGGCCTATTGGTTTGGGCGCGAATGTAAAGGTGTATAGTAGGGAGGAGGTCACAGGGTCAAACCCATGAACCTCCCTCTTTTGGTTTTAATTCATTGTAATATATATAACCCAAATTTGTTCCACCAAGTTTGGTAGTGGCACTATCCATATCTCCAACAGTTAGAACACGACCAAGTTTGGCATGGTCTGCCAAATTTGGCAGACCCGCTAGACTTTTAATTTTTTTCAAAATTTGCTCACAGGATGTCATTGTGTTTTTTCCACCTGCCACGTCGCAGTCCCTGATTGGGCTACGTGGCAGCCTCCCATTGGTCCATTTCTTCCTCTACCATTTCAAAACACCACATCATTGTGCCACATCATCATGCCATGTTAGTGTACAAACTACCATGTGGCATGATCCTATTGGTCCACGGATCAACCCGAAAGTGCCAAAACTGGGTGACATGTGGCAACCTCTAGTTCTGCCACATTACCATGATGACGTCAACATTACATGTGTCACCTTCTATTCCTTCCACATGTGTTGTATGGATGTTGATGTCATCTTTATGAATGCTGACGTCAGTAGTACGGATGTTGACTCATCCCCTTGCTGACTGGGCTAGGTTGACCAAACTTTGACCATAAATATCTTTCAATATGTAACTTCGTTTGACGATTCGTTTGCACCGTTAGAAATATTGTGATGCGCTCTTCGCGATAATGTCATTTTCACTGAGTTTTGGGAACTTTGAATTTTTTCCCTTTCTTTGTCTGTTGAGGTCATTCTGAGCATCCTGAGTTGCCTCTGCAAGTTCTGAGTTGTTCTTATCCTTCTCTGGATCCTTTTTGGATCACTCCTTCCCACTGAGAGATTTTTGGACCACCAAAATATTTCATCAATCAATAAGTAAGTGAGGGAAGAGTCCCCTCACTTTGTCCTTATTTATCCACTTTTCCTTTCTTGGATGTGTTCCCTTTAAGCCTGCTTGAAGATAATCAACATCACTCCTACGTGAAGTCCTCATCCTTCTCTCTAGGATGCTATCTTTCTGTAACTCATCCAAGTAATTAGGTGAAAACTAATCAACTGAAGGTATTGAAACTTCACCATCTTGATCCACGATCATGGGAGGCTAAAAAAGTTTCAAGTTATCAACGTTCACAACTGAGTAAATCTACATATAAGGTGGAAGATCCAAACGAAAGCAATGGTACCAATTTTCCCCAAAATAGTGAAGGGTCCATAACGAATGCTCTTGAGTTTCTTGCCTTCACCTTTCAATCTCTCCTTGCTGATGTGAAGCCATACCTGGTCTCCAACCTAGAACTAATGGTCAACCCTGTTCTTGTCATTTCGAGCTTTATACTTTGCTTGAATTTTCTCAAATTGTTCCCTGACTTCCTGGTGCACTTGTTGGATCCTCTGGATGAACTTGTGGGCTCTGTCCTCTATTCATTCTTGATTCACATCATTATCTCTCCCATACATCAATTCCAAAGGAAACTTGGGTAGGTACCCAAAACATGTCTCAAAAGGTGAACTCTGAGTAGATGAATGTAAAGATCGGTAGTAAGCATGTTGTACACAAGGTATCTGTTCATCCCATAACTTGGGATTATTTCTACAGTAGCCTTGAAGAAAAAGTACCATTGTTTTTTTTACCACCTCTGTCTGTCCGTCGGTTTGTGGATGGAAAGCACCACTACTCTTCAATTTGGTGTCCATCATTATCACACACCCACTATGGCATAATAGGTTTTTTTTTTTCACCTTTTTCTCCTTTCTTTCTTGAGGGACAGAATCCCCGAGTTCCTACGAGGTCCTAGCGCAGGCTAACTATTTCTGTCAGAACCTTCACTAGACCAATTCGCCGGTTCTTTCATTGAAAACCTGTCGTGCATAACTCAAGCACCAAGCGTGGGATTAGCCTCCATGTGATCATCGTTTATGACCCCAGGCCAAGCCAAGAGGCACCTTTTTCATTTTGTGACTCAACGATGCCTGAGATTCTAGTATTTCAACTTTTCAAACCCCGAAACCCGAAATCGTCCCTTCATTGAGATCGACAGCTACAAATCTTCCTCTTGATCCAATGGTCCTAGCCGTATCGGGACTTCGGTAACCAGGAGTTCGAAATGCAAGCAAGTCAATTATTTTGACTCTTCAAACCCCGAAACCCAAAATCCGATACGCGAGTTCTTGTATGAGATCCGATGGTCCTCGATGATATGGATCCAACGATCCATATCTCTTCGGAGTTTCATGAACTGAGAGTTCACGATGCAATGACTCCAGAACTCCTGTCACTCAAATCCATGAATTCCGATATGGGCATTCATGTAGGAGATCAACAAACCTCATTAATCTATATCTGATGGTCACTATCCCTTGTGAGCTTAAGGGCGTTGAAGGGAACTCAGCCTTAACCCCCTTGCTATCCTACGAGATCCAATGGTTTACGAGGTTTCAGAGCTTTCCCCGAACTCTGACCGCTCACCATACGTCTCCTCCGATGGACAGTCTAGATCTTCCTGAAGTTTTGTGAACCAGGATTTCGTGACTTGCGAAGATGAAGGAACTTGCCCTTTGGTTTCTCGGGTGCAGAAAAGCTGAAATGCTGAAATCTATTCACACTAAGCTAATTCGGAGTTTCGCATACCAGGACTTCACGACTTGCGACGATGAAGGGTCTTTCCCTTTGGTTTCCCAAGTGCCGAAACACCGAAATGCCGAAATCTCTTCACACTAAGCTAATTCAAAGTTTCTCATACCGAGACTTCGCGACTTGCGACGACGAAGGATCTTTCCCTTTGGTTTCCCAGGTGTCGAAACACCGAAATGCCAAAATCTATTCACACCAAGCTAATTCAGAGTTTCGCTTATCGGGACTTCGCGACTTGCAACAACGAAGGATCTTTCCCTTTGGTTTCCCGGGGGTCAAAACACCGAAATGACGTAATCTATTCACACTAATCTAATTTGGAGTTTGACGTACCGGGACTTCGCGACTTGCGACGATGAAGGATCTTTCCCTTTGGTTTCTTGGGTGATAAAATGCCGAAATGCCAATGAATGGGTCTAAATACTCCAAGAATTTCAGGACGTTGCCAAGTCCACCCTCCTACCTATGCAAAGGTTAAGGTTGATGGGCAATAGAGCTCCGACAGATCTTTCATAAGGTTCTTGGGTAAATTATCCCTAGGCTTGGTGACCTGAGTAAAAGTCTTCCTAATTCATTGAGCTATAAATTTGGTGGTAGGGGTAAAGTAAACTCGTGGGTTTACTATCATGGTAGTCCTTTCGAGGGACTCACTCTGACTCTGGAGTGTGAGGAAACTTCCCGAGAGAAGTGCCTTTGGAAAATTAAACAAGGGCATAGTGTGAGCCAAGTAGATAGGACAATTCTCGAGGGAACATACTCGTATTTTGAATCTACTCATTCTATGCATAGAACGATTATGGTCATATAAGTATAAACATGTATCCCTTGTCTCCAAATCAAAACACAGGCAAACACTTCCATACAGAAACCATTTATGAGCGTATAAACATGAGCATGCATTCAATTCAAAAATACAAGACATAACACTTATCAGAAAACAACAAGTGTGACGCAAATGCTGAGAGGGGTGCTCGTTTCCACCCAACCATAGGCTTAGTGACTCCAAATAGATTTACCACTAGCCACCCTTGAGCTAGACCATGATGCTTGAGGTTCAATTTTCTACTTCCAGCTCAATGGAAGTCAAGGACGAAGGTTACTCTCCTTCTCCTCTATTTATAACTCCCTGTGTTTCCATAGTTTCTCCAGTTCTTCCCCGCGATCCCTGTCGCACACGTTCCCTTTTCCCCCTTACCACACTTCCTCTCTTGTCTTTTCTTTGCAAGATTGCGTGTGGCACGAATTTCCCCATCTGCGGTTAGGTCTGGGAGATGTTATGGATGGGAGGTTCACCCTCATCCCCTCATTAACTCTTGAGGAGCCTGCCCACCTACCAATCTGACGGGAAATCCAATCCAGGTTCAGAGAGTTTCTTTAGTATTTTAGCAAGTAAAACCAGTATGGTGTTGGCTCGGTGGAAGTTAACGTAACCATTACAGGTCCCTTCCACCACCTCTCATTAGCCATCGTGGTGTATTTTTTTATCACATCCCCCTCCCAGTAGCCATGCAACACATATTCATAACATAATTTACATTTATCGACCTTTCATAAAAAGGTCCGTCAAATCAAACATTCACGTCTTTGAGTTTTCCATAGTTCTTGGCCAATATAGTTATTTTTACAGACTGGGGGAAACAGGGTGTTACAATTCCCTCCCCCTTAAAGGAACATCATCCTTGATGTTCTATCTATCAGTCTCTTCTTTTCCCAAAGCATCCATTAGAGTTTCTCGAGGCATTGTGTGCTCCTCACACCCTCCTCTTAGTTCGTTAATTCAAAATTTCATGCTCATTTCCTTTGTAAGTTTCATTCTTTCTAGAAAAAAAAATACCCCTCTACTAACTCTACAAGTATGTCCCTCTTATCGATTCTTGTGCCCATTGATACCCATTCTATGTGTTCTAGTTCACTCTATATTCCAAACACACATATCCTCCTAGGAAACCCTAGCTCTCCCCATCTACGTGAAACTCTAGCTATGAATTCCTCACACACCAGTCATGCCCTCGACTTCTTAATCCAATCGCCCTCCTTTGGCTCGATTCTTCCACAAGAATTAACCCACAACATAATCCCTATGTTATGGGAAAGAAAATAACAACATAATCCCTCCACAATCCTACTCGTGCAGATTCCTTTACATCGATGCCTAGATCCTTTACATTGGCGCTTATTGTTGTGGTTGGTCCTCACAGATATTGTGGTTGTTCATTAATTACAAAAACCCATATCAATTCACCCTACTATTTCCATTGACATGAATTATTCCTAAGCATGACACAAAACCCAATGCATTCATTGACCTATAACCCTAAGCATCTCTCAACCACTAATCTCTTTGTAATCCTAGCTAGTGGAGACTCTTCGGCATGAGATTCAAAAGGAAAATGACATGAATATGATGGGAGACATGTTGAATGATCAACCTTTTCCTATCCATAGATGAGATGGAAATGTTTCACACCAACTTATTTGGTAGTTGCAATTATACTCAGTGGGAAGTTAAAATGACATCCATATGAGAAAAATCTCAGGAATCCCTAGATTGTGGTCATTGCATACCATTTCCAATAGATTTGAAACAACTTTCCATCATGACTCTTAGTTACAATCAGTAGGATCAATATTAGTAAACTGTCCACCGAAGGAAAAAGGGTAGAGGAGATTCAAACTTGGAGTAGACACCAGGATCCATAGGAATGCCTCACTCTTTCTATTATTATTGATGTTATTTTTTTAATAAAATAATAATTAAAATAAAATAAAACTTATATATATAATAAATAAAAATTGCTTTAACACATTAAATAAAACCCTAATTTTTTTGGAACCTTTCTTTTTTATAATTATCTTTTTTTTTATTTAAAAAGAAAATAAAAGAAAATCATTTCATTTAACTTTTATATAAAATAATGATCTAATTTTTTTAAAAACTTTTCTATATAGAGATAAAAATATAAATAAATAAATAAAATGCAACACGAAACAAACATATGTCCTTGCATGAGTCCCATGTGTCTCCTCACCCATTACCCAATGATTAAAAGAAATGAACAAATACTAAGGAACAAAACCTAGCCTAATGTGTCTCCTCTTTTTCATTTATGTTTAGCCTAGCCTAAGGTTTCTCCTTCTCTGCATGTAGTTGCATGGACGTGGCCCATGATTCCATAGCTAGTAAACTTTGAGAGATATAAGAGAAAATAAACCATAAAATTCAATTCACCATAACAACACAAGAATATAGAGAGAAGAACACTTAAGGTAGGGTAACACCATCAAATACTCCTTATGGAAGAAATCACTTCTCAAGACATGATTGCTACAAAAAAATCCATCCAATGCACCTCCAATACAATGATGCATGTGTATTTATGATTTATCATGAGTATTCCTATGGGTCTATGCCAACTACCCCKTATTATCGTATTGTTTCCTTTTARTTACTTAGTTGACYTATTTATTACCCATGAACTACCAAGTGGGTCTATTCCATGATTATGRCCACATCATATTCATTATCCTATTCATTACCTCCCTAGGTACCCCATATTATCCTCACTAAGTACATTACACTTGTCACCCTGAGAGTGCGGCCATGACTAGCCTTTCCCATTCTCCTACTCGACTCCACTTCTTCCCATGTGCATATAACTTCCCCTTCATTTGCAATACAAGACTCAAACTAGTTGGTGTGTAGGAATATCCCTTCATGCAAATGAACTAGTGGAGGGTTCAACTGATTATTGGAGTGTTCTTGATTTGAAATGGCATGGCCCATATACCATATACAATCCCCCCATACACCTCAACAACACTACTATAATATCCCCCGGTAGAGCCCTAGTTGTAGTTATGAATTGTAAACATGTTAGCTAGGCTAGTGAGCCGAGTTATAATAATCTAAGAGGCTTATGTGATGATTAGGCTAGAGATCCTAGGATGCTAAGGCCAGGAGCCTATTTTGTATATGTAATTATGCAAAATCATTAATAAAAAATTATACATCATTGCGTGTAGACTGACCACAAAGAAAGAGTTATGGGGGACTAAGCTCCACTAGGTAAGGTAAGGGAAGGGGTCTAAGTGTCTAGGTCTAGGGGATAAGCTCGAGGGATTACCTCTAAGGAAATAATATTTTATTATTATTTCCCAAAAGCTATGGTTGAGATAAGCCATGTTGTCCTAAGTTTCTGGGGGAAAGGGGAACGGGTGCTAAGTGGAACTCATGCGGCTTTAGGAAGACATGTGTCAAATTGGGCACATGCAGTTTATAGCTGGGAAAGACAACTCATTGGCCGGGGGATTCCCTTCCCATTCTAGCGTTGCTTCCCATCCTTCTATCTGAACCCATTTTGAGTTTCCTGCCGACACTTACGATTCTCTGGAAGTCTTTCATCCTTCCTGATTGACCAGGGATTCACTCATTGAACCATTTCTCCTTCGTCCTCGCCTCTGTATCTAGCACACAACTTTGGAATCCTGCAATTGTACTTGAGTTATCCTGTGTGTCTCCCATGAAGCCTGACGCATTGTATTCACCTGAGCCATGTTGTGCCTCAGCATTTAGCTATTTCCATTTTCAATGTCCATACAATTTTTCTGTTTCTATCGTCACCTGTGAGTTAGTTGAATGCTATTGTTGTATTTCTTAGGAGATGAATTGAAGAAGCAAGTTTTTAGGCCTGTGAGCAACTCTCCCAGGTGAGAGAGATTGTTGGGAAATGAATTCTCTTGGAAGGGAGTCTCGTAGTAGCTACAATACTCTGAGAATTTTGATCTAGCCTGTTGTTGAAGCCCAAGGTAAGGGAGGTGTAGTAGCCTATGGACTTGTATTAGGGAAGGTTTACCCTCCTGGGGTGGAGCAGGCATGTGGGGAATGAGGGTATGTGGGTCATGGGCGTAAGTGACTCTTGGGATAAAAGATCCTTCCTGTTTTTTTGTGTAACTTCCTTGTTGTCCTTGCCAAGTGTAGAATTCCCTTGCCCGGTGGAGTTTAGTCCCAACTCGGGGGTGAGCCACTGTTGAGCGTGATGAGAAGCATGGTATATGGTTGGGAGGTTTGTGTAAGGTCTGCACGTAGTTGGTGTACTTCAATTGAAATATAATTACCCATTCCTCTGTTCATTTTCATGCAGTGTATATGTACATGTGTTATAATTTTTGAATATTTCATGTATATGTTGTTATATTATGGGTTATATTGTGTGTTTATGTTTATATTTATATTTATATGATAATTGTTATTTAGACGAGATATCATGGCCCGAACTGGGTGGTTGGGGGTGTGACGAAATGGTATCAGAGAAGAGAATTAAAGGATTCAGTCATTAGGTAGCGCTACTCGGTAGGGGTTGGTGGCCGGGGACATTACAAAATGGTATCATAGCAGTAAAGGAAATTTTAAGGTTGTTTGGGTAGCATTACCCGTAGGGGTCGGTGGTTAGGGACGTTACAAAATGGTATCAGAGCCATGGTTTCAACAATGAGCCTATATGGGCCATGTTAGTGGTTAACGAGACAAATATTTTAGAGTTAACTGTTGTTGAAAGGGAAAATTTTTGAGGTTAAGAGTGTCCCTGGGTGCAAGGAGTGCGTCGACAGTGTTTGAATCAAAAAACTCAGGAGAAATAGCTTGAGTTTTCTTGTGAAGGGACGCGAAGATATGTTGCAAGGAGTGCACAGATCCGAAAGTCGACTAAGTGTCGAAGCAACTCTATAAGGAGAAAGGGGTTTGAGAAACGAAGCTCATGAGAGATAGCGGGAAGAAATATTCAAAGGGGGAGAAACTCTCAAGGTTTAACGAGTTAACGACTTGGATTTATTCAGGAGAAAACAGAGTCACCCCAGACCGTCAGATATTGAAAATTTGTGAGGTGGTTATCCGTGAGTTCCTTTGGAAATCCATGGAGTAACGAAGTCCGTCTGTGCCATCAATCTGAGAGAGAGAATACGTGGTGGAAATCTATTGACTTCGGGTGAAATTACTTCAGGAGAAAACAAGTGTGGAGAGGTTAAAAATCTCGAAGCCCAAAGAGACGAAGTGAATTGCATCCTTTGATCTGTGGGAGACATGCGTCGACAGATCGTCGACTTCGTGTGAAATCACTTTGGGAGAAAACGAGTGTGGAGAGGTTGAAACTCCCAAATCCCAAAGTCCCTGAATTGGATCTACACCGTAGATCTGAGGATAAGAGCTCAACCGTTGGATTAGGTCGAAGTTGGACCAGAACCATTGGAACAAGCCAAGGGAGGAAGTTACGGTGTTGTATGAAGGACAAAGAACTCCCGAAGCTCTAAAGTTCGGAGTAATCTAGACCATCCTTCAAAAGTGACCCATGTCAATAGATTATCTTGTTCATGATTTCGATGTTCAGGAGAATTAGTGTGTGTTGAGGCGAGAACTCCTGAATCCCAAAGCTCCAAAGCCCCGAACAGCCAAAGTAATGAGTCATGATGATGTCACATGGAGGTGACGTGGAACTATATTATACCTTCATCGTGCCCCAACCTGGATTGTGGACAACTGTACTATGTGGACCCAGAGGGTAAATAAGTCTAGAAATTTGAAATTCAGGAGACTTGATGCAGGAGCATCGCTCCATGCCAGTAGCCAGCCATGTCAGAGCACATGCATTCAACGCTGAAGAGAGAGGCGCAGTCCTCATTCAAATTTGAATTGAATGTAATTTAATGTTTAGGCTGTTGAGCCATGAAAGTCGTGCCTTTGTGCAGGCGTTAGGTAGTTCGGCCATTAATGTTTAAATGGCTGAGATATAGTTCTAGATAGCAGACTAGACAGCCCCTTAAATGTAATTTATTAGGGTAGCTGAAGTCTGGGAGGAAGCACTCGATTGAGCCGCCTCATGTAAAAGAGATTTCGATATCTCATTTTGAGGGAGCTAAGCTCAGAAGGGCTTGCGCGTGAAAGGATATCATCACAAATCAGCGATTCGAGAGGACTGTGACTCTCGACAGCGGGAACCGTGAAACCCCGAACCCCAATACTTGAGTCGGGGATAGCCTCGGTAAAGTGCAGAAGGCCGAGGGGTGGAAATAAGGACCTGTGGAGCGGGTATTTCACAGTGATTCCACTCAGGAATCTAAAGAGCCGCTTCGGCTCAACAGAAGGGGAATTTAATCGATCCTGTGAGCAGGAGGTCAGGGAAAGAGACCCTGCAGGGTGCTAGGTTAGACCTCTTTGCGTCAGGTGGTATCAGAGCGGGAACTTCACTTGTATATTTCATGTGAAGCGAGAAGGCAAAAGAAGACAGAGTTGCTGAAGACTCTGTGATGACTGTTTGTAGTTGGACAACCATCATGAATGCAGTAATTAAGACTGTAGGAAGATGAATATGGAACACTCAGGGATGCAGAGTGACAGCAACAGATCTGTTAGGGAGGCAGATAAACACAGCAAGATGGATACTAAATTCCATAATCATGCTGAACGAAAGAGGCCAGAGCTGATGAGCGTAGCATAAATGGATAAAGATCTCACTGACATCAAGCGAGAGATGGAGGAGCTCGAAATGAAGATGCGGCAGAATAAAATGCTGAGATGGGCGTATGAATGGCCCATGAGGAAGATGAAGGCAAGTTGGCCAGTCAAGTAGCTGATGGTCAAAGGATAGCAGAGGCTGTTAAGACAATGGCTGAGGTATGCTGAAAACCTCAGACCAGAGATTGGAGACATTCTCGGTGAGGAGAATGATCAGAGATCGCTGCGGGATCTCATAGACTACCAGGAGGGAAGTGGAAGGTTTCCAAATGGCCATGTGGGCAAGGAAACAGAGATGAGATTGGCTGATGATCTCAAGAACTGCCAGGAGGGCAGAACAGAAGAAATTCCATATTGCCAAGAGGGCAATGAGTTGAGATCAGCTGAGGATATCACAGACTGTCATGAGGACAGTGAGGAAATTGTGCATTGCCAGCCGAGAAATGATGGGAGATCAGATGAGGATATTGAAGACTTCCAGGAGAGCAGTGGAAGTATCGAAGACTGCCAGGAGGGCAGTGGAAGTGTGTCGAACTGCCAAGTGGGAAGAGATGAAATTACAAGACCATCTGAAGGTCTCACGGACTCAGAGGAGAGTTCAATTCAACAAGGTGTGCTGATGAAGATGGGATCGGTTTATCTCATGGTCTGCCAGGGAAGCAGCAGAAGCATTCCATATTTCTAGTTGGGCAGGGATGAGCAGGTGGATTTCGATCAGCCCGAGGAGATGATAGAGAAGATGAGACTGTTTGATGGTCTCATAAATTTAGAGAAGATGGAAAAGGATCAGCAGGTGCAACTGATAGAAGAGGTGAAAGATCAGGGTGATCTTCTGATGATTGGGGGAATGCAAATATTCCTACCATGTGCCCAAGAGGAGGAAAAAAGTTGTATTGCAGGTGCAGCAACAGTAGAAGAACAGTCACAACTGATGATGACTGTTGAGGAGGAATTGGAGTAGACTTTGAAATCTTCCCAAGCGGAAATGAAAGAAGAAAGTGAGCATTCCGAGGAATGTCTCAACGCATTCAGTGTTGAAGCTGAAGATACTGCAATAGGGGAATTTGCAGCAGAAGATGGAGAAGGCGAGAATTCTGAGGAATGGCTCATTACTTTCATCCAGGAAGCTGAGAGTGCTGTAGCATTGGAGCTCACAGTAGAAGAAGAAGTAGAAGCAGAAGGCGAAAGCGAGCATTCTGAGGAATGTCTCAACATATTCAGCCTAGGAGCTGAAAAGAAAGAAGTTGTAGCACTGGAGATAGTAGCAAATGAAGCCAAGGAGCGAGAAGATAGATTTATCACTCCATGGGAGATGGAGTTGGAGATGTTGGAGGATTGGTTGAACAATCCAGGGCCAGCAAGAGAACTGGTAGAATTTGAGCTGTCAGGGAAGATGACTGAACAACAAGTCAGTCAAAGAGAGATTGTAGAGATGAAGTCTGCAGCAGAGTGGCAACTTGAGGCCATAGATGAAGATGAAGATGAAGATGAAGAAGATAGCATGGGAGATCATAGCGATCTGCCCAATTGCATAAAATTTTTGGAGCTGAGGAGACTGCAAGAGCCGAGCCAGCCATTGGAGCAACTAGACGATGTAATAGAAGATATTAGAAGGTTGATGTTGGGATCAGCAGACACTACCAACAGAGAAAGGTTGAGCAGAAGAAAAGAAGAAGTAGCAACAACAACGTAGCAGAAGCAGCAGCAGCAGGATGGAGTGGATGGAAAGCTCCATAGATTCGTTTGGGACCCAGGAGGATTCCAAACCGCTACAGGGGAAGCTCATGAGCAGGAGCTCATGATTTTTGCAGCTGTGGAATATGATGGAGGAGAATCGCTCCATGCCAGAAGCCAGCCAGGTCAGAGCGCATGCATTCAACACTGAAGAGAGAGGTGCAGTCCTCATTCAAATTTGAATTGAATGTAATTTAATGTTTAGGCTGGTGAGCCATGAAATCCGTGCCTTTGTGCAGGCATTAAGTAGTTGGACCATTAATGTTTAGATGGCTGAGATCTAGTTTTGGATAGAAAACTAGACAGCCCTTTAAATGCAATTTATTAGGGTAGTTGAAGTTTGGGAGGAAGCGCTCGATTGAGCCGCCTCATGCAAAAGAGATTTTGATATCTCATTTTGAGGGAGCTAAGCTCAGGAGGGCTTGCGTGTGAAAGGAGCTCATCGCAAATCAAGGATTCGAGAGGACTGTGATTCTCGACAGTGGGAACTGTGAAACCCCGAACCCCGATACTTGATTCGGGGATAACCTCGGTAAAGTGCAGAAGGCCGAGGGGTGGAAATAAGGACCTGTGGAGTGGGTATTGCACAGTGATTCCACTCAGGAATTTAAAGAGCTTCTTCGGCTCAACAGAAGGGGAATTTAATCGATCCTGTGAGCAGGAGGTCAGGGAAAGAGACCTTGCGGGGTGATAGGTCGGACCTTTTTGCATCAAGACTGGAAGGAAGAAGGTGTAAAACATTCTGAAGCCTGAAATTTTGGAGTGACGTGGCATGATGATGTCATCGAGAATGAAGTGGAAACATGGGATGTGTTCCAAGTGTCAGTGGGTTTCAAACCTGTCAAAGATTGAAATTTCATTTGGATTGTGACACATGTCACCCATCTGATTGGGCTATGTATCAGTCGTTAGTATTCCACCACGCGACACTCCATTTGAGCATGGATAGTGAGCCCACACTGGTGTTGATCACGATACACCAATATCAATGGCTAGGAGGCATTGTAGGGACCCCAATTACACGGGATTTAATTCCCCAAGGCGGTCCTGCAATCCAAACCACAATTTCACTGAGGGGTTATGTGCTAGCATCAGAAGAATTGCAGAGAGAAATGTGGGTTACTCCAAACCATTGATGCATGCCCTTGCAATTTGAAAGGCGTAAATATTGATGTGACATGTTAGTGCTCGAACATCAAAACCCTAAGCCAACAGATGCATGGAAATAGGAGACTGACATTGGAGGAAGGACACTCTGGAGGAAAATGGAACAGGTGGGCCACAAATCCCCTAAGCTCGAAGTGTCAAATGATTGACAACCATCGATCTATTGAAGGACACATAGAAAGTGGAGGTTTATTCTGAAAGATCAACACCCCAAAGAGAAAGGATTTACGAACTTTCGAAGCCCGAAGTTCCGTAATAAATCCCAACCATCAGTTGTTGAGGAAATTGTGGACCATTGATCCACCCCACTTCATGAAGTTCGCCAATTCGGTGTTCGGGAGAAATAAGGCATGAATTAGCAAGATATTATGAAGCTGAAGTTCCATATCCCTAAAGCTCTCAAGGCTCTAGATAATCACCTATTCGATAGCACTGAGTCATAGTCTGTGGCCACATTCAATTGAAGGAGGAAGAAAAAGGGCTAGTGCCTGAAAAATGTGTTAAATAAGGGAAAAGGGGTTAGGAAAGAAGCCCATGGGTTTCGTCTGGTTTGAACTTGCATCAGAAGAGGTACTGAAGACCCAGGAACTTTATGATAGGGTCTATCAAATATCTAAGATCCATTATCTCAGAGAAAAAATATCGCTACATAAGAAGTGCATTAGAAAAGAAGCACAAGTTTTAAAGGATCATAGCTTTCTTCTCAATGCTCAAAATTGAGAAAGGAATCCATTATTGGGAAGGTATCAGAAAGAGGATTCCAAATGTAATGGTTACATTAAAACATAAAAAGTGCTAGAGATGTCTTCAGAGAGAATAAAGAAGGAAGACAGACACAAAAAGTTATTTATTCTACATCTGAGATTTTTCATAAGTCATGGGATCAGATGTTGGGTTCGATAAGAAGCATGGAAACCCCAAATGGAATTATTGTTTGGGGAAGACAGTTCAGGTAACAATCTTTTCACATCAAATGTGAATGCTAGGTGGAGAAATCCATCTATTATACATGATAATGCATGAACCATAAGTTCATATGGAGATGCAAAGCATGGGAATAAGGAAGGTTTTATGGAATATGAAAGAGTTTGGAGACAAGATGTGACATCTCCAAAGATC
>JZKD02S1672679.1:546807-563970 GCA_000966675.3 Picea glauca | reverse complement strand
TGAGCGAGAAAAGAACAAAGAAAAGAAGAGAGAAATGAGCCATTAGAAGGGAATTTTGAGACCATGGAACCCTACGAAAGAAAAAATCGAAGGTTGTTTGAGAACTAAAGAGATATATTTTGCAGAGAAAGACAATAGAAACCCTAGAATCAAACCTTGCAAATTTCTGGAAAAATACGTGTTTACTTATTTATACAAAGTCTTTTTTTGTGATTTTCCACATATACTGCAGTAGTGGATACTAAGGTTGAAGGATAACCACACGACAAAACAGATTCGATAGCTAGATTGGACCCTAGTATAGATTGAGAAGTTACAACAGGTGAACAAAAAATTCACTCGCGCAATATGCTTTTGGCTTGACAGTATTGTGGTAGGCTTCATAACAGAGTTTGCAGTTGACATAGGGAAGTCATATAGTGCAGCGAAGTAAGAGGTTCTATGAGGACCTCAAGGAAGGTACATTTGATCACTGCATACTTCTATTAAGATACTGCTATATAAAAAAGGTGTAATAATAATGGAACCAGACAGCTAAACTTCCCTGCATGCATTGGGGAAGGGGGGAAGCACTGATAGAGAGAGGATAAATGGAAGGAGGTAAAAATAAAGGAAAGAAGGAGGAGGAACCCTTGGACCTGATCATGATCAATGATGACTAGATCAAGTGGATCTTGAAGTCAACGGGAAAGATGCATAGCAGAGTACCCTACTAATATAAGGTGAATACCAAGAAGAGAGTCGTAGCCGCAAGGGAAGGATTGGTGAGCAATGAGGAAGAGGTAGAGGATATCTGGGCTGTGGAGCAGATTGAGGAAATCCTGTGTGCAACATACAAGAGGAAAACGAGAGGTCCAAGAATGGGAGGAGAAGGCACCCATCCTATCTCTATTAATGTCAATGTGGAACCCATAAACCCATGTGCGACTGATACACCAAAGAGAGAACCACCATTTAGATAGTTGAAGTTTGGAGGAAGTATGAAAGCAGGAAGTACATCTACATAAGCAGTAACAACTGGAGGATCCAGTTCAGGCAGCACTAGTCAAGTATCTACACCACGCGGAGGAGGTAGTAGTTCAGTATTAAGAATAGAAGGACATGATCCCACAATGAGATTACCAGAATTTCAAGGAGAAACAAAAGAAGATCCTCAGAAGCACTTGTTCGTTTGTGAAAATATCTGGGAAGAAAAAAATATCACTGATGAAGATACTAAACTTGCGCAACTAGATATTACGCTAAGAGACTACGTACTAGACTGGTACATTAGTCTAGACACAAATAGTGCACCTAGAATGACAAGGACACTGGCCGACATTAAGAATTTACTAATAAATGATTTCCAGAAGCCGAGCTCACAGGATCAATACATGAACGAGATGATTGAAATAAGATAGAAACCAAGAGATTTTGTATGGGATATTGATAAGAGATTCAAATGACTAAAGGGAAAGTTAAAATACCTTATGACCGATATGCAACATCGACACCTATTTGTCAACTCACTACTCCCACACTTAAAATATCCTTTACGACAACATAAATTTCAGACACAGGCAGTGGCTCTGTAGGTACCCTTGCAACTGGAAGAGAACCAGTACCAGCAGATGGACCCAACTATCGAAGAATTGAAGGAGGATTTTAAGAATCTAATGTTTCAGATGAACCAGAATAAGAACAAGGAAAAACGAGAAATTGTTTTGTGTACCACATGAAGGATAAAAGGACACCAAAAGAACAAATTCCGAACATTCGTGCGGTATATGGTAGCAGTTATGCCAAATCTGTTACCACCAGGAGGACTATGGTGCGAAATATGAAAGAAACCGGGTCATGACCCTTATCACTGCACGATGATGCATAAATACCAGACAGTTCCAAAGAGTTCATATTGCACCTTTTGCAAGTCAATTGGCCACGACGATAAATATTGCAGAACTATAGAGTTAATGAAATAAAGAACGTTAGATGCCTATAGAGTACAAGATGAAATGATGACCAAGCAGGCAAAACCATAGTTTAATCAGGGTCCAACTCCATAAAATACTATGCAATAATAGTATAATAGTGTGCAACAACCATACAATAACACACAACCACAGTACAACCTGACAAAGCCCCAGTACAATACCACATAGTACAATCAGGCACCACAGTATAATGTGTCGAGAGGTGATCGAGCATGTTACCGAGGAGGAGGACGATCTAGAGGAGGTTTCAGGCAAGGTAGAGGACTAGTCACATGTCACAATTGTCAACAACCGAGACATTATGCATGGGAATTTCCACTACCACTAGTGACTTGTATGTATTGTCACACATCGGACCACGATACAGAGGAATGTCCGACATTACTAGTAAAGATTTAGGAAAAGAGGAACCAGAACAATTAGAATGTTCAGTGGATTTCAGCCGAATCAAGGGATGACAACATCAATATAGTCACTTGTGAAGGAATGAAAACAAAAAATGATGTAGTTTGACAGGAACCAACGCATAACCAATGGGTAAAGAAGAACATTGAACCAAGGAAGCAGTTCGATGTGCAAAAGGAAAATGAGATCTTTAAAGAGGCCAGACAAGAATTTGAGAAGAAGGACACAACGTCGACTTCAACTGCACAACAAAACAAGGAAACACTAGAACACGAGATGCCTCCATAATTGGATCATACCAATGGGATGCAACTCATGGGACAAGTAAGTATAATCAAAGGATTTTTGCAATCATGTGTAAAAGTATTAAGTGATCCCTGATCTGTGAAGATATTTCAAAACATCCTAGAAAAATGTAGTATCGAGATGAAAGAAAATCTAGAACAAAAAAAGGTTAATCACCTACACACAAGAAGAAGAACAAGTAGCGAATTTATACTGAATGATAACAATGGGGATTTCAATATGGGAGACATTATACTAGATATTGGATCTGAAGTGAATGTATTACCAAAAAATACATGACAATGCATAGGAGAGCCAACATTAGGATACTCACTTGTTCAATTGAAACTAGCAAATCAACACAGAGTCCTACCAATAGGTAGACTGAAAGGATTGATATTAGATCTTGATGGAGTGCGCACTAAAGCACACTTTGAAGTTATTGAAATAGTGAACGACACAACACCTTACCTGGAATTACTTGGTCTGGATTGGGCGTTTGACAACCAGGCCATAATCAATTTGAAAACCATAAAAATGACATTTGAGTCTGGAGAATATAGGGCCATATCACCGATAGACCCATTAGAAGGGGATAGGTTTGTAGAACCTACTTGCCTAGACTTAGAATAAATCGGCCAATTGTACAGAACAACTGTGCGTGATGAGGATTACGTAAACCCAACTGTAGATGGGGTACTCAGTTGGTGGAGCATTACTTCATGTGCAATAGACTCAGACACTAGGTTAGAAAACTGGAAACAAAGGCTACATGAAGTATGCATGATAATATGAGCAAGAATAGACCACACAGTGAGATGGGTAGGCACAGAAATCAGAGAACCACCCAGTTTCCATGGACTAAATGATTTGGAAACATTATTAACACAATACGAAGACGCAATGTTAGAAAACTAGAGATTGTCAACAATGGAATTAACACTCAAGGCCACACCCACAAGTTGGTGGGGCGAACACAAAGAGACAATCACATACTGGTATCAATGTAAGTGGTTATTGCGCATAAGGTTTGGTATAGAACAAAAACAAAAAAAAACAAGATAAATATGAAGGATGAGGGACACTAGAGAAACACTTGGAGAAGTGCAAAACGCTGTGGAAAATTCCACCACCATAATAATGGCCTCATCACTTCATACACACTCTAGAGAGCATACCAACGAATTGGTATACGAACCAGGAATTGCACAAAGGAACTATGACATGGATGACATTGCAACAGAATTTTATAGTCACTTTGTCATTCGAGCATGAGAACCCCAACATATATGTAACCCTTAAATGGATCATTGGAGTAATATTCATCAAAGAACCATAAATAGAACTTATCATAGAAGAGCAACATCGGAACAAGTAGATAGTCAAGGACCTGTTGTCATTTTACCATGTACAGGAGGAAGCACCAGACGAAGATGATCTGCATGATATTTAGATTGAAGAAGTAGAAGGCGAAAGAGATGTAGAAGGACCACCCATAGAATCAAAATTCATTTCCATGCCAATCAAAGTAAGGAAAGTTAACATCGGGATAGTTGAGCAACCCAAAATGGCCAACAGTGGAGATTACTGGGATGAACAAACAATAGAAAGTATCATAGAGTTGTTGCATGAATACAATGACCTCTTTCCCAAAACATTCAAAGAGATGAAGGGTATAGATGAAGAACTAGGAGAAATGAATATACCACTAAGATATGATGTGATACCTATTAGACAATGACCATACAGATTGAACCCAATATACAAACAAAAAGTTAAAGAAGGGATCGATAGGATTCTTGAAGCTGACATCATACAACCAGTTGACGACTCAAAATGGATAAGTCCAATGGTAGTACAAGACAGGAAACAAGGAGGGATCAGGATATGCGTTGACTTGAGGAAGCTAAAGGATGCATGCCTACATGACCCATTCCCTACACTGTTCACGGATGAAGTGTTAGAGAGTGTGGGAGGACATGAATCTTACTCATTCACTGATGGATTCTAAGGCTACCATCATATTAATATAGCACAAGAGGAAAAACACAAGACCATGTTTGCGACATAATGGGGATCTTATCAGTACACGATCATGTTGTTTGGACTGAATAATGCACCCGCAATATTTTCTAGAGTGGTCATCGTAGAATTTAAGGAATTCATTCATCAGTTTCTTGAAGTATCCCTGGATGATTGGAAAGTATATAGTCTTTTGAAAAACCATGTGGAAGTGTTATGACTGATGTTAGAATGATGCAGACAGTGCCAAATATCAATGAACATCAATAAATTTCATATTTGGAACATTGTTTGGGATACTATTGGGCCACAGAGTATGCAAACAAGGTTTATTAGTAGATCCGACAAAGATCACAATCATTGTTAACTTGCTAGCACAAAAAAAAGTCCGTCAGCTAAGAGCAACGTTAGGACATACAGGATACTATAGGAAATTCATCAAAGGATATGCATAGATCACAACATCAATGGAAAAGTTGTTAAGGAAGGATACAAAGTTTCATTGGATCAATGAGTGTCAACACGGTCTAGATACCTTGAAGGAAAAGATGGTTACCACACCGATATTAGTATTTATAGACTAGAAAAAGACATTCCATGTGCATGTAGATGAATCAGCAATAACACTTGGAGCTATCTTGGTGCAGCCAGGAGTGGGAGACTTGGATCACCCGATAGAATTTGCAAGCTTCACCCAATAGAATTTGCAAGCTTAAAGTTATTAGAATCATAACAGAACTATAACACAACAAAAAGAGAAGGCCTAGCCATGGTCTATGCACTGCAGAAGTTCATGCATTACTTATTGGAAAAGCACTTTAATATGTTCACAGATCACTTAGCCCTGAAATACCTACTCAACAACCCAGTGTTGGGGGGGAGAATCTGTCGATGGTTACTGCTATTTCAAGAATTTGAATATGAAGTAATATTCAAACCAGGAAAATTGAATGCAGGACCTGACCACTTGTCAAGGGTCACAAAAGGGGAGGAACCTAAGAACTTAGAAGAAAACTTTTTGGATGCACAATTATTCTCAGTACAGATTGCTGATGAATAATTCATAGATATCATTCAGTACTTGATCACAGGTACTGTGCCGCAATAATATACCACCGTGCAGAATAAGAAACTGGTAGTTCGCGCGACCGACTATCAACTAATTGCGTGACACCTATACAAAATGGGTGCACATAGCATTTTGTGAAGATATGTGTTAGAGAAAGAAAGACCGAGAGTTTTAGTAGAATCCCACGAGGGAATAACAAGAGGGCATTATGCAAGTAAAGCTACCGCACAAAAGGTATTACGCGTAGGACTATGGTGGCCAATGATTCACATAGACTCGAAGGAGTACTGTCAAAAGTGTGATGTCTGTCAAAGGGTAGCAAACCCAACAGAAGAGACAAGATGCCACTACGACCACAAGTAATGTTACAGGTATTTGACAAGTGGGAAATAAACTTTGTGGGACCAATTAACCCACCATCCAAAAGAATAGGGGCAAGGTACATCATCACTACGACAAAATATTTAACAAGATGGGCAGAAGTCGCACCAGTAAAAGATTATAGCGCAGAAACAACAACACACTTTTTGTTTGAACATGTAATCACTAGATTTGGGTGCCCAAGAATTTTGATGAGCAACCAAGGCATGCACTTCATAAAGAGCACCATCTGCGCGATGACTGAAGAGTTTGAAGTCCATCATCAGAAGATCACATTGTATCATCAACAAGCAAATGGCACAGTGGAAGCCTTCAAAAAAATGTTGGAGAACGCATTGACAAAGTTTTGTAACATCAACAGGGATGACTGGGACCTCAAAGTACCAGTAGTATTGTGGGCATATAGGACTACATGGAAAAATTTGATAGGGCACACACCATTTAAATTGGTTTATGGCCAAGAAGTAGTGGTGCCACTAGAAGTTTTAGTACCCAACTTGCACATAGAAGCTATCACACAAATGACAGAACAAGGTGCAGTACAAGAGAGACTGAATAAGTTATTGACCATGGAGTAAGACCAAATCTTGGCAGGATTCCATCAACAAGTGTAGAAAGAAAGAGAAAAATATTGGCACGATATACACATCAAGACGAAAACGTTCAAGGAAGGAGATCTAGTATTTGTGTATGACAATAAATCATTTCAGCACCCGAGAAAGATTAGAATGCATTGGTTAGGACCATACGAAGTAAAATATTTCATAGACAGAGGAGCTATACATTTAATAGATTTATAAAGTGCATAACTCATAGGAATGATCAATGGGAACCGACTGAAGCTATATAAGGATAGTCGACCACCCATCGCACAGTTAAAAAAAAAAAAAATCGAAAAAGAAAAAAAAGGAAACAAAACTAAAGAGGGTGCAGTGTGTTAGAGGTAGAAAGACCACACGAAACTAGAAACATGAATTTAGAAAAGGCAAGGACAACGGTTATATACAAAGGGAAATAAGCGGGGAAAGGAAAGTATGAAACCGTAGGATAGCACTAGGCAGAATTAAAGGACGACAAGGACCGATGGGACATCACATTATTTTCACCAACTGGAGACGACAAAGAAAGAGTAATGGAAAGTATGAAACCACTAGAGATGCATTGAATCCACATCTATGGTGCATTAAACCCATAATGGAGGAAGCATCCTCGACAAACTTCAGGGCAAGATGATACAACATGTGAGCACAAGAGCAACTAGTCTATTTGTGAAAGGAGAACAAATAGAGAGTAATAGTAGTTAGAATGCACAAAGAGAGGCTACAGAGATCAAAGAATTCATTTGAACCCAAAAAATGTTCGACAATCATCGCTATGGCACCACCGAAGTCAACAGAAGCAAGCCATAGTTCCAGAACAACCAGGGTTAAAACTAGGTCACAAGGATCATTGGAAGAGGATGAAAAATAGTAGTCAAAGATCGTCGATATTGATGAAATCCCATCCCCAGAGACGATACCGGTGAATTCCACACCGATTCTGGAAGAAATTCAACAGACAGAAGAAAAGGCCATGAAAGTAGATACGCCAGTAGTGGCACAGGAGCCTCAGAACCAGGAAGAAGAAACCCAAAAGGAGGTGCAACCATAGAGCACCATATCATCCTCAAAAGTTAATGGAATGATGTAGAATCCAAAAGAAGAAGTGGAGCCAGATGAGTCCCAAACGACTATCTCAAAACACCCAATTGGGGAGACCTGTGAAGATGTCTCAGCTTGGCTGGAATGGATTATGGAGGAGAAAACAGAAGCTGTCGGAACTTCAAGCCAACCACCACAGTAGAAAGACATGATATAGATAGCAAGATCACCTCACAAGAAACCTGTAGCAGAAATTGTTCTACCACACATACCAGCTGGAGTACAGGTAGGACCAGAGCTACTGGGCCATGTTGGTAAGCTCAAATATTCAAACCACAATGTAGTAGAGAAAGCCAAGTTCCCAGAACTTGCATAGAAGGTCTTTATACATACCATAGGCACAAATCAGTTTGGAGAAATGATTAACCAGCCATACCAGTGCGTAACTAGGCTAGAGAAAACAAGAATCTTAGGTCTGATGAACCTACCCCATTTTGGAAGAGGCCATCACACAACAATATGCATTAAACAACTATTGGTATTCACACATGGAGGGTACATATGGATGGACAAACCCGTCCCCATAACTATTGAGCTTATTGCACAAATAACAGGGTTACCAATTTGGGGTATGGATCTCGCATTGGTTCTGGACGACAAATCCAAGGAAAAAGCATTGGTATAAGAAATGAAGAAGAATTATGGCACCATCAGGGGACAAGAGGGATGATTATCAAACGAATCAACAATGTAGCCACACAATTGGGCGCAAAAAGCTTATCCTGCAAGTTTCTAAGAAAATTCTTCAGAGAGCAAGTACCAGCTAGAGTCATTGCAGTTGCAACCCAGTGCACAGAAGGCACCTCAATGAGTTGGGCACCATACTTATTGAAATTATTCCAAGAGGAATACAATAATGTGTAAGACCTAGGCACGGAGTTCCATTAGTCATGGATGATTACCTTAATAACCTTCATGGGATAGCGAGAACCAGGGTACATAGTTTTTTGTACCAGACCAAAGCCTGAGGGAGTGAGGTATCTATTGCTGAGATTCAGGTCAAATTCCAAGCATAAGAGGGAGAATGGGATCATATTTGAAACATACCTATGTGACATGTAGGAAGCCATCAACCGATCGTGGAGAATAACACTAGAGGTTGTCGTGCGATATGCAAACATCTCCAATTTTCACGCCACAGGACAAACAATGTGGATATAGGCAACGCATGATATGTCTAAAAAGTGGCTACAGATGCACTACTACATCACAGAGGGTGATATCAACATAGTCATTAGCGAATGGCCTAACGAATGGAGGATCCCATCCATTACCCGGAAAGTACCAGAAAGAACAGTAGAGGAAGAGGTTGAGTAGGGAGAAACACAACCTTCGGAAATCCAAGTGCCCAAGAGACCAAGAATGGGCCAAGGCAATACAAATTAGGTAGATGAAGGGCCAAAGAAGACAGGAACCCAGAATGGGAAGAAGGATATTACACAGCTGACCAATGAACAATAGAAAAAGGATGAGGGAGCACAGGAGACTACCTCAAATCCCAAGACATAGGAACTAGGGAGAAATAAGAGAAAAATCACGCAAGCAGGAGGCACACGCAAGAAATAAAAGGCACAATGAGAACCACTAGAATATATGATCATGGAGGATGATGGGGAAATGATATCCAAAATGGTCTAGGATTTTCTAGCAGAGGACTTTGACCATACAACACATCACAGGGACAAACTACAAAAAGAGCTGGCAGAAATGGGGTAGTTCCTCAAGAAATTCAGGGAAGTACATATAGTAAGCAACATCAGGGGAATAGAGCCATCAACACTACATACAGAAGGAAGGGTGAAAGAGGAATCTCGACAGTCAGACTAGGGGATATTGAAACCACACATCACATTCCATATCAACCCCATCATGTTGCGCATGGACAAAATTGTGGGGAATACACCCTTGAAAGACTTAAGCCAAATCTAACTTGTGTTAACAAGGATACCAACAGGGGCATTACATAGGTTGCAGGTGAGCGTCAACCACGAGGCATAGTCTCGCACATACAGAGACTTAATTGAATTTAAGCATGCAATGAAGAAATAAGATGAATCTAAAATCGGCTATGAGAAGGCCAAATCTGAGACCAAGGAGGAAAGGTGTACTATACTAGATATAAAAAGTATGTAAAATAGAAATAAAATGCTAGAAATGGTAGAATAAAAACAATATAACTAGAAAATTCACCACAATAGCACTGAAATGATATAAGAATAACAATAGAAATAACACTCTTATTCTGAAAGAAATGTTCACAGGCCTCTTCGAGGGGGCAACCTCCAGTTGAGCAGAGCTCTATTACAATAATATTAAAGCTAGGGTTCTCATACCCTCGACTCCTATTTATACTAAATATGTATATCAAAAGAAGCATCTAGAGGAATATCCTTCTAGAAGCAAAAGATTCTATTAGGTCTTCCTATATTCGACTTATTCTATTTTATTGCAAGGCCTTATTAATATTGACCTTTATTACATCCAAATATATTTTTCTACCTATGTGCGGGTTAGGACCCTAACATGTTCTCCCCCTTAAAAAAAGCCTTTTCCTCAAGTCTTGAGATGTGGAAATTTCTGCAGAATGGTAGTTGGTTCCCAAGTGGCATCTGCTAGAGTTGTATCTTTCCACTGGACTAACACTTCCTTGATGGTTCTCTACTAGAAAGTACCATGGATTTAAGATTTGATTGTTTACTTAAATACAAACGACCTTTGTATCGAAGCTCATCATGGAGACAAGAGTACCATGGGGAAGCTGGAGCATTGGATTGCAATTGTTGGATCAGATGCAAACTTTTGGGATCTTGTAGCCATTCCTAGAGAATGACTTGGAGCCAATATGGTACAATGAAGGAAAGAGAAAAAAGGGATCCTTCATCTTCATATTTTTGGGAAAGTGCATCCACAACCACATTTTCTTTTCCTTTCTTGTAAATGATCTCATAATAATATCCAAAGAGATTAGTCACCCATTTTTGTTGCTTTGGGGAGGAAATGCATTGTTCTAAAAAATACTTGAGGCTTTGATGGTCTGTCTTAATTTGGAAACATTTCCCCAATAGATAAGGGCGCCACAGATCAATGACATGAAGAATAACCAACATTTCCTTTTCATAGATGGATTTACCTATATTTCTTTTAGATAGTTTCTTGTTGGTAAATGCCAAAGGTCGACCCTCTTACATAAGGACAACACCAATTCCTTTCCCTGAGGCATCACATTCCAACACAAAGGTCTTTGTGAAATCAAGAAGGGCCAGGACTAGAGTGGTGCACGTGGCCATCTTCAAGGTGTGAAAATCTTGAGTAGTGGTTGGAGTCCAAGTGAAAGGGTTACTTTTTAGGAGAGTAGTGAGAGGTGCTGCAATATTTCCATAATTCTTAAAAAACTTGCGATAATACCTTATTAAGCCCAGAAATCCACGCAAGCTCTTGAAAGTCTTTGGGTGAGGCCAGTCTTGCATAGCTTCAATATTTCTAGGATCCACCCTGATGCCATCCTTTCCAACCAGATGACCCAAGTATTCTACTTCTGAGGCACCAAAAGCACATTTATATTGTTTCAGGAAAAGTTGGTGCTGATAGAGTAGATGGAGAACTCGATCCACATAAGCAAGATGGTCTGTCCAGGTTTTTCTATAGATGAGGATATCATCAAAGAAAACTAAGAAAAAATGGAAGATAAAATGATGGAAGAGATGATTCATGAGGCTTTGGAAGGTGGAGTGGGCATTACAAAAGCTAAAGGGCATGACCAAAAAATCATAGTGGCCCTCATGAGTTCTAAAGGAAGTCTTGGTAATGTCTACCTCTTTCATACATATCTGGTGTAGCCCGAACGAAGATCAAGTTTAGTAAAGAATTGGGGACCACTCAATTCATCCAAGAGGTCATCAATGATAGGAATGGGAAATCTATGTTTAATGGTAAGTTTGTTGAGGGAACGAAAGTCAAGACACATTCACCAAGAACATTCTTTCTTTAGGACCATGACCACATGAGAAGAGTAGGGGCTCGTACTAGGGTGGATAACGATTGCATTAAGGAGTTGGGAAAAGGGGTGACGATAGGGACGAATATTTGGAGGAAGGCTTCCGGGTACAAGGGGAATAGAATGATCATGAACACCACGGGAAGGAGGGAGTCCTTGGGGAGTGGAAAATACCAATTTATGTTTAGAAATGATGGCTTGGAGGTCTTGCGGCATCGAGGGTGTCTATGTTGCTTGTATGGCATGGAATTGGGCGATAACACAAAAATGACATTTTTTTAGAAGCTTTTCCATGCGATGGGAACTAATGATCTCAGGTGAATCGATGGTGATGCCTTAGAACTTATATTGGTGGTCCTCCTGGTATAATTGCATGGCTAAGTCCTTAAAATCCATGAGAATGGGACCCAAATTCCTTAGCCAGTTTTCACCCAACACAATGTCACAACCTCCCATGTCGATAGAAAACATATGGGATTTCAGGTGGTATTCACCAATTTGGAGACAGACATTCTCACAACACCCTCCACATTTCATGGAACCACCATTGGAAATCATGATTTGGAAATTATTGAGGGCATGGATGTAGCAATGAGTTTCTTGGGAAATGCGACGATGAATAAAATTATGGGTGCTTCCACTATCAACCAGAATGATGACCTTCCGATGTTTGATGTAACCGATTATGTTGAGGGTTTAGGGAGCAAAGAATCCAGTGAGAGCATTAAGGGAAATGACCAGTTCTACTTTGGGAGGGTCTGAGGGAGGGGTTATGTCAGTGGAATCAGGTGACTCAGACACAAGGGGAGTTTCTACATCCTCTTCCAAAATATCCTCAGAGATGGCCATAAAAATATTTTGTTCCTTACACTTTTGGCTTAGGAAATATTTGTCATCACAATTATAACAAAGGCCTTTCAGTTTGCATTCAACCATTTCAGCCCTGGTCCATTTTTGGATCTTTAGTGGAGCAGAGGGAGTAGTGGGATTTACTGGTTTAGGGCGAGGGATAAAGGAGGGTTTTCGTCTTTGAGAATATACAACCTACTGTGATTCTTTATCTCTTTTAGTAGCCTCCACCTAAATCTGAGGATGATCAATGAGGACATGGGCCCGAATCTCATCCTTGAGTCCATTGATAAAACACTCTCGAGAAAAGGCATCAAACATGACCTATGTCCAAAAATCTAGGCACTGAAAGGAAACTATAAAGTCTTCCACTGCTCCTAATTGTTTCAACTTTGTCAAACATCCCAAATGGTTGGTGTCAGTGTCAAAGCATTCATAAAGCTCTGCCACAAAGTGTGTCTAAGCAATATACCATTGACGAGAATTTTTTCTCAATTGCCACCATTGCCAACGTTTCTGATCTAGATGGAGAACACCATACCCGAGTTTGGCCAAGTCATCTATAATGTCGTATAAAGAGAAATAATGTTCCATTTGGGTTACCCAACCAATGGGGTCCGAGCCATCAAATTTGGTCACATTCACCCACGAAAGGTGTAGGTCAGGTTGAAAGTGATGGTCCTGAAAGTTATGGGAATGAGAGGAATTTTCACCGTCAGTATGTGGAGGTGAGTCAGAGGAAGGGTTATCTATAGGGATATGAATCTTGGTGCAGAGTGATGAAAAGACAAATTCAAGTTGGTTGGTCAAGTCTTGTTTGATTTCCTACATTGAGGACTACATGGTTGTATTGATGGTGGCAACATTGGAACTGAGGTGTTTCAGTTCTTGTTGGGTCTTGGTGAGACTATATTGCAAGGTATTGAAGCGAGCTTCCAAGTCTTGGCTATGGGTATGGGTCATGAGGATGAGGGAACTGAAAAGGGGTGGGTGGGGTCAAAAATTTTGATAAACAATTATATGTATGAATGTGATACGGGTGAAGAGATGAAGCCAATGGAATGGGTCTCAAATAATGGTGAAAAAATTTCTGGACTTTTTTTTACACCTGCAGAGTTATACTCTGGTATGAAGAATACTGCAGTGATGAAATGCCCAAATGCTTAACCAGGAATAAATATGTAGTGATTTGGCAACCCAAACATAGTTGCATGGAAATAGATCTTGTTTGTTTTAATTTTTTTATGTTTCTGTCCTTGAGGGTTAGGTATTCAAGGGTTCTACAGATAAGGGTTTTCCCTATGCTATATCTCTCTGATATACGTGCGGGGTCCAATAGTAGTACTCGACCCAATATCTCAGGGCAATAACTAAGGAGGATAGACCATACCCTTAGCCGTACTACCTGACTACCCAGGTACTAGAGAGTATCTTCTCGAGTGTTGTTCTCAGTGACACTATAGCAGTCAGGAGGTCGATCTGTTTATCTACAGAGAGCTTTAGGTAATCTAGGTTGATCTGTACACAGATGTTGTCTGATGCGCTACCACTTGAAGGGGTACCAACAGGGGTTACAAGGGTGGACAACATATGTGTGCTTAAGTACCACTTGTATTTCCTGTGTGTATGAATCCCTCAACTATGGGTTTATGCGCATAACGACAGATCTCTGTGGCTTAAATACGTTGGAATATGTCTCTACCCAGAAAAAAAAATTAACCCACAGTTTCTGTCGAGGAAAGTGCTCTGATACCACTTGTAATATACCAAATATAAAAAGTATGCAGAACATAAATAAAATGCTATCAATGGCAGAATAACAACAATATAACTAGAACAATCACCACAATAGCACTGAAATGATATAAGAATAACAATAGAAATAACACTTTGATTCTGAAAGCAATGTTCACAAGCCTCTTTGAGGGGGAAACCTCCAGTTGAGTAGAGCTCTATTACAGTAATATCCAAGCTAGGTTTCTCATACCCTCGACTCCTATTTATACTAAATATTTCTATCAAAAAAAGCATATAGAGGAAGATTTGTCTAGAAGAGGAAGCTTCTATTAGGTCTTCTTACATTCAACTTATTCTATTTTATTGCAAGGCCTTATTAATATTGACCTTTATTACATCCGAATATACTATTCTACCTATGTGCAGGTTAGGAAACTAACAAAAGGGAGCACCTAAAAGGGTTGGATTAGAAAGTGGCAAGAACTTATGAGAAGATTCCATAGGCTGCGTAGAGTGAGGAAATCACAACAGCAAAAAAGATTGATCGGATTGCGCAGGAAATTGATCTGTATTAGAAGGAGATTGAGAATATCTAAGAACATCTCACACCAACCATTCCACCAGCAGTCAAGGAGAAAAGGAAATAGGAAGCAAAAGTGCATTTGTAGGAGATAGAGCAGCAGGTTATCACAACAATTGACTTGTTCGATAAAGCAATGTAGCTTTGGACAAGGTTGGAGGAGGATCCACAGGTCCAATGGTGGGACAAGGAAGAGGAAAGGATCAATGCAGCAATCCAAGAGATCAAGGAGAAGACCATAGCAATCCTTGAATGAGTCAAAAGGATGTAGGATATGAAGAATATGCAGCAGAACTCATCATTGCACGAACGCAGAAACAAGAGCAGCGGGCTCAAATAGAGCCATTGTAGGAATGAGTAGCAGAAGTATTGGCATAGGAAGAGGTAGTTAAGACATAGATAGCACAGAACTAGGAAGAATGTGTAGGATTGATCAATGATGAAGTTGCAGTCCAGGTAGTGGACACAATCAAGGAAAAGACTACGCAGGCGCTAACACAAGCAACAGAACTGAAGGAAAAGTTCCAGATGATCACCAAGGAGATCAAGGAAGCTCAGAAGGATTAGGTGGCTCGGGACGAGCCACATGTCAGTGTTGGGGGCCTGTTAGCAGTAGGTCGAAGTGGAAAGAAGGATGATCATGGGGAACGAAAGTGTGCAGAAACTGAAGTAATAGCTGGAGGGAAACACAACATGGGCACATGCAAGAAAGCGTGAACAAGGAAAGTGACAACTAGAAGGAAGAACAACACACGATCATGGGAGGAAGACCTAATGTCGATAGGGTTAGGGTTTTGGAAATATATTTTAAATGGATAAAGAGCCCGAAATATATAAATATAGATACGTAGGTATCATAAAGGGTTCCTTTTTTATGCATTATTGTTCCATCATAAATAGGTACGAGTTGATGCGATATGTAATGTTGTTATGAACTATTTCGTAAGTTGCTGAGATAGAGGAGAGGAGAGAAGGGAGATCTGAGTATTAGATCGCAGGCTGAGGAGCCTGGTATGATCTAGTTCGCCTCATATAGATCTTACCCTTCTGAGGAGAATTGTAAGCACGCGACGCTGGAGATGCAAAACTACCATAATAAAAGAGCCAAGAGATAAATCTTTGTGGACATAGCCTAGGAGGGTGTGAACCACAATAATATCTATGTAATGTGATGAATTCGTGCATATCTTTGTCTTCTTTCACCAGTTACTTGTTGTGCTTAATGAATGAATGAGTTATTATATTGCTATGAAATATGATTGTGCAGTTAAGAGAATAAACTATTGAAGGTAATGCATAGTCACGAATAATAGTAGCTTGCAATTACAACTATAGTAGGTGGATCTGAATAAGGATCTCCTATCTCATACTCAATCCTGGGTTGTAAACACCTGAGTCTTACAACCACCCATTTAAAGCTATCTTGGGTGAGACTGTGTAGTGCATCTGTGTGTTGTGTTGCCTTCTGGTTTACTAGGAGTGCCGATAGTTTTAGAGGCTTTGTTGGTACCCAAAAGACATGAACCTGGGTCAATAACTCAGATGGTAGAGAAGGAAGAGTAAAACAAAAAGGTTGGAGGTATCACCTGAATCTATGATGGTAAGGTAAAAGAAGGACTTTCATTTGATTCTATGCAACTGGAAAAAGGGGCATATGTGCATCCTTACAGTATGCTAGATATTGGATAGGTAAGTCAAGTTTGAAGCTAGTTGGGATAGGTGGATATAGAAAGCAAATAAAGTTTGAATTTTAATGTCAGCATTAGTAATTGGTTGGAAATGCAAAGGCAACCAAGAGTGATTTGGCTAGAAAGTGTTCAGGGAAAAAATAGTCATGTATAATGACTATAATGAGAGCACAAGAAGATTCAGGAATCTGGGAATAATTGAAGACTTCTGGGATCAGCAAGGAAAAGTTTCAAATGGGAAAGAAGTTGTTGAAATTGTGGTAGAAATAGTTGAATTAGGGTTGGTTGAACAACCATAAGTAGAAAAATAATTATTTCATGTTGCAAGTGTTGTTGGTGATGTTGCTACATGTTGTTCCTGAGATTAAACTTAAGTCTCAAAGAATAATTTCAAGCATTAGAAATTTAAGGAATGATTTTAAAAGTGCTTTTTCTTCTGTTAGTTGTGTAAGAATTAAATGTTCAAATGAAATTAATAGT
>JZKD02S1672679.1:502033-523037 GCA_000966675.3 Picea glauca | reverse complement strand
TTTAATAAAATAATAATTAAAATAAAATAAAACTTATATATATAATAAATAAAAATTGATTTAACACATTAAATAAAACCCTAATTTTTTTGGAACCTTTCTTTTTTATAATTATCTTTTTTTTTTATTTAAAAAGAAAATAAAAGAAAATCATTTCATTTAACTTTTATATAAAATAATGATTAATTTTTTTAAAAACTTTTCTATATAGAGATAAAAATATAAATAAATAAATAAAATGCAACACGAAACAAACATATGTCCTTGCATGAGTCCCATGTGTCTCCTCACCCATTACCCAATGATTAAAAGAAATGAACAAATACTAAGGAACAAAACCTAGCCTAATGTGTCTCCTCTTTTTCATTTATGTTTAGCCTAGCCTAAGGTTTCTCCTTCTCTGCATGTAGTTGCATGGACGTGGCCCATGATTCCATAGCTAGTAAACTTTGAGAGATATAAGAGAAAATAAACCATAAAATTCAATTCACCATAACAACACAAGAATATAGAGAGAAGAACACTTAAGGTAGGGTAACACCATCAAATACTCCTTATGGAAGAAATCACTTCTCAAGACATGATTGCTACAAAAAAATCCATCCAATGCACCTCCAATACAATGATGCATGTGTATTTATGATTTATCATGAGTATTCCTATGGGTCTATGCCAACTACCCCGTATTATCGTATTGTTTCCTTTTAATTACTTAGTTGACTTATTTATTACCCATGAACTACCAAGTGGGTCTATTCCATGATTATGACCACATCATATTCATTATCCTATTCATTACCTCCCTAGGTACCCCATATTATCCTCACTAAGTACATTACACTTGTCACCCTGAGAGTGCGGCCATGACTAGCCTTTCCCATTCTCCTACTCGACTCCACTTCTTCCCATGTGCATATAACATCCCCTTCATTTGGAAGACAAGACTCAAACTAGTTGGTGTGTAGGAATATCCCTTCATGCAAATGAACTAGTGGAGGGTTCAACTGATTATTGGAGTGTTCTTGATTTGAAATGGCATGGCCCATATACTATATACAATCCCTCCATACACCTCAACAACACTACTGTAATATCCCCTGGTAGAGCCCTAGTTGTAGTTATGAATTGTAAACATGTTAGTTAGGCTGGTGAGCCGAGTTATAATAATCTAGGAGGCTTATGTGATGATTAGGCTAGAGATCCTAGGATGCTAAGGCCAGGAGCCTATTTTGTATATGTAATTATGCAAAATCATTAATAAAAAATTATACATCATTGCATGTAGACTGACCACGAAGAAAGAGTTATGGGGGACTAAGCTCCACTAGGTAGGGTAAGGGAATGGGGCTACGTGTCTAGGTCTAGGGGATAAGCTAGAGGGATTACCTCTAAGGAAATAATATTTCATTATTATTTCCCAAAAGCTATGGTTGAGATAAGCCATGTTGTCCTAAGTTCTTGGGGGAAAGGGGAACTGGTGCTAAGTGGAACTCATGCGGCTTCAGGAAGACATGTGTCAAACTAGGCACATGCAGTTTATAGCTGGGAAAGACAGCTCGTTGGCCAGGGGATTCACTTACCATTCTAGCATTGCTTCCCATCCTTCTATCTAAACCCATTTGGAGTTTCCTGCCGACCCTTATGATTCTCTGGAAGTCTGTCACCCTTCCTGATTGACCAGGGATTCACTCATTGAACCATTTCTCCATCATCCTCACCTCTGTATCTAGCACACAAATTTGGAATCCTGTAGTTGTACTTGAGTTATCCCGTGTGTCTCCTGTGAAGCCCGACGCATTGTATTCACTTGAGCCATGTTGTGTCTTAGCATTTAGCTATTTCCATTTTCAGTGTCCATACAAATTTTCTGTTGCTATCGTCACCTATGTGTTAGTTGAATGCTATTGTTGTATTTCTTAGGAGATGAATTGAATAAGTAGGTTTTTAGGCCTGTGAGCAACTCTCCCAGGTGAGAGAGATTGTTGGGAAATGAATTCTCCTGGAAGGGAGTCTTGTAGTAGCTACAATAATCTGAGAATTTTGATCTAGCCTGTTGCTAAAGCCCAAGGTAAGGGAGGTGTAGTAGCCAATGGACTTGTATTAGGGAAGGTTTACCCTCCTGGGGTGGAGCAGGCATGTGGAGAATGAGGGTATGTGGGTCATGGGCGTAAGTGACTCTTGGGATAAAAGATCCTTCCTATTTTTTTGTGTAACTTCCTTGTTGTCCTTTCCAAGTGTAGAATTCCCTTGCCTGGTGGAGTTTAGTCCCAACTCGGGGGTGAGCCACTGTTGAGTGTGATGAGAAGCATGGTCTATGGTTGGGAGGTTTGTGTAAGGTCTGCACGCAGTTGGTGTACTTCAATTGAAATATAATTACCCATTCCTCTATTCATTTTCATGCAGTGTATATGTACATGTGTTATAATTTTTGAATATTTCATGTATATGTTGTTATATTATGGGTTTTTCCTGTAATGAGTCATGATGATGTCACATGGAGGTGACGTGGAAATATATTATACCTTCATCGTGCCCCAACCTGGATTGTGGACAACTGTACTATGTGGACCCGGAGGGTAAATAAGTCTAGAAATTTGAAATTCAGGAGACTTGATGCAGGAGCATCACTCCATGCCAGCAGCTAGCCACGTCAGAGCGCATGCAGTCAATGCTGAAGAGAGAGGCGCAGTCCTCATTCAAATTTGAATTGAATGTAATTTAGTGTTTAGGCTGGTGAGCCATGAAAGTCGTGCCTTTGTGCAGGCGTTAGGTAGTTCGGCCATTAATGTTTAAATGGCTGAGATCTAGTTCTGGATAGCAGACTAGACAGCCCCTTAAATGTAATTTATTAGGGTAGTTGAAGTTTGGGAGTAAGAACTCGATTGAGCCGCCTCATGTAAAAGAGATTTTGATATCTCATTTTGAGGGAGCTAATCTCAGAAGGGCTTGCGCGTGAAAGGAGATCATCGCAAATCGGGGATTCGAGAGGACTGTGACTCTCAACAGCGGGAACCGTGAAACCCCAAACCCCAATACTTGAGTCGGGGATAGCCTTGGTAAAGTTCAGAAGGCCGAGGGGTGGAAATAAGGACCTGTGGAGCAGGCATTGCATAGTGATTCCACTCAGGAATCTAAAGAGCCACTTTGGCTCAACAGAAGGGGAATTTAATCGATCCTGTGAGCAGGAGGTTAGGGAAAGAGACCCTGCGGGGTGATAAGTCGGCCCTCTTTGCGTCAGGTGGTATCAGAGCAGGAACTTCACTTGTATATTGCAGGTGAAGTGAGAAGGTAGAAGAAGACAGAGTTGCTGAAGACTCTGTGACGACTGTTTGCAGTTGGACAACCGTCATGAATGCAGTCATTAAGACTGTAGGAAGATGAAGCTGGAACACTCAGGGATGTGGAGTGACAACAACAGATCTGTTAGGGAGGCAGATAAACACAACAAGATGGATATTTAACGCCATAAGCATGCTGAACGGAAGAGGCCAGAGCTAATGAGCGCAGCATAAATGGATAAAGAGCTCACTGACATCAAGCAAGAGATGGAGGAGCTCGAAATGAAGATGCGGCAGAATAAAATGCCGAGATGGGTGTATGAATGGCCCATGAGGAAGACGAAGGCAAGTTGTCCAGTCAAGCAGTTGATGGTAAAAGGACAGTAGAGGTTGTTAAGACGATGGCTAAGGTATGCTGAAAACCTCAGACCCATAGAAGAGGAGGAGATGGTTTACATCTATGAACCAGAGATTGGAGACATTCTCGGTGAGGAGAATGATCAGAGATCGCTGCGGGATCTCATAGACTGCCAGGAGGGAAGTGGAAGGTTTCCAAATGGCCAGGTGGGCAAGGAAACATAGATGAGATCGACTGATGATCTCAAGAACTTCCAGGAGGGAAGAATAGAAGAAATTCCAGATTGCCAAGAGGGCAACGAGTTGAGATCAGCTGAGGATCTCACAGACTGTCATGAGGATAGTGAGGAAATTGTGCATTTCCAGCCAAGCAATGATGGGAGATCAGATGAGGATCTCGAAGACTGCCAGGAGGGCAGTGGAAGTATCGAAGACTTCCAGGAGGGTAGGGGAAGCATGTCGAACTGCCAGGTGGGAAGAGATGAAATTACGAGACCATCTAAAGGTCTCACGGACTCGGAGGAGAGTTCAATTCAGCAAGGAGTGTTGATGAAGATGGGATCGGTTTATCTCATGGTCTGCCAGGGAAGCAGCAGAAGCGTTCCATATTTCTAGTTGGGTAGGGATGAGTAGGTGGATTTCGATCAGCCCGAGGAGCTGACAAAGCAGATGAGATTGTCTGATGGTCTCATAAATTTAGAGAAGATGGAAAAGGATCAGCAGGTGAAACTGATAGAAGAGGTGAAAGATCAGGGTGATCTTATGATGATTGGGGGAATGCAAATATTCCTACCATGTGCCCAAGAGGAGGCAAAAAGTTGTATTGCAGGTGCAGCAACAGTAGAAGAATAGTCACAACTGATGATGACTTTCGAGGAGGAATTGGAGCAGACTTTGAAATCTACCCAAGCGGAAATGAAAGAAGAAAGTGAGCATTCTGAGGAATGTCTCAACACATTCAGCATTGAAGCTGAAGAGACTACAACAGGGGAATTTGCAGCAGAAGATGGAGAAGGCGAGCATTCTGAGGAATGGTTGATTACTTTCAGCCAGGACATTGAGAGCGTTGTAGCATTGGAGCTGACAGTAGAAGAAGAAGTAGAAGCAGAAGGAAAAAGAGAGAATTTTGAGGAATGTCTCAACATATTCAGCCTAGGAGCTGAAAAGAAAGAAGTTGTAGCACTGGAGCTAGTAGAAAATGAAGCCAAGGAGCGAGCAGATAGAATTATCACTCCACTCCATGAGAGATGGAGCTGGAGATGTTGGAGGATTGGTTGAACAATCCAGGGAAAGCAAGAGAACTGGTAGAATTTGAGCTGCCAGGGAAGATGAATGAACAACAAGTCAGTCAAAGAGAGACTGTAGAGATGAAGTCTGTAGCAGAGTGGCAACTTGAGGCCATAGATGAAGATGAAGATGAAGATGAAGAAGATAGCATGGGAGATCATAGCGATCTTCCCAATTGTAGAAAAATTTTGCAGCTGAGGAGACTGCAAGAGCCGAGCCAACCATTGGATCAACTAGACGATGTAATAGAAGATATCAGAAGGCTGATGTTGGGATCAACAGACACTGCCAGCAGGGAAAGGTTGAGCAGAAGAAAAGAAGAAGTAGCAACAACAACGTAGCAGAAGCATCAAAAGCAGGATGGAGTGGATGGAAAGCTCCACAGATTCGTTTGGGACCCAGGAGGATTCCAAACCGCTACAGGGGAAGCTCATGAGCAGGAGCTCATGATTTTTTCAGCTATGGAATATGATGCAGGAGCATCGATCCATGCCAGATGCCAGCCACATCAGAGCGCAAGAATTCAACGCTGAAGAGAGAGGTACAGTCCTCATTCAAATTTGAATTGAATGTAATTTAATTTTTAGGCTGGTGAGCCATGTAAGTCGTGCCTTTGTGTAGGCATTAGGTAGTTTGGACATTAATGTTTAGATGGCTAAGATCTAGTTTTGGATAGCAGACTAGACATCCCCTTAAATGAAATTTATTAGGGTAGTTGAATTTTGGGAGGAAGCACTCGATTGAGCCGCCTCATGTAAAAGAGATTTTGATATCTCATTTTGAGGGAGCTAAGCTCAGGAGGGCTTGCACATGAAAGGATCTCATCGCAAATCGGGGATTTGAGAGGACTGTGACTCTCGACAGCGGGAACCGTGAAACCCCAAACCCCGATACTTGAGTCGGGGATAACCTCGGTAAAGTGCAGAAGGCCGAGGGGTGGAAATAAGGACCTGTGGAGCGGGTATTGCACAGTGATTCCACTCAGGAATCTAAAGAGCTGCTCCGGCTCAACAGAAGGGGAATTTAATTGATCCTGTGAGAAGGAGGTCAGGGAAAGAGACCCTGCGGGGTGATAGGTCGGACCTTTTTGCGTCAAGATTGGAAGGAAGAAGGTGTAAAACATTCTGAAGCCTAAAATTTTGGAGTGACGTGGCATGATGATGTCATCGAGAATGAAGTGGAAACATGGGATGTGTTCCAAGTGTCAGTGGGTTTCAAACCTGTCAAAGATTGAAATGGCATTTGGATTGTGACACATGTCACCCATCTGATTGGGCTACGTATCAGTCGTTAGTATTCCACCACGTGACACTCCATTTGAGCATGGATAGTGAGCCCACACTGGTGTTGATCACGATACACCAATATCGATGGCCAGGAGGCATTGCAGGGATCCCAATTGCATGGGAGTTAATTCCCCAAGGCGATCTTGCAATCCAAACCACAATTTCACTGAGGGGTTATGTGCTAGCATCAGAAGAGTTGCATAAAGAAATGTGGGTTACTCCAAACCATCGATGCATGCCCCTGCAATTTGAAAGGTGTAAATATTGATCTGACATGTTAGTGCTCGAACATCAAAACCCTAAGCCAACAAATGCATGGAAATAGGAGAATGACATTGGAGGAAGGACACTCCGGAGGAAAATGGAACAGGTGGGCCACAAACCCCCTAAGCTCGAAGTGTCAAATGATTGACAACCATCGATCTATTGAAGGACACACAGAAAGTGGAGGTTTATTCTGAAATATCAACACCCCAAAGAGAAAGGATTTATGAACTTTCGAAGCCCGAAGTTCCGTAATAAATCCCAACCATCAGTTTTTGAGGAAGTTGTGGACCATTGATCCACCCCACTTCATGAAGTTCACCAATTCAGTGTTCGGGAGAAATAAGGCATGAAGTAGCAAGATATTATGAAGTCGAAGTTCCAAATCCCCGAAGCTCTCAAGGCTCTGGATAATCACCTATTCGATAGCACTGGGTCATAGTCCGTGGTCACATTCAATTGAAGGAGGAAGAAAAAAGGCCTAGTGCCTGAAAAATGTGTTAAATAAGGGAAAAGGGGTTAGGAAGGAGGCTCGTGGGTTTCGTCTGGTCTGAAGTTGCATCAGAAGAGGTACTGAAGACCTAGGAACTTTATGATAGGGTCTATCAAATATCTAAGAGCCATTATCTCAGAGAAAAAATATCGCTACATAAGAAGTGCATTAGAGAAGAAGCACAAGTTTTAAAGGATCATAGCTTTCTTCTCAATGCTCAAAATTGAGAAAGGAATCCATTATTTGGAAGGTATCAGAAAGAGGATTCCAAATGTAATGGTTACATTAAAACATAAAAAGTGCTAGAGATATCTTCAGAGAGAATAAATAAGGAAGAAAGACACAAAAAATTATTTATTCTACATCTGAGATTTTTCATAAGTCATGGGATCAGATGTTGGGTTCAATAAGAAGCATGGAAACCCCAAATGGAATTCTTGTTTGGGGAAGACAGTCCAGGTAACAATCTTTTCACATCAAATGTGAATGCTAGGTGGAGAAATCCATCTACTATACATGATAATGCATGAACCATAAGTTCATATGGAGATGCAAAGCATGGGAATAAGGAAGGTTTTATGGAATATGAAAGAGTTTGGAGACAAKATGTGACATCTCCAAAGATCAGTCCTAGAGATTAGAGGTAGCACCTCCATTATTACTATCAGAATGCGCAGTGGAAGCATGGCATGAAGGTCATCAAATATGGCATGACAAAAGTTGATTTTCCCACTCAAGTTGAAAAATCATATGGGTCAAGTTAAGATGAAATAATAATTCATCAAGATAACACCAGTGCTGATATGATAAGTCATGGAAAGTGTAAACCAAATTTCTTTGAGAAAGAAGTTGGTGTTAACTATCTAAGGTTACTCAAAGAACATGACTGGAATTATAATTCGTTCGTGAAGGAGATGAATCAGAGGAATCCAAATAATAATGGAATGCTGAAAATTAATATCAACATAATATGTGATGGAAAGTATGCAAAGTAGACAAGGAAAAACTCCTAGATTGAGTCAAATCATGTAAATCCTAAGATAATGGAAGAAGAAATCATGTGATAGATATGAAGATAATAGGAATGCATGTCAACACTCTAAAAAGGAAAGCTATAATAGTAGAGGATTGTTGATGCACTCCAAAGGTGTGAAGGCATTTGCATAAGATCATGGAGATATCAAGTCATGAATAGTTTAAAAGAGAAGTGACTTCTAAAGAGAAATCAATAAGTGTTGGCAGTAGGCCGAAGTGGAAAGAAGGATGATCGTGGGGAAAGACAGCATGTAGAAAATGAAGTAACAACTGGAGGGAAACACAACACGCACGCATGCAAGAAAGCATGCACAAGGAAAGAGACAACTGGAAGGAAGAACAACATGCGTGCATGGGAGGAAGACCTAATACCGGTAGGGTTAGGATTTGGGCAATATATTGTAAATGGATGAAGAGACCAAAATATATAAATATAGATATGTAGGTATAATAAGGGGTTCCTTTTTTATGCATCATTTTTCCATCATAGATAGGTATGCGTTGATGCGATATGTAATGTTGTTATGAAGTATTTCGTAAGTTGTTGAACTAGAGGAGAGGAGAGAAGGGAGATCTGAGGATTAGATTGCATAATGAGGAGACTAGTGTGATCTAGTTCACCTCATATAGATATTAACCATATGAGGAGACAGGCTGAGGAGGCTGGTGCAATATAGTTCGCCTCATATAGATCTTACCCATCCGAGGAGAATTGTAAGCATGCGGTGTTGGAGATGCAGAACTACCATAATAAAAGAGCCAAGAGAAAAATATTTGTGGACGTAGCCCAAGAGGGGGTGAACCATGGTAATATCTGTGTAATGTGATGAATGCATGCATATCTTTGTCTTCTTTCAATGGTTATTTGTTGTTCTTAATGAATGAATGAGTTATTATATTTCTATGAAATATGATTGTGTTGTTAAGAGAATAAACTGTTGAATGTAATGCATAGTCACGAATAATAGTAGGCTACAATTACAAATATAGTAGGTGGCTCTGAATAATGATATCTTATATCATACTCAATCCTGGGCTGTAAACACCTAAGTCTTACAGCCTCCCATTTAAAGCTATCTCGGGTGACACTGTGTAGCGCATCCGTGTGCTGTGTTTCCTTCTGGTTTACCAGGAGGGCCGATAGTTATAGAGGCTTTGTTGGAACCTGAAATACATGAAACCAGGGTCAATAACTCATATGGTAGAGAAGGAAGAGTAAAACCCAAAAATGGTTCCGTTTCCATGTTGGTAGGAATGAGAGAGGACTGAGTAGAGGAGATAGATTGAGCGAGAAAAGAACAAAGAAAAGAAGAGAGAAATGAGCCATTAGAAGGGAATTTTGAGACCATGGAACCCTACGAAAGAAAAAATCGAAGGTTGTTTGAGAACTAAAGAGATAGATTTTGTAGAGAAAGACAATAGAAACCCTAGAATCAAACCTCGCAAATTTCTAGAGAAATACGTGTTTACTTATTTATACAAAGTCTTTTTTTGTGATTTTCCACATATACTGCAGGAGTGGATACTAAGGTTGAAGGATAACCACACGACAAACCAGATTCGATAGCCAGATTGGACCCTAGTATAGATTGAGCCGTTACAGCAGGTGAACAAAAAATTCACTCGCGTAATATGCTTTTGGCTTGACAGTGTTGTGGTAGGCTTCATAACAGAGTTTGTAGTTGACATAGGGAAGTCATATAGTGCAGCAAAGTAAGAGTTTCTATGGGGACCTCAAGGAAGGTACATTTGATCACTGTATATTTCTATTAAGATACTGTTATATAAAAAAGGTGTAATAATAATGGAACCAGACAACTAAACTTCCCTACATGCATGGGGGAAGGGGGGAAGCACTGATAGAGAGAGGATAAATGGAAGGAGGTAAAAATAAAGGCAAGAAGGAGGAGGAACCCTTGGAGCTAATCATGATGGATGATGACTAGATCAAGTGGATGTTGAAGTCAACGGGAAAGATTCATAGCAGAGTACCCTACCAATATAAGGTGAATACCAAGAAGAGAGTCGTAGCCGCAAGGGAAGGATTGGTGAGCAATGAGGAAGAGGTAGAGGATCTCTGGGCTATGGAGAAGATTGAGGAAATCCTGCGCGCAACATACAAGAGGAAAACGAGAGGTCCAAGAATGGGAGGACAAGGCACCCATCCTATCCATATTAATGTCAATGTGGAACCCATAAACCCATGTGCGACTGTCAATGTCAAAGTTTGGAGGAAGTATGAAAGCAGGAAGTACATCTACACAAGCAGTAACAACTGGAGGAGCCAGTTCAGGTAGCACTAGTCAAGTATCTACACCACGCAGAGGAGGTAGTAGTTCAGTATTCAGAATAGAAGGACATGATCCCACAATCAGATTACCAGAATTTCAAGGAGAAACAAAGGAAGATCCTGAGAAGCACTTGTTCATTTGTGAAAAGATCTGGGAAGAAAAAAATATCACTGATGAAGATACTAAACTTGCGCAACTAGATATTACGCTAAGAGACTACGCACTAGACTGGTACATTAGTCTAGACACAAATAGTGCACCTAGAATATCAAGGACACTGGCCGACATTAAGAATTTACTAATAAATGATTTCCAGAAGCCGAGCTCATAGGATCAATACATGAATGAGATGATTGAAATAAGATAGAAACCAAGAGATTTTGCATGGGAGATTGATAAGAGATTCAAATGACTAAAGGGAAAGTTAAAATACCTTATGACCGATATGCAACATCGACACCTGTTTGTCAACTCACTACTCCCACACTTAAAATATCCTTTACGACAACATAAATTTCAGATGCAAGCAGTGGCTCTGTAGGCAGCCTTGCAACTGGAAGAGAACCAGTACTAGAAGATGGACCCAACTATCGAAGAATTGAAGGAGGATTTTAAGAATCTAATGTTTTAGATGAACCAGAATAAGAACAAGGACAAACGAGAAGTTGTTTTGTGTACCACATGAAGGACAAAAGGACACCAAAAGAACAAATTCTGAACATTCACGCGGTATATGGTAGCAGTTATGCCAAATCTGTTACCACCAGGAGGACTATGGTGAGAAATATGAAAGAAACCGGGTCATGACCCTTATCACTGCACGATGATGCATAAATACCAGACAGTTCCAAAGAGTTCATATTGCACCTTTTACAAGTCAGTTGGCCACGATGATAAATATTGCAGAACTATAGAGTTAATGAAAGAAAGAACATTAGATGCCTATAGAGTATAAGCTGAAATGATGACCAGGCAAGCAAAACCGTAGTTTAATCAGGGTCCAACTCCATAAAATACTACACAATAATAGTATAATACTGTGCAACAACCATACAATAACACACAACCACAGTACAACCTGACAAAGCCCCAGTACAATACCATGTAGTACAATCAGGCACCACAGTATAATGTGCCGAGAGGTGATCGAGCATGTTACCGAGGAGGAGGATGATCTAGAGGAGGTTTCAGGCAAGGTAGAGGACCAGTCACATGTCACAATTGTCAAAAACCGAGACATTATGCATGGGAATTTACACTACCACTAGTGACTTGTATGTATTGTCACACATCGGACCACGATACAGAGGAATGTCCAACATTACTAGTAAAGATTCAGGAAAAGAGGAACCAGAACAATTAGAATGTTCAGTGGATTTCAGCGGAATCAAGGGATGACAACATCAATATAGTCACTTGTGGAGGAATGAAAACAAGCAATGATGTAGTTTGACAGGAACCAACGCAGAACCAATGGGTAAAGAAGAACATTGAACCAAGGAAGCAGTTCGACGTGCAAAAGGAAAATGAGATCTTTAAAGAGGCCAGACAATAATTTGAGAAGGAGGACACAACATCCACTTCAACTGCACAACAAAACAAGGAAACACCAGAGCACAAGACGCCTCCATAATTGGATCATACCAATGGGATGAAACTCATGGGACAAGTAAGTATAATCAAAGGATTTTTGCAATCATGTGTAAAAGTATTAAGTGATCCCTCATCTGTGAAGATATTTCAAAACATCCTAGAAAAATGTAGTATCGAGACGAAAAAAAATCTAGAACAAAAAAAGGTTAATCACCTACACACAAGAAGAAGAACAAGTAGTGAATTTAGAATGAATGATAACATTGGGGATTTCAATATGGGAGACATTATACTAGATATTGGATCTGAAGTGAATGTATTACCAAAGAAGACATGAAAATGCATAGGAGAGCCAACATTAGGATACTCACTTGTTCAATTGAAACTAGCAAATCAACACAGAGTCCTACCAATAGGTAGACTGAAAGGATTGATATTAGATCTTGATGGAGTGCGCACTAAAGCACACTTTGAAGTTATTGAAATAGTGAACGACACAACACCTTACCTGGAATTACTTGGTCTGGATTGGGCATTTGACAACCAGGCCATAATCAATTTGAAAATTATAAAAATGACATTTGAGTCTGGAGAATATAGGGCCATATCACCATTAGACCCATTAGAAGGGGAGAGGTTTGTAGAACCTACTTGCCTAGACTTAGAATAAATCGGCCAGTTGTACAGAACAACTATGCGTGATGAGGATTACGTAAACCCAACTACAGATGGGGTACTCAATTGGCGGAGCATTACTTCATGTGCAGTAGACTCAGACACTAGGTTAGAAAACTGGAAACAAAGGCTACATGAAGTATGCATGATAAGATGAGCAAGAATAGACCACACAGTAAGATGGGTAGGCACAGAAATCAAAGAACCACCCAGTTTCCATGGACTAAATGATTTGGAAACATTATTAACACAATACGAAGATGCAATGTTAGAAAACTAGAGATTGTCAACAATGGACTTAACACTCAAGGCCACACCCGCAAGATGGTGGGGCGCACACAATAAGACAGTCACATACTGGTATCAATGTAAGTGGTTACTGCGCATAAGGTTTGGTATAGAACAAAAAAAAAAAAAACAAGATAAATATGAAGGATGAGGGACACTAGAGAAACACTTGGAGAAGTGCAAAACGCTGTGGAAAATTCCACCACTAGAAGAATGGCCTCATCACTTCATACACACTCTAGAGAGCATACCAACGAATTGGTATACAAACCAGGAATTGTGCAAAGGAACTATGACATGGATGACATTGCAACAGAATTTTATAGTCACTTTGTCATTCGAGCATGAGAAACCCAACATATATGCAACCCTTAAATGGATCATTGGAGTAATATTCATCAAAGAACCATAAATAGAACTTATCATAGAAGAGCAACATCGGAACAAGTAGATAGTCAAGGACCTGTTGTCATTTTACCATGTACAGGAGGAAGCACCAGACGAAGATGATCTGCATGATATTTAGATTGAAGAAGTAGAAGGCGAAAGAGATGTAGAAGGACCACCCATAGAATCAAAATTCATTTCCATGCCAATCAAAGTAAGGAAAGTTAACATCGGGATAGTTGAGCAACCCAAAATGGCCAACAGTGGAGATTACTGGGATGAACAAACAATAGAAAGTATCATAGAGTTGTTGCATGAATACAATGACCTCTTTCCCAAAACATTCAAAGAGATGAAGGGTATAGATGAAGAACTAGGAGAAATGAATATACCACTAAGATATGATGTGATACCTATTAGACAATGACCATACAGATTGAACCCAATATACAAACAAAAAGTTAAAGAAGGGATCGATAGGATTCTTGAAGCTGACATCATACAACCAGTTGACGACTCAAAATGGATAAGTCCAATGGTAGTACAAGACAGGAAACAAGGAGGGATCAGGATATGCGTTGACTTGAGGAAGCTAAAGGATGCATGCCTACATGACCCATTCCCTACACTGTTCACGGATGAAGTGTTAGAGAGTGTGGGAGGACATGAATCTTACTCATTCACTGATGGATTCTAAGGCTACCATCATATTAATATAGCACAAGAGGAAAAACACAAGACCATGTTTGCGACATAATGGGGATCTTATCAGTACACGATCATGTTGTTTGGACTGAATAATGCACCCGCAATATTTTCTAGAGTGGTCATCGTAGAATTTAAGGAATTCATTCATCAGTTTCTTGAAGTATCCCTGGATGATTGGAAAGTATATAGTCTTTTGAAAAACCATGTGGAAGTGTTATGACTGATGTTAGAATGATGCAGACAGTGCCAAATATCAATGAACATCAATAAATTTCATATTTGGAACATTGTTTGGGATACTATTGGGCCACAGAGTATGCAAACAAGGTTTATTAGTAGATCCGACAAAGATCACAATCATTGTTAACTTGCTAGCACAAAAAAAAGTCCGTCAGCTAAGAGCAACGTTAGGACATACAGGATACTATAGGAAATTCATCAAAGGATATGCATAGATCACAACATCAATGGAAAAGTTGTTAAGGAAGGATACAAAGTTTCATTGGATCAATGAGTGTCAACACGGTCTAGATACCTTGAAGGAAAAGATGGTTACCACACCGATATTAGTATTTATAGACTAGAAAAAGACATTCCATGTGCATGTAGATGAATCAGCAATAACACTTGGAGCTATCTTGGTGCAGCCAGGAGTGGGAGACTTGGATCACCCGATAGAATTTGCAAGCTTCACCCAATAGAATTTGCAAGCTTAAAGTTATTAGAATCATAACAGAACTATAACACAACAAAAAGAGAAGGCCTAGCCATGGTCTATGCACTGCAGAAGTTCATGCATTACTTATTGGAAAAGCACTTTAATATGTTCACAGATCACTTAGCCCTGAAATACCTACTCAACAACCCAGTGTTGGGGGGGAGAATCTGTCGATGGTTACTGCTATTTCAAGAATTTGAATATGAAGTAATATTCAAACCAGGAAAATTGAATGCAGGACCTGACCACTTGTCAAGGGTCACAAAAGGGGAGGAACCTAAGAACTTAGAAGAAAACTTTTTGGATGCACAATTATTCTCAGTACAGATTGCTGATGAATAATTCATAGATATCATTCAGTACTTGATCACAGGTACTGTGCCGCAATAATATACCACCGTGCAGAATAAGAAACTGGTAGTTCGCGCGACCGACTATCAACTAATTGCGTGACACCTATACAAAATGGGTGCACATAGCATTTTGTGAAGATATGTGTTAGAGAAAGAAAGACCGAGAGTTTTAGTAGAATCCCACGAGGGAATAACAAGAGGGCATTATGCAAGTAAAGCTACCGCACAAAAGGTATTACGCGTAGGACTATGGTGGCCAATGATTCACATAGACTCGAAGGAGTACTGTCAAAAGTGTGATGTCTGTCAAAGGGTAGCAAACCCAACAGAAGAGACAAGATGCCACTACGACCACAAGTAATGTTACAGGTATTTGACAAGTGGGAAATAAACTTTGTGGGACCAATTAACCCACCATCCAAAAGAATAGGGGCAAGGTACATCATCACTACGACAAAATATTTAACAAGATGGGCAGAAGTCGCACCAGTAAAAGATTATAGCGCAGAAACAACAACACACTTTTTGTTTGAACATGTAATCACTAGATTTGGGTGCCCAAGAATTTTGATGAGCAACCAAGGCATGCACTTCATAAAGAGCACCATCTGCGCGATGACTGAAGAGTTTGAAGTCCATCATCAGAAGATCACATTGTATCATCAACAAGCAAATGGCACAGTGGAAGCCTTCAAAAAAATGTTGGAGAACGCATTGACAAAGTTTTGTAACATCAACAGGGATGACTGGGACCTCAAAGTACCAGTAGTATTGTGGGCATATAGGACTACATGGAAAAATTTGATAGGGCACACACCATTTAAATTGGTTTATGGCCAAGAAGTAGTGGTGCCACTAGAAGTTTTAGTACCCAACTTGCACATAGAAGCTATCACACAAATGACAGAACAAGGTGCAGTACAAGAGAGACTGAATAAGTTATTGACCATGGAGTAAGACCAAATCTTGGCAGGATTCCATCAACAAGTGTAGAAAGAAAGAGAAAAATATTGGCACGATATACACATCAAGACGAAAACGTTCAAGGAAGGAGATCTAGTATTTGTGTATGACAATAAATCATTTCAGCACCCGAGAAAGATTAGAATGCATTGGTTAGGACCATACGAAGTAAAATCTGTCATATATAGAGGAGCTATACATTTAATAGATTTAGAAAGTGCATAACTCATAGGAATGATCAATGGGAACCGACTGAAGCTATATAAGGATAGTCGACCACCCACCGCGCAGTTAAAAAATAAATAAAAAATCGAAAAGATAACAAAAAGGAAACAAAACTAAAGAGGGTGTAGTGTGTTAGAGGTAGAAAGACCACACGAAACTAGAAACATGAATTCAGAAAAGGCAAGGACAACGGTTATATACAAAGGGAAATAAGCGGGGAAAGGAAAGTATGAAACCGCAGGATAGCACTAGGCGGAATTAAAGGATGACAAGGACCGATGGGACATCACATTATTTTCACCAACTGGAGATGACAAAGAAAGAGTAATGGAAAGTATGAAACCACTAGAGATGCATTGAATCCACATCTATGGTGCATTAAACCCATAATGGAGGAAGCATCCTTGACAAACTTCATGGCAAGATGATACAACATGTGAGCACAAGAGCAACTAGTCTATTTGCGAAAGGAGAACAAATAGAGAGTAATAGTAGTTAGAATGCACAAAGAGAGGCTACAGAGATCAAAGAATTCATTTGAACCCAAAAAATGTTCGACAGTCATCGCTATGGCACCACCGAAGTTAACAGAAGCAAGCCAGAGTTCCAAAACAACCAGGGTTAAAACTAGGTCACAAGGATCGTTGGAAGAGGATGAAAAATAGTAGTCAAAGATCATCGATATCAATGAAATCCCATCCCCAGAGATGATACCGGTGAATTACACACCGATTCTGGAAGAAATTCATCAGACAGAAGAAAAGGCCATGAAAGTAGATACGCCAGCAGTGGCGTAGGAGCCTCAGAACCAGGAAGAAGAAACCCAAAAGGAGGTGCAACCATAGAGCACCATATCATCCTCAAAAGTTAATGGAATGATGTAGAATCCAAAAGAAGAAGTGGAGCCAGATGAGTCCCAAACGACTATCTCAGAACACCCAATTGGGGAGACCTGTGAAGATGTCTCAGCTTGGCTGGAATGGATTACGGAGGAGAAAATAGAAGCTGCTGGAACTTCAAGCCAACCACCACAGTAGAAAGACATGATATAGATAGCAAGATCACCTCACAAGAAACCTGTAGCATAAATTGTTCTACCACACATACCAGCTAGAGTACAGGTAGGACCAGAGCTACTGGGCCATGTTGGTAAGCTCAAATATTCAAACCACAATGTAGCAGACGAAGCCAAGTTCCCAGAACTTGCATAGAGGTTCTTTATACAGACCATAGGCACAAATCGGTTTGGAGAAATGATTAACCAACCATACCAGTGGGTAACTAGGGTAGATAAAACAAGAATCTCAGGTCTGATGAACCTACCCCATTTTGGAAGAGGCCATAACGCAAAAATATGCATTAAACAACTATTGGCAGTCACACATGGAGGGGACATATGGATGGACAAACCCATCCCCATAATTGTTGATCTTATTGCACAAATAATAGGGTTACCAATTTGGGGTATGGATCTCACGTTGGTTCTGGACGACAAATCCAAGGAAAAAGCATTGGTAGAAGAAATGGAGAAGAATTCTGGAACTAGCAGGGGACAAGAGGGATGATTATCAAACAAATCAACAATGTAGCCACACAATTGGGCGCAAAAATCTTATCCTGCAAGTTTCTAAGAAAATTCCTCAGAGAGGAAGTACCAGCTAGAGTCATTGCAGTTGCAACCCAGTGCACAGAAGGCACCTCAATGAGTTGGGCACCATACTTATTGAACTTATTCCAAGAGGAATACAAGGATGTGTAATACCTAGGCACAGAGTTCCATTAGTCATGGATGATTACCTTAATAGCCTTCATGGGATGGCGAGAACCAGGGTACATAGTTTTTTGTACCAGACCAAAGCCTGAGGGAGTGAGGTATCTATTGATGAGAGTCTGGTCAAATTCCAAGCATAAGAGGGAGAATGGGATCATATTTGAAGCATACCTATGTGACATGTAGGAAGCCATCAACCGATCATGGAGAATAACACCAGAGGCTATCGCGCGATATGCAAACATCTCCAATTTTCAGGCCACAGGACAAACAATGTGGATATAGGCAATGCATGATATGGCTAAAAAGTGGCTACAGCTGCGCTACTACATCACAGAGGGTGATATCAACATAGTCATTAGCGAATGGCCTGACAAATGGAGGATCCCAGCCATTACCTAGAAAGTACCGAAAATAATAGTAGAGGAAGAGGTTGAGTAGGGAGAAACACAACCTTCGAAAATCCAAGTGCCCAAGAGACCAAGAATGGGCCAAGGCAAGAAAAATCAAGTAGATGAAGGGACAAAGAAGATAGGAAACCAGAATGGGAAGAAGGATGTTACACAGCCGACCAATGAACAATAGAAAAAGGATGAGGGAGCATAGGAGACTGCCTCAAATCCCAAGACACAGGAACTAGGGAGAAATAAGAGAAAAATCACGCAAGCAGGAGGCACACGCAAGAAATAAAAGGCACAATGAGAACCACCAGAATATATGATCATGGAGGATGATGGGGAAATGATCTCCAAAATGGTCTAGGATTGTCTAGCAGAGGACTTTGACCATACAACACATCACAGGGACAAACTACAAAAAGAGCTGGCAGAAATGGGGCAGTTCCTCAAGAAATTCAGGGAAGTACATATAGTAAGCAACATCAGGGGAATAGAGCCATCAACACTGCATACAGAAGGAAGGGTGAAAGAGGAAGCTCGACAGTCAGACTAGGGGATATTGCAACTACACATCACATTCCATATCAACCCCATCATGTTGCACATGGACAAAATTGTGGGGAAGACACCCTTGAAAGACTTAAGCCAAATCTAACTTGTGTTAACAAGGATACCAACAAGGGAATTACATAGGTTGCAGGTGAGCGTCAACCATGAGGCATAGTCTCGCACATACAGAGACTTAATTGAATTGAAGCATGCAATGAAGAAACAAGATGAATCTAAAATCGGCTATGAGAAGGTCAAATCTGAGACCAAGGAGGAAAGGTGTACTATACTAGATATAAAAAGTATGTAAAATAGAAATAAAATTCTAGAAATGGTAGAATAAAAACAATATAACCAGAACAGTCACCACAATGGCACTGAAATGATATAAGAATAACAATAGAAATAACACTCTTATTCTGAAAGAAATGTTCACAGGCCTCTTCGAGGGGGCAACCTCCAGTTGAGCAGAGCTCTATTACAATAATATTAAAGCTAGGGTTCTCATACCCTCGACTCCTATTTATACTAAATATGTATATCAAAAGAAGCATCTAGAGGAATATCCTTCTAGAAGCAAAAGATTCTATTAGGTCTTCCTATATTCGACTTATTCTATTTTATTGCAAGGCCTTATTAATATTGACCTTTATTACATCCAAATATACTTTTATACCTATGTGCGGGTTAGGACCCTAACATGTTCTCCCCCTTAAAAAAAGCCTTGTCCTCAAGTCTTGAGATGTGGAAATTGCTACAGAATGGTAGTTGGTTCCCAAGTGGCATCTGCTAGAGTTGTATCTTTCCACTAGACTAACACTTCCTTGATGGTTCTTTGCTAGAAAGTACCATGGATTTAAGCTTTGATTGTTTACTTAAATACAAATGACCTTTGTATCCAAGCTCATCATGGAGACAAGAGTACCTTGGGGAAACTGGAGCATTGGATTGCAATTGTTGGATCAGATGCAAAATTTTGGGATCTTGTAGCCATTCCTAGCGAACGACTTGGAGCCAATATGGTACAATGAAGGAAAGAGAAAAAAGGGATCCTTCATCTTCATATTTTCGGGAAAGTGCATCCTCAACCACATTTTCTTTTCCTTTCTCGTAAATAATCTCATAATCATATCCAAAGAGATTAGTCACCCATTTTTGTTTCTTTGGGGAGGAAATGCATTGTTCTAGAAAATACTTGAGGCTTTGATGGTCTGTCTTAATTTGGAAACATTTCCCCAATAGATAAGGGAGCCACAAATCAATGACATGAAGAATAACCAACATTTCCTTTTCATAGATGGATTTACCTAGATTTCTTTTAGATAGTTTCTTGTTGGTAAATTCCAAAGGTCGACCGTCTTACATAAGGACAACACCAATTCCTTTCCCTGAGGCATCACATTCCAACACAAAGGTCTTTGTGAAATCAGGAAGGGCCAGAACTGGAGTGGTGCACGTGGCCATCTTCAAGGTGTGAAAATCTTGAGTAGTGGTTGGAGTCCAAGTGAAAGAGTTATTTTTTAGGAGAGTAGTGAGAGGTGCTGCAATATTTCCATAATTCTTAACAAACTTGCGATAATACCTTATTAAGCCCAGAAATCCATGCAAGCTCTTGAAAGTCTTTGGGTGAGGCCAGTCTTGCATAGCTTCAATATTTTTAGGATCCACCCTGACGCCATCCTTTCCAACCAGATGACCCAAGTATTCTACTTCTGAGGCACCAAAAGCACATTTATATTGTTTCAGTAAAAGTTGGTGTTGATAGAGTAAATGGAGAACTCGATCCACATAAGCAAGATGGTATGTCCAGTTTTTTCTATAGATGAGGATATCATCAAAGAAAACTAAGAAAAAATGGCAGAGAAAATGATGGAAGAGATGATTCATGAGGCTTTGGAAGGTGGAGTGGGCATTACAAAAGCCAAAGGGCATGACCAAAAACTCATAGTTGCCCGAACGAAGATCATACGTATCTGGTGTAGCCCGAACGAAGATCAAGTTTAGTAAAGAATTGGGGACCACTCAATTCATCCAAGAGGTCATCAATGATAGGAATGGGAAATCTATGTTTAATGGTAAGTTTGT
>JZKD02S1672679.1:471208-483467 GCA_000966675.3 Picea glauca | reverse complement strand
ATGAAATGGTGCCAAATGTGTAATTGTCAAAGAGTGAGTCCTTAACAATCTTAGTAGCATAACAATACATGAAATTCCTTGAGAAAATGATGTTTCTTCATGGATTTTTATAGCAAGGAATTGGGTGATTATATAACTCCTTTGAGGTGTGAAAAGGGGCTCTTTAGGGCTCAATTAGGTCTTTGACCAGCCTACCATGTGGATTCAGCTCGGATTTGATGTCAAATCGACTTGGGAGCTGATCCATTAGTGGTTGGGAGGCTGACCAATTTCAATAAATGCGTCGTTTAGCAGGTGCGCAGGTTTTTCACCTAACAGCCGCACATCGTGCGCGTATGCACGCATTGTACGTTGTTGTTCCACGCATATGTGCACACACCTAGATTCTGTAAAGTGCCCTTCAATTTTTGGTTACTTTGTATAGTTTTTGACCCTTTTGCAATGCTATGGAATTAATCATGTGCCATGAATGACTTCATTCCTGTTTTGATGATGAAGAGTTCTTGTCGCCATGTGCGGACGAAATTTTAGTGATAACAGATGCCCCCTGATGGATGAGGTTAGGACCATACGTATAGCCGAAATCCATCAATGTTTCTTTTACTGAGAATGGTGTTGTAAGGGAGAGAAAGAGTGGGACTATGTAGAGCAATCCTTTGGAGAAGAAAGGAACCTGTAGAACCCGATCTTCCAGAAGGTGCGTAACAATATACAACTGTGTACAAACGAGGCAGGCATGCCCCATGCTCGTGTTAGGTAAATCTGAAAAAAAGATGACGAAAATGTTGGTGTAGACAACTGCAGTGCCCTCGGGGGCGGTAATGATAAAGGAAGAAGACAATTCTGCAAAGGAACTTACTCTGAACGATAGGCAATGGTCACAGTCACAAGTAGCGATGATGAGATGGGCAGTGATGGCCCTGCCAAGTTCAGAGGTCTTCGGCAACGAATAATAATAATAACTTCAATAGTCGCAAAGTAAGACCCACCGCAACATGAGAAAGTGTTGGCGTCAAATGTTATGGGGGTCAACGACATCAGGGAGCAAGGGTGTGTCCCCCTGTGCCATCCGATATCTTTCATGGAATGGAAAATGAGAATCAAGATACTATCGCCCTTCTGGAAAATTGTGTTGATGTCGAAAAAAAGGGGGACGCGACTCCCAGGAGCAAAGGGCTCCATGGAATCTGGTGAAGAAGTGGGAGAGGTACATGGAAAAAGTCAAGAAGTGGGAAGACTCAAGACTGCCCTTGGCTGGAGGATGTATGAGATAAACAATGGCCGCAACCGTGTGACAAGGTCGAGTGTCAGGGGGATGCCAAGACCGAGGATAAGTTGTGCCAGACGCGGGACAAGGTGAACAAATTCAGAGGGTAGAGGTAAGTGACCTGTGGCGTACTCTGAAGATATGGACGATGCCGGTGAGGGTAGTTGATAAGTAATGCTCCAACCAAGGGTGACATGGGTTGCGAGTGGCCAAAAGAGAAAGAAATTCGCCAACGGCGACGACAAAATAAAAGGTAATGATGGGAAATAAAGGCGTTTGTACAATAAATAATGAATAATTTTGGGAAAAAATGTACAAATACAGAAATGGGTGCCCCAGTGTGAAATGAGTGCCCCAGGGAGGGCATAAATTTCTTGGAAAACTGATGGAGGGTGGGGGCCCCATTAGTGAGTTTCTGTATGAGGTAGGTGGAATGAATATAGGTTCCCAGATGGGCAAACTGATGGTGGATGAAATGGAGGGTTCATGATCCTGCGAGTGTGCAGGTAAAAGAGAATAGAACCATAAAGTGATAATCTGGGAGTCCATGTGGGAAAGATTAGCAAAATGAGGAGAAGGAGTATGTGGTTAATTTGCAACATGATGAAAGACTATCGGGACTCCCATCCCTAAAGGATAATGAAGAACAACATGAGTGTCGAAAGTGCCGAAAGGTGCTATGAATGGGACAACTCATGTGGGTGAGAATGCTACCGGGTTACAGTACTGAAGATGCAAAGGGAGGTGTGAGTACTGTAGAGCCGGGAATGGGTATCCTAGAGGTCAATATCAGAGGGTGTAACTAGAAATGTAAATGCAATACAGTGGGAGAGACTACATGCCAGTGCTGAATATATACCTGAAGGAATGATGTTGAGAGATGATGATCACGGACCTACACATAGAACAACCAAATACCCAAAGTGAACAATATCTGAAGAGAATCTAAGATATTAACATGTGGTAAATAAATGTGACAATGCGCATGCGTACCTGACCATGATATGAAAAAAAGGCGCCCCGGGGGCTCAGGATGAAAAGTGGCCCAGGGACAGCTGTGATGTAGGTGGTAGGATGCTGATCCCATGGATGAAGACGGTTCGAAAAATGGACTCCGTGGGCTCCCATAATGGTGAGTAGAAGTTTGGAAAAAGGCCTATATATAGCTATAGGGCCCACATTGCCACCTCATTTGCACCTACTTCTACAGTGAGTTTCCGAGCAGATTCAGAGGAGATTGGGTGATTCAGGGAGCACGAGGTATCCGATCAACAGTGTGCGAGTTGCAGGTTAGTGGGCTGATCGTCCTGCATAGAAATAGGTTTCTAATTTTTGGGTAGGGTAGGTACGAGGGGTCGTACAGGGGTTTCGAGGGGTTTTTTGGTAGGGTGTGGGCCCACATGCGCGGGCGATTCAATGGAAGGCGTGCATACGTGCGCGCCTGTCCATTGAATAAATGTGCATTAGTGCGCGTGAGGGGGAAATTAAGGCGCGCCTGTGAGGTGTACAGGCGCGGATTAGTGCGCGCCTATGGGGTGTACAGGCGTGCATTAGTGCATGCCTGTGGGTTGAACAGGCGCGCTCCAGAGCGCGCCTGTGGGTTGGACAGGCGCACCCTAGCTCGCATCTGTTTTGTGACCAGGCGCACTCACAAGCGCGCCTGTGGGTTGGACAGGCGCGCATACGTGCGCGCCTGTATAGTGAACAGGTGCGCACGTGTGCGCGCCTGTGGGTGGTAAAACTGCGCCTAAGAGGCAAGGTTGTAGGGTAAAAAACGAGTCTTTTTTATGCATTGGATGGTTGCATAAGCTCATATAGGACTCTGTGTTGTGTGCAGGTGGCCAGCAGTGACTATGGATGTCCGGTGGCGTGAGCGAGACTGGTCACAGTTACGAGATGATGTGGCCAATGCAGGGCCTGAGGTGCGAGGGCTTTAGAAACCCATGGGTTCCTAAAGTTCTTTGAGTGTCCGTTGATACGAACACAGGAGTACTTACTCCAGTTCCTACTCCGGATGTGGAGTCCGGATCTTCACTGCTTCCTCGTACGAGGAGAGCAGATCCCCTTCACTGCGGTGGAGGATATCTATTTTCTGACTGGGCTTCCCTTCCGGGGAACGCCGCTGCCGGCAGAGCCTATGTTGTCGATGGATACATCTCTATGGGAGTTCGTTGGGCGATATTTCTCAGGTGACAACTACATGTCGGGGACTGTAGTGAGTGTGAGCGGTCTGGATTCTCTGTTGCATCGTTGCATAGCGGCGATGATTCTTCGGGTGTATGGGTCACTGCCGACCCAATAGATCAGTAGTGGTCAGCTACTGGTGAGGGAAAGGGTGGTGGTGGGTCGTGAGCACTTTGCATGGGGGCTTACACTATAGGCACGGATGATCGCGCAGTTGAATCGGTGTCGATCCACAGGTACCGAGGATTTCACGTTCGGGTCGATCCTGGTAGCCTATTTCTTGGAGAGGGTGCGATTGCTACGCCCGAGGGTGCTATTAGAGGCACTAGGGGTACGAGAGCCGTGTTTGAGGCAGTGGTCCATGATTTTGGTTCGCCACAGTGGTGGAAAAGGCGGGCATTATTTTATGGTGCAGGCGGCGCAAATATGGCGGCAGATGCCGCAAGTCATACTTCAATTCCCTTATGCTGGGGTGGACTTCCAGGGGGACCCGTACATGGTATTGCCTCCTGGGGAGGTATTCAACCATCGAGGTATGTTCTGTATTTGTATGTTTGGATTTATGTTATCTTTTGATATATCAGTTCATATGTATGATGTATAGACACTGATACGATCTGTTGTTTGTTGCTTTGTGCATGTGCAGATTTGGCACCTCGCGGGCGCGAGGTAGACTTGTATAGAGCACCAGCTCAACGAGAAAGGGAGAGACCATCACGTGGAGGGAGGCGTCAGCGGGATGAGGCTGTTGGGCGACCAACAGAGCCCGGGAGACCGGCACAGAGGCACCGTTTTGATGACCCTGGTGCGGGGCCATCGCACGCTCCTCCGGCGGTGGCCGGAGGTGATTTTGATGATATACACCGTCGTCTGGAGACGGTGTTACAAGAAATTCTTGAGGGCATGTGGATTGGCATCTAGGATGAGGGGTTCCTGGAGCAGTGCATCGGGTTACCACCACCATGGCGGTCGATCGTGCAACGAGCAGCTGTGCTCTCCGCTATGACTAGTGGACGCCTGCCGCCGGGGCAGGAGGGTCTTGCAGGGGTTCCACCACCTCCTCCTGAGGGGGGAGTAGGTGGGGGTGCAATAGAGGCACCCTGATGTATGATATGTATTTTGTATACCTTTTTGATAGGTTGGTGAGCCGATTTTTGTACCGAGATGTGGCACTGGCCTGCGGGCCAATGTATATTGTTTGTATGTAAACATTCAGATGGCCTGAGGGGCCCATATATATCTATGAGTATACATGTTTTTGAGATCTAAATGTGGTTTACATGTGTTTTTTGTTGATGATGATGATGTTTATTCTATCTATATGCTGTGACAGGATGTATGAGATGTTTTATGTATGTGTAGCTTGATTTGATATATGCCAATCTAACACCATGTTAGTTATTTCATCTATTGTTTGATTCAATTCTCTTAGGATATGTGTAAATGTAATGGAATCAAAATGTCAAGATAATAATCTAACCTGCAGGTATTTGCGAAAGAGGCACGGATCGCGTACACGGTACACATTGTTGAGCTGAAGGACGACTAGTTGGGAGTCGAGGAAAATGCTAAGGTGACGAATATGATGATGCTGGGCATCGGTTAGGAGGCTAATGAAAGCAGTGTATTAAGCTTGGTTGTTGGTTGTTGGTCCCAAACATATGCCACTTGAATGTAGCATTTCATGTGATGGGGTGTAGAGAGCCCAAGCAGCCGAAGCAAGATTTTGTGTCCAACGGCTGGCGCCGTCGGTGTAACCAATGTGGTATGCTGGTGGAGGAGTCATCTATCAATAGCAGAAAGGATAGTTTAGACGAGAGGGTAGAAGGAAAAAGATTAAAAACACTAAACAAGAAAAAGTAACCTAAAGTAGAATGACTACTTCTAAGCATAAAATTTCTTGAGATATAACCCATTGATGGGTTCTTGGAGTGAGAGGCCTTCGGGGGAGGCCAGGATGTATGCACCTTTGGTGAGGCAATGTTGGATGATGTAAGGGCGATGCCAAAGTGATTCAAATTTTCCATGGCCAAAGGTATCATGAGCGATATCATAGGCCAGGACAAGGTCTCCTTCGTGAAATGATCGAAGGTTGACATGGCGATCAAAGGTAGCCTTGGATCATTTTTTAGCTGCCTCGTTGTTCTATAATGAGGATCGATGATCTTCATCCAGAGACTCCAAGTTCAGCAAGCGTTGATCCATTGGAGCAGTGTCAGGTAAAAGCTCAATTGCGGTGCGAAGGGTGGGAATTTCGCACTCAATGGGAAGAGTTGCCTCGACCCCATGGACTAAATGAAATGGCGTGAAACCCGTAGCAGTGTTTACTGCCGTTCGATAAGCCCATAGAGTGGAAAATAACATATGATGCCAATTGGTTTTATGTTTATTAACCGTGCACTGTAACATGGTCTTGAGGACTTTGTTCACTGCCTCGACCTATCCATTGGACTGAGGGTAATATGGTGAGGCAAACTCATGAGAGAAGCCTAACCAAGATGAGAGTTTGACGAAGATCTCATTCTCGCAGTGTTTTCCATGGTCAGAAACAAGTTGGAGTGGTACGCCAAAACGTGATATGACGTGATTAAAGAAAAAACACGCTGCCGTGTCAGCGGTGTTGTTGAAAGTGGGCATATCTTCGGCCCATTTGGTGAAGTAATCAACGGCGACAACAATGTATTTGTGACCATTGCTGGAGGGGGGATTACAAGTCATAAAGTCGATGCCCCATTTACAAAAGGGGCCGGCCATAATGACAGGGTGAAGAAGAGCAGGGGGAGCTCGGGCTTTGTTGGCATAGAGCTGACATTGCTCACATCGTTTCACGGCATGAATGCAATCGTGAAATAAGGTGGGCCAAAAATAATCATCTCGGATAATCTTCTGAGCCGTGGAGATACCCGAAATATGGCCCCCACATGCGCCACTGTGGTAGTTGTTTAAGGCTCTGTCGGCCTCGTCAATAGTCAGGAAACGACGAAGAATGGTGTCGACGCCCTGCCGATATAGGATGTCGCCGATAAGGAGATAGCAGGGGGCCTGATGACGAATGCACCGAAGATCATCTTGTGATAGATGGTTACCAAACTTTTGAGTTCGTAGGTAGATGAGAAGGTCGCCATACCAAGGATCATCGGAAGCGATGTAAAATAGATGTTCGTCAGGAAAGTCAGTGTTGACGGGGGCACTAGATGTGTCAGAGGGGAGGGCCGTGACAAGTTCGGTGAGAACAAGGGCCTTCTTACTCTTAGGTGTTGAGAACTCGAGGTCGTACTCCTGAAGGATTACGATCCATCGAGCAAATTTTCCGTTAACTTGGTGACGAATGAGCAAGTATTTCATAGGGTTGGAATCGACGACGACCTTGGTGGTGCGAAGCAGAATGTAATGGTGCATTTTCTGGACTGCAAGGACAACTGCAAGAGCGAGTTTCTCTTTGTGTTTGTACTTCAAGGGTGGCCCTGATAGGTTCTTACTAACGTAGTAAATGACGTGTTCATGATTGTCATCTTCGAGCTGGACGAGGGCACCGACTACTGATACAAATGATGCTGATACATAGAGAATGAAGTCATGATTATAGTCAGGTGCACGGATCAAAGGTGCATTTGACAGCACTGCTTTAATATTGTCAAACGACTGTTGGGCATAGTCGTCCCAGTGAAAGGGGATGTCGTGACGTAGTAAGCGAAGGAAACCATGTGCGCGTATGGCATAATCAGGAACAAAGCATCGCAGAAAGTTAGCTTTGCCCTGTAGACTTTGCAGTTGTCACAAATTCCGAGGAGGTGGAATTTTGGTGATGGCTTTGACTTTAAGGGGGTCCATGGTAATACCGCTTTGGGAAATGATAAAACCGAGGAGGCGCCCGGCGGTGACACAAAAAACACACTTGAGAGGGTTCAAGCGAATGTTGTATTGACGACACCGTTGAAAGATGATTCGTAAATCATCAATGTGCTGAGTGCATTTCTTGGATCGAGCGGTGAGGTCATCCAAGTAGGCAAGGATGATTGCATCCAAATCGTGAAAGACGTATGTCATCGCCTGCTGGAAGGTTGCGCCGGCATTTTTGAGGCCGAAGGGCATGACACAATATGCAAACGTACCCCATGGGGTAATAAATGTGGTTTTATACTGATCGGATGGGTGAATTTGAATTTGGTTATAGCCAGAGAATCCGTCCATAAAGGAGAGAGCCTCGTGACCGGCACAATCGTCAATAATCTGATCGATGAAAGGTGTTGGGAAGTTTTCCTTTGGACATGCGTTGTTAAGATCATGAAAGTCAGTGCAGATGTGAATAGTGCCATGTTTTTTGTGGACGGGTACAGGGTTGGAAACCCATGAAGTATAAGCGATGGGGTAAATGAATCCGGCCGTATGCAATTTGTCGATTTCAGCTTTGATAGCTACGGCCTTGGATGGGTGTAGCGGTCGTTGTTTCTGGCGAACTGGTGTGATGTCAGGCCAGGTGTCGATGCGATGCTCGACAATAGAAGGATCGAGGCTAGGCATCTTTGTGTATGACCAGGCGAAAATATCCCTATATTCCTCGAAGAGGGCTTTATATGCGGTGATTTCCTGAGGAGTGCAAGCGGCTCCAATGATGATTTCTTCAACAATGCCCGGTGTAATGGAAATGTCAATTTTGATAGTGGGGGAAATGTTGGCTAGATTACCTTCTTCAAAAGCATTGGGTGCAGGAATGGGATTGTTGAACCAATCGATAGGCCCGGGTGGGATAAAATCTTTGGTTTCGAACGCGTAAATGGGATTGTGGCTAGGAGGCATGAGGGCTTCCTGCGGAAGGAAGAGTGCACGATGATGTAGTGCGTCCCAAGGAGAGTCCGGGCATTGTGGCTCTTCCAATATGTCTTCGTCGCATTGGAAACGACAGGAATATAATGGATCATGAGGAGTGATCTGAGTGACAGTGTGGTTTCCCCCTGCTAAAGAAACAGAGGGGGTAATGCTAGGGGAGGGTGAGGGTTCACTCGACATAAACCATATATTGAGGTACTGAGGAGTACCCATGGTGATAGGGTGAAGAGTCTCCATAGGGGAATGAGCCGGAGAGTTGGGGGGGTTGCGGGGTAATTCCTCAGAGACGTCATCTAAGAACCATGGAGGCGTAGGGAGTGCCTCGGGCTCAGGGGAAAGGACGTGAAGATCTGCCAGTGGCGAAGTACGGTCAATAATTGCCTCTGCGGGTTGGTGAAGCAAGGTCAATTGACTTTTCCTGTAAGCGTGAATAATAGGGCACTTGAATGTAAAATGTGCTAATGAATCGCAAAGAGAGCAAGGTAATCGCATGCATTCATTGACTGAAGTAGTGACATAATGAATGTCAGTGATATTTGTTGTGGAGGACATGGCAGGGCATGGGTTGTTCTGAAATTCCTGGCCTATGATAGCTAATGCCTTCCGGAAATGTGGCAGTGCTGGACAATGATGGGTGTAGTGGCCATACTCGGAACAGATAGCACATGCAAATTTGGTCCTCAACCCTTTACTACTGGAAGGTTGGGTGTTGGTAGTAATGGGTGGTGTGGGGGTTGGATTGGGGGGAATCAAATTCCGTAATTCTGGTAGTGATGGGCAGTTGTTGGTTTGGTGACCCTCTTTGTCACACAATGCGCAAGGTGGTGGGATGTGCGAAGGAAGTGGAGCTGTGGGCTCTTTCTTCTTTCTCCTGCCCCCAGCGGTAGTAGGGGGGTAGGGAGTATGGGGGTAGTGGGAGTGAGGATAGGAATTGTCATGGGGAGGCCTTCCTGTGGGCGAGGGATCATCTCAGGTGGATGTAAATACCACATTGGGATTGCTAGCACCATGTTGGGTAAGGTGAGCGTTGCGGCTACCTGGAAAGATTCTATACCGGGTGGAGGGTAAAAGAAGGGAATTTGAGTGAGGGGTCAGGGAACTGTCTCCCAAATGGGACTAGGCCCTTGAGGGGGTGTGGATTCATGGACTGGAGGGGTCAACGAATGCGCAGGAGGCTCCGGTGGGAGTGGTGCTGCGACTACTGAGATGTCAGGAATGATGGAAGCCTCCTGAGGAGGAAGTGTATCCTCCATGTGAGTTTCGTTGGATGAGAAGACGCATACTTGATTAGGGGGAAGGAGTGGTGGTGATCCATGGTATGTCCCTAACAAGGCTAGATCTTTGAAAATCCCAGGACCCATCTCGATGAGTGGATATGCGTCGTGGTTGGTATGAATGAGAGGAATAATGTTGTCGAGATTGGCAGATGGGTTTGGTTCGTAATGTGATACTTGGTCTATGGTCACAATCTTTCCATTGTGGGGGAACATGATGGTCCTAAAGACTGATGATGCCACTGCCTTCATAGCATACATGTAGCTACGTCCGAACAAGATATTGTAATCGAGTTGAGAATCGATCACTTCAATGTCAATGAGAATAGTTTTGCCCCCGAGTTCCATGGGGACATTTTGGAAGAGCCCTTCAGGAGATGATGGTCTTCCGTCATAAGCCCGTAATGTGATGGCGGATGGTATGAGTTCCGGGGAACCAATTTTCTACCATACTATTTTGGACATAATGCATGTAGATGCTCCTTCATTGATGATACATCGATGGACAGTGATGTTTCGTATTTTGACTGGTACTTGAATAGCGACCGCGGCTGGAAGACAAGGTTCGCAACTATCAAGGTCAAAAGTGATGAGTCGAGTATCAGTCGGGTCGACTGCCCCCATGGCGGAAAGTAGTGATTTTCGCTACGTTGGACAGGTCTGGAGGACTTCCAAGACTGACATGGCATCCGGGGATTGTGCTAAGTCATCTACCAAGCTGTAGTTATGTGCTGCCCTAACCTGTGGATTGTGAACATTCCTGCGCAAGGGGATGCGAGGGATGCATAATGGTGGTTCGGCAGAAGGGCGAGGAATCATCAACGGGGGTCTCGTCGGTGTAGGGTTTGTTTTTGGAGAGATGGGAGTAGACTCAGCTGTTGTAGGATATTGACGATTGCGTGTTTGCAGAAGAACTTCTTCCTCACTGGTGAGGAGAATTGTCCATTCTGCTGGATTGTTGGGATTATGATATTGGCCCACCTGAGGTGGGGGATGTTGTGTGTCCTGCTAGGTGTTTATCACACCTTGATGTGGGATAGGATTTTGCAGCACAACGGGAGGGGGTTGTTGCACATATTGTTGTTGTGCCCGCTGAGGGGCCGGTTGTGCTGAGGAAGGGGGAATGCTCCCCGAGTATTTCAATCTTTTGAAATCAGCGATCTGGGGGAAATGGTGAGTGTAGTGACCGAACATGCCACAAAGAGCACAAGGGTGGGTGGTTTTAACAGTGTTCCTCCCTTGGCGTTTGTTGTTGTTATTGCCCCCTTGGGGGTTTTGGTTTCCTTGGTTCTGATTGCCCCCAGGTGGTTGGTGTTGTGGTGGTTGATTCCCGCCTTGACCAGAATTGTTGTTATTCCTGTTCCGTCCTTTCTTCCTGTTATTGTTTGATGGATGGGTTGGGTTGGCTGTATTTAATTATTCAAAATTATGGTATTGTTGAGCAACGGAAGGCTGAACAAAATTTACCCCCGCATGTGGATGGGGGGGAGCCATGGGTTGTGGGGGACTAGGAAAAGGGAAGTATGGATTTTGTGGTGGTCTCGATCCATAAGGCACATAGGAAGACGTAGTGCTTTCACTAGTGCTATAATTTGATGTCGAGGGAGTACCACTGCTTGTGGGAATAGGTGGATGTATGGGGGGTGCCGGTGGTGGTCCACTGTTGGGTGGAGGTATAGCAACAAGATATGGCTATTGATAAGAGGGTGGGGGGTAGTAAGGAGTGCCCCCATATATCGTCGGGTATTGAGGAGTTCCATACATCGGTGGTGGTTGGGGTTGAGGACCGTGGTGTGTTGTGGCACCGATTAGTCCGTCTGCTTCATGAGACATCCTAGGTTTGTCTTGGCCAAATGGCGTAGGTTTTGGAAGATCAGGAAGTACTATATATAAGTACCTTGAATGTGCATAAATGAGGTCATATTATTGGGCCTTACTGATGGCTTCCTCTTCGGATTGTGGGAAGGTGGAAGCGACATCCTTACCAAGGAGAGCGACAAGTGATCTAAGAAACCAGTCAAGACATTATTGTTTGGTGGTTTCTACTTTACACAAACTACGTCGCCTATGCCACTCATGAATGTGATTAGCGATGTGGGTGGCTGAGGTCTGTTTGAAATTCGACAATATTTCTAGACCATTGTCATGGCAGATGGGTAGTTGGAAAAATGTCAAGAAGGCTTTGGCTAATGACTCAAAGGTCGTATGAGACCCAGATTTTTCTTCGACATACCATTTGGATGACGGGCCAGTAAGTGTGCATTGAAATAATCGCAGTCTGACAGAATCATCCATAATGCTATTGGAAGAACACCATAGATGAAAATTCATGACATGGTTGGCGGGGTCATCCCCTGCCTTTCCTTCAAATTTTGGTATGTCTGAAGGAAGTTTGGTTGGCATTGCAGGTCATGTGGCATCATGCAATATAGGATCATTTGTGAGCTTGGTGAGATCTGGTATGTTGAGAGAGGCCAAGTATGGCATTTGTAGTGGGGTGGGAATATTAGTTCCAGCCATATTGTGTTGTGAACCTGACCCTTGATGGAGACTAGGTGGGTTGGTGCTCCCTCCTTGAGAGGAAGTGGGTCCCCCGCTTCCGTGCAAAGGAGAGCTAGTGGATGGATGACCTTGGGAAGTGGACCCAAGTAAGGTAGAACCAAGAAAATCTGATCCTAGGATGGTAGCACTCACGAGAGTGTGTGAA
>JZKD02S1672679.1:458390-470314 GCA_000966675.3 Picea glauca | reverse complement strand
GGTGATTATGTAACTCCTTTGAGGTGTGAAAAGGGGCTCTTTAGGGCTCAATTAGGTCTTTGACCAGCCTACCATGTGGATTCAGCTCGGATTTGATGTCAAATCGACTTGGGAGTTGATCCATTAGTGGTTGGGAGGCCGACCAATTTCAATAAATGCGTCGTTTACTAGGTGCGCGGGTTTTTCGCCTAACAACTGTGCATCGTGCGCGTATGCATGCATTGTACGTTGTTGTTCCGTGCATATGCGCGCGCACCCAAATTCTGTAAAGCGCCCTTCAATTTTTGGTTACTTAGTATAGTTTTTGACCCTTTTGCAATGCTGTGGAATTAATCCTGTGCCATGAATGACTTCATTCCTGTTTTGATGATGCGGAGTTCTTGTCGCCATGTGTGGACGAAATTTCAGTGATAACAGTGACCTTGGCAACCTCCTCTTTTGTTTTTGAGAGGACAGCCTCATGGAATGTGAGTCTAGCTGCAGTTGCCTCCTTCTTTTTTATGAAAATATTTTCTAAAGGGCGTTCTGCCAATTGATAATAATATTGAACACCTTATATTTTATTCAAAAGGCATTACTGGGCTGATCCCATCTTTTTGTGTACCTCTAAATCTTGGGCTTGGAAAGATGATATATCTACTGCTTCTTTTTCGGACAAGCTTATTTTCATCTGCAGTTGTCTAACTAATTCTTTGTTTTCCTATGAATTCTTCTTCATCTTATCAAGGATGATCTTGAGTTGTTGAATTTCCTTCTTGTCATGGGCTCTAATCTCCTCAAATCCTTTATTTATCTTGTTCCTAGCTCCTTTCTCTACATTCTTCATTCTATCCTTCAACTGGCTCAGCGGTAGATCTTTCTGTTTCATCTTCTCCTTCAGGTTGCTCACTGAAAACTGGTTTGTTTTTGCAAATGCTCCTAGAGAGCCTGCAACCTCTATAGAAAAGTCTTCTTCTTCTAGGGACTACCCATCCAATAGAACCCTGTGCTTCTTGACATTTGCACCATCCCTTTGGTGTGTTTCTCTTCTTACTATCCCCCTTCTTTTCTTACTGAAGAATAATTCTTAAGGAGGCATATCTTATGCCAAAATAGGTGTAAGGTCTCCTATGAATACAACTTCGGCACTTAGGTTCCCTCTACTAAACTGTAGAGGTGTGAAAGATTGGATAGGACTTCCTATATTAGTCAATGTCTTCTTCCCGACTGTGTTAGTTGCTGGTTTTCCCGGTGTAGACTGTGTATTTTCTTCTGCCTTCTTTATCAAGGCCTCAGTTTCCTCCAATTTTTCTTGAGCGTCCTATCCACTGGAGCTCCCTGTTTCTAAACCTTGGGTTTTCGTTTGCTGTATGGATGGAGGCATCAGGGTTTCCCCCTGCAATACTTTGGGGATGTTATTTCTTCGATGCTTTTGGAAGTTATAAAACTCGGCCAATTTATCTGGTGCCAGAGATTGAACTCGACTCAAGACCTCCTGATAGGACCTTTCTCCTTGAAATATTTCATCTTGAGGAGAATCTTCATGTTCATATATTTTCAAGTTGCAGAGGGCCATATGATTACCTACGATCTTATACGGATCATTCTTCTTAAATTCGATATTGACCAACTTGATTTCTTCCAAGGATGCAACCTCTACTTTCAAATGGTCGAAGTCCAGCAGAGAAAACATACCAATTTGTATGGGAAAGAAGGGCTATACCCTTTTCTATAATGTTTTCATCTCCTTACTAATTCCCCCATGCATAGTTTGATGTGCTACTTTGCGACATACCAATCGATATGGAAAACATTCAGGCAGAGCATGTGGAGGAACCGAACGACCGAAAACTCTAATATAGGAGAAATTATCTTCAATGTACCAGTCGGCTATCTTACCCAGATTAGTCATTATTTTGTGAGAAATCTTGGGAGGTGGGAAAAAATATCATAGTATGCATAGGTACCACCACCCAGTTGCATATTTCGTAGAAGAAATCCTTCGCTTTGTCTTCCCAAAGCTTTGAATGATAAACATGTATGGGCTCTACACTAGTTGGAGTCCAATTCCAGCCCATCAGAGGAAAAAGTGTCATAAAACAAACGACGTCCATGATGTAAGACGACATGAAAAATGGGGCAGGTTTCCCCTTGGATTTCTTTAATTGATATTCTATAATCTCCCTAACCAAATTGTCCAACAATATCTTGGCCCATTCAAAAGAATACTCGTCTGATACTGTTTGCATAATAGCCACCCATGGTAACAAGAAATGGGTTGTGTTTTCTTTCCCGTAGAGTCTACACATCATCATCGCTATATACATCATGTGAGGCTCTAGCGAGGAAACTGTGTATACGGCATGGGAGTCATCTCTGAACTTCTGAGGGTGAGAGCTCCAATCCTTAAATAGGTCAGGCATGCTTTTTCCATATTGGGAACATTCCTTTTTGTCAAAGTCCACTAAGAAGTTGGCATTGTAAATGAAATTGGGTGATGGAGACAATTGGTACATTACCTGTAAATGTTCTGACTGAAAATACCCAACTACGACCTTCTATGATTTAAAGATGGTCCTGGTAGCAATATCAACATTTTCCAGCACCCAACCAATCATATCATTGTAATGCAGGAGTATAGGCCTCGTTGCTATCTTATGTAACTCTGATTGAGCAACAATTTTGTATCTGGTAGCCAAGGTCTCCATCTCCTCGTCACCTGAATCATCTGGGAAGATGACCAATTCATGCTGTAGACTATTGAATATCTGTGTCCAAGATTTAATGGTGTCTATGCTTCTGGGCGAAGTGTTGGAAAGGATATCTATGTTCTGGCTCAAACCTTCACCAGGTGCTTTAGTTTCTTTTCAAGGAGCCATGGTATCAAGTCTCAGAACTCTGCTATCTGTCATAGGAAATGCACAAAGTTCTTTACCTTGAAAACATACTCCTTAGTAAAAATGCACAATGAAATTCAAAATTCAATATCCTTTTCCTTTAATTGCATCGATTTACCAATACCTCTATTGGCGAAGCATTTACTTTCCTTAATGAATAAGATTTAGGCAGTGGTACAGGATCTCATTTGGAATGATTGTTGTAAATCAATTATTAATGTCATTAATTTTCAGGAAAAGCACAGACAAAATTTGAATTTATCTGAGTCATTATTCAGCAAAGGATTAATTATGTGATAATCGTTGTTAATGCACTAGTTAATCACATGTATCATTAAGTAAATTTCAGAATTTTGGATCTCAAGATATCCTATAACATTTCAAGGTATGACTTCTAAAACGCGAAATCGCGATGTGATTAATTAATTTTAATTATGTTTAACCCTTTTAAATAATCCTGATTAACCTAAGATAGTTTCATGATTTTGGATATTGGGATTTTGATAGTCACTACATGCAGGATCCTTGAAATGCGAAATTGCGACATGATTAATTAACTGTTAATCATTTTTACTTCTTAATTAATCCGGTTTAGTGCTTAAGACAATTTTGCGATTTCGGATATTGAGACTTTGGAGTTGTTGCATGTTGAAATGCCTGCATCGCGAAATTCTGATACCCAACCTTTCAAATGTAGTATTTAGTGGTTTGACTTTTTAACGAACAGGAGGCTCCATAAATTTTAAGAGATTAGAATCGTTAGATTGAATGGAAGATTTCATCAATGGTGAGAATCAAGCGCACATTGTTTTTATTTAAACGAGAATGAAAACTATTTAAAGTCTAAAGTTTATAAAAATATATGTGTTCCAACACTACATATGGAAGGAAGCAACAGACAATTGAAGGTTGGTTAGGTTTGATAAAATAAGCATGAAAGCTTCTACTACCATCATCCATATAGGTAACATAAAATTTATTAATGGAAGTCATACATGTATGAGTTTTTATTACTCTTTTTTCATAATTGCTGAAGGGAATTTAGGTAAGAATTTCTTCATCTAGAGTTATTTTATAAAATCACATGATTATATTATTTGAATGCATACCACTAGATGTGGTAAAGGCTAAAGGCCTATATTAATTCAAATCTTTTTAGCTTCTGAATGCACACACTGACATAGTAGAATGTCATGTTAATTTGGTTATGTGGTAATATCCAAAGAATTAAAAGATAAGAACTTGTTATAGGAATGAATGCCAGTAAGCTAGTCATGTATGAGACCTGAACATGGTTGGATATGGAAAGGTTATGAGACACACAGGTACTAAAAGCTTCCTACCTTTAAATAAAACTTGGACTACAACCTTTTTGCTAACACTAATGATAACCACAGAATTATATTCTTGGTGTATTGTTCAGGTCGAAAAGGAAGGCATCCAATTAATTGGGAAGACAATAGGAAGTGTGTGAAGAATGTGTCAACACATTGGCCAGAATTCCAACTTATGGATGGTGAGATACATGACTGAGATAAAGAGAATTATGTAATTCAATGCAAGGTGCATTGAATAAGTATGCATTGAGAATTGCACTTGTGCATAGTAAGTGATAGAAGCATGTACTGAATGCAATGGTTGAATGTATTTTGTAAGTACATGCATATATATTATTGCATGGAAATAATTGCTACTAACAGCTGAAATGTTGTGAACTCATGAAGTTGAGGACATTTCAAGGAGCTGTTAGACATTGCAACAAGAAATTTGCAAGTCAAGTAGCCACATGAGCATTGACTACAGGAAATTTTCTTGTTTAGAAAAAGAAGTAATGAACTTAGAGATATTACTGTGAACATGCATATGCATAGAATGATGGGTCATTCTATTTTATTAAATTGTTTGGTAATTGTGATTGAATTTCTAGGTGCAAGTGATTCTAAGATCACTGCATAAGGTTTTGTACACATTGCAATTGAATTATGTTGTACAAGAAATACTAACAGTTTGTTGGTTGTATGCAAGATGAAGGATTGTAGGAAAAATGGTATGCAGTTGGTGCCTGTGGAAAACCACAAGGATGACTACATTCAGAATATGGAAACAACCAAGAAGAATCATGAAATAGAATTTCATGTTTTGGGGAAAAAGTTGACTTCCCATTTGAACTAAGTTTGAGTTCCTAAATGAATTATTTTATGTTCTCTCATGATAACTTCATGTGGGTAATACATATGAGATGATGTTGATTAAAGTTATAATGTTCACTACAAAGAGTAGCTTGGGGAATATGCTGATTGGAAACCTCTTAGGGAAGATGGAACTCCAGGAGCCACGGTGCTATCAGACTTCCGGTCCAGCCTGTTGCTGAAGCCCAAGGAAAGGGAGGTGTAGCAGCCGAAGGACTGTGTGACAGAGAAGGTGTACACTCCTGGGGTGGGACATGCATGTGGGGAATCAGAGACCATTCGTTGGAGTTTTGCTGAGGTTTGGTACCTTGGCCTAGACCATGTTGATATGGATTATGGATCGTGGCTACTTTAGGAAGCCATAGCCTTGATGGATCCATAGCCTTTCTCAGGGGTGGAAGGTCTTCTCAATCAAAAACTAAGTATCAATTCTCTATTCATTGTATGTTGTGTATCTTGTATACAAGTTATATATATATATATATATATATTTCATATATGTTCTAATGTTGCTTCCGAATGAACAGGTGTAGGAGCAGAGTGTTTATGTCTATGGAGCCATAGCCCTACTAAGATTTTATCAACAATGAGATCTAGGGTTGGGTGGAACATCATGGATATACAACTAGTCAGTGCTTTCAATGAGGTTTAATTGAAGCATGTAACAAGGAGAAATGAGCTCAATGATTTACTGAAGAAAATCTATGGAATAGAGCAATTGAGTTTCATCTACAATATGAACACTAGAATTGGTGCTTGAAAGTAGAGCACCAGGTGGATAATAGGCTTCCAATAGCTAAAGCTTGGAGTTTTTTTTTGAATAATTTTCAATTATATATGTATAAACAAGTTGCACTGAGGACAGTAAAAAAATAAGGGGAGGGGATTGTAATATCCCCCGGTAGAGCCCCAGTTGTAATTATGAATTGTAAACATGTTTGTTAGGATAGTGAGATGAGTTATAATAAACTAGGAGGTTTATGTGATGATTAGGCCAGAGAGCCTAGGATGCTAAGGCCAAGAGCCTGTTTTGTATATGTAATTATGCAAAATCATTAATAAAAAATTATACATTGCTATGTGTAGACCGACCACGAAAAAATATTTATGGGGGACTAAGCTCCAATAGGTAGGGTAATGGAAGGGGGCTAAGTGTCTAGGCCTAGGGGATAATATAGAGGGATTACCTCTAAGGGAATAATATTTTATTATTATTTCCCAAAAGCTATGGTTGGCATAAGTTGTGTTGTCATAAGTTCTTGGGAGAAAAGGGAACAAGTGCTAAGTGGAAATCATGTGGCTTTAGGAAGACATGTGTCAACCTAGGTGCATGCATTTTATAGCTAGGAAATCCAACTCCTTCGTTGGGGGATTCGCTTCCCATTCTAGCATTGCTTCCTATACTTGTGTCTGGACCTGTTTGGAGTTTCTTTCTGACCCTTACGACACTTTGGAAGTATTTCACCCTTCCTGATTGACCATGGATTCACGCATTGAAATAGTTCTCCATAATCCTCACCTTTGTATATAGTAGACACATTTGGAATCCTGCAGTCATACTCGAGTTATCCCATGTGTCTCTTGTGAATCTTGATGCATTATATTCGTCTGAGCCGTGTTGTGTCTTAGCATTTGGCTATTGCCATTTTGGGTGTCCATACCCATTTTTTGTTGTTGTCATCACCCATGAGTTAGCTGAATGTTGTTGATGTATTTCTTAGGAGTTGAATTGAAGAAGCAGGTTTTCAGGCCTATGAGAAACTCTCCCAAGTGAGAGAGTTTGTTGGGAAGTGAGTTCTCTTGGAAGGGAGTCCCATAGAAGATACAATACTCTGAGACTTCTAGTCCAGCCTGCTGCTGAAGCCCAAGGTAAGCGAGGTGTAGTAGCCAATGGACTTGTATTAGTGAAGTTGTACCCTCCTTGGGTGAAGCAGGCATGTGGGGAATGCGGGTCTATGGGTTGTGGGTGTAAGTGGCTCTTGGGGTAAGATATCCTTATTTTTGTTTTGTGCAACTTCCTTGTTGTCTTTGCCAAGACTAGAATTCCCTTCCCCGGTAGAGTTTAGTCCCAACTAGGGGTGACCCACTGTTGAGCGTGATGAGTAGCATGGTCTATGGATTGGAGGTTTGTGGAAGGTCTGCATAGATTTCGTGTACTTCAATTGAAAGATAAGTACCCATTCCTATGTTCATTTACATGCAGTGCATATGTACATGTGTTATAATTGATGAATATTGCATATGCTGTTATATTATGGGTTTTTCCTATGAGTACTGCATGCATGATTTTACTGTTAGTTTCACATTAATCTATGTATGGATAGAATATGTTGTCTATTTATGTTTATATTTATATGCATATGATAATTGTTATTTCGATGAGATAGCATGGCCCGACCTAGGTGGCTAGGGGTGTGACAAAATGGTATCAGAGCAGAGAATTAAATGATTTAGTCGTTAGGTAGCACTACCCGGCAGGGGTTGGTGGTTGGGGACATTACAAAATGGTATCAGAGAAGTAAAGGCAATTTTAAGTTTGTTTGAGTAGCGTTACCCGACAGGGGTCAATGGTCAGGGACATTACAACTACAATAAAAAGGTTAGTCAAGACAAATCCCACAAAGACCTACGCATCCATCTTCCTTTGGGCACATGGACTTGATATCCTCTATGCCTTATGGTTGGAATTGTATTTCAATTTGTGTTATCATGGGGTAAGGTTGGGTTTAAATAGTGGTGACACATGGAATAAGGTATTGACTTACAACCCTTTTCTACTTCTTGATACTCTATCGCAACATGGTGGAGGGGATCAACCCTTGGCTACCTATTTATCCCTTTTAAGCCCGTAGCTATGGTTTCCATGTCCAACCCCTTTGGGGCTTGGCCATGGCCCCAAAGGCCATCACAATCATGATGTTATGGCCCTCCAACCCCAACATGTGTGTGTGTGTCTACACATACATACATACATACATACATATATATATATATATATATATATATATATAGGGGTTGGAGGGCCATAACACCATGGTTGTGATGACCTTTGGGACCATGGTGAAGGCCCAAAGGGGTTGGCCATGATAGTCATGGCTATGGGCCCAAAGGAGGCAGCTAGGTAGCCAAGGTTTGATCCCCTCCACCATGTTGCAATAGAGTATCAAGAAGTCAAAAAGAGTTGCAATCCCATACCATATTCCATGTGTCACCACTATTTAAACCAAACCTTACCCCATGACAATGCAAGCTGAAATACAATTCCAACCATAAGACATAGAGGATACCAATTATATATATACACAGTCACACACATATATATAATATTTTTTGTTTTTGTTTAGTTTTTGTCATTTATATATATTTTAATTTATAGTATAGTTAATTCTTTTTATTTTTTTAATTTGATTTTGTTTACTTTATATATATTATTCTTTTGTATGTATATATATGACTCCTTTTTTTTTTCCAGAGATAGATATAAGGATAAATAAAATACCCTAGAAACCCTAGAGTTTTTATTTTTATTTTTATAAATGTCCATAATATATTTTTTTGTTTCTCTAACTCCTACTGTATATTTATCTTTTCTTCTGTAGGTAACAAGGATGTTCTTCATGATACTTACAGTCAAGTTTCTTGTCATGGGTTTTTTTTTGTAGGGATAGATGTATATAATGAATGATAGTTTTCAAAACTCCAATACATGGAGACTATTGATGCAGGAGCATCATCATTAAATCCAAAGAGGCTGAGTTTGGAGGCAGAATTCGACACCTCAGTGCACCAAAATTTCAAATCGGCATTAAACAGAAGCAAGAGCAGTTGTTGAGATATTTTGGAAATATTGTTTTTAAATACTTGGTTTGTAAAATTGGGTCACCGCCTGAGAATGGATGGTTGTTGTAAATTCTCACACGACTGTAAGGTGTTACAAATGTGGAGCATCAATTCTTATCTGTTAATAACTCACATTTATTGTAATAGGACTAAGTAGGTAACCGCTAGAACAATGATGGGATATAATTCAGATAGGATGGAGAAGATCTCGAGAAGCCACTCCTTACATAGGTTTTATGTATTGTGTTGTAAGAGAGTATGAGAATAGAATTGTAGAAGAATAGAGTGGGATAAGTTAGATGTAGAAGTTAGACATAGAGAGTCCGGAGATAGTGAATAACCGTGTAACTTATGTAAATACTTCATGATTGAATAGAACAGACAAAAATTGATCCAAAGGCTTGGAAAGTGTTCATTTCAGTGTGTATTTGAATGAATGATATGTTCTTTGTGTGCTTATTTCATTATTCTTATGTATGTTGTTCATAGTTGAGTATATGGACTTATGAAGTATTAAATAAGTTTCAATTGATTATCTTCTGAGAGCTCAGATGCAAGGAGTGCATATTGTCTAGAAGGTGTGCGTCGACAGAGTCTATATTAGAATCAGAGAAGCTCAGAAGGGATAATGAGAAACTCAAACTGGGTGTTGCAAGGAGTGAACGGGGTCAAGAATCAATTAAGTGTCGAGATTTTAGGACTGTGAAGTGCAAGGAGTGCATAGTAAGATTTATTTTGAAGAAATCTCTAAGTCCTAACTTTGTTAGAGATTCTAGGATCACAAGGAGTGTGTCAGAGGTCGAAATACTTAGGGGAATAAATCTCAGAAGAGATAGTGACAAAGATTCAGTAGAAAGGGAGAAATATATTGAAGGTTGTTAATTGACGGTGGATATCCCTTTGAAGGAAGTCGAGGTCACTAACAACCATTAGATCTCGAGAAGGTATGAGGAGGTTAAACCCTGAAGTCCTTCGGAACTCATGTAATTGACATTTTTCGTGTGTGACGAGGTCAAAGCTCCTGAAATTACGAAGCCGAAGTCCATCTGGACCGTAGATCCAGAGGATGGTACGTGGTAGAGTATCGTTGAAATAAGGAGAAGGATCTATTCAAGAGAAAGTGGTAGCACAACAATGGAAGCTGTCGAAGTCTCGTAGTGGAGAAGTGAATCTTAGCCATCGGTATCGAGGAGGGTACGTGGCAACAGATCTGGGGAGCTCGTGAGGAGGAGCTTCAGAAATATTTTCAAGAAGAAAAGCATAAAATTAATGAAGTCATGAAGGATGAAACATATCTAGACTGTTAGATCGAGAGAAACACGTGGAGGAGATTCGTCTGACTCAGAGGAAATGCACTTTAGAGGAAAACACTTGAGGTGCAGCCAGAACCACCGAAGCATGAAATAGCGAAGTCCATCTAATTCCTCGATCTGTGAAGGACACGTGTCAACAGATCATGGACTTCTGCAAAGAGGACAAGTGGAAAACAAAGCATTGACTGAAGGTCACTCGAAGGATAATCTCAACTGTCGATCAAGAGAAACACGTGGCACTTTATCTAAAGCTTTGGGTTGATCCAGGTGGATATTGGTGGCCACCCACCTATTCCAACTGGCTCCTCATGTCCATTTTTTACTCAGCACATCTTTTTGTATTGCTTTATAATTGTGATTTCTACACTTTTGGGGCTATCTGAAGCCTCACACAGTCTCTAGGTGGATACAGGTGGCCTCTTGCCTAATCCAACTAGCCTATTTTGTACGTTTTCATGTCAACACATCTTGTTGTACTTCCAAGGCTGTTTTGGGCCCCTAAACATTTTTTTTTTGACTTGCCACAATCAGACTATAAATGGAGTTAGAGTCTAATGAAAGAATGTGTATTTCTCTAAAAGAACTTTCCAATGGGCTATCACGCACCTAAAACAAAGGTTGTATGAAAAATTTACGGCCCTAGGAAGTTGAGGTACCAAATTACACCAACATACCTACAGGGCTAGGGTTAGGTTTTTGGATGTCTAGGGTTTTGGCATTCATGAGTAATATCAAAAAGGCATATGGAGCCTCATTGTAATCCATTATTCTCAGACAAATGCACATAGTAGCCACATCTCTTCTCAGATATAGCTACCACCATTCGAGCAAGTTTCAATTCTACAGTTTTACAGTTTCAACCTATTTCATTATTTAATAGAAGATATCATTCACTGGATATTTGTGTTATTCTTCCTATCTCTGTGTTTATTGTATTTATTATATTAATCAATTCGTTCCTTTCCTAAATCTGGATCAGCGGTATTAGAGCGGTTTTCTCTTCATTTATTTTTCTTCATGCATGTCCCCCACAAGGCGTGGTGTTATCAGATAAATCGGTAGGTGCGGACACTAACTGATCTCTCTATATCCACCTAGATCTAGAACAAAACACATCAGAACATGACGCTTTCCTTAATTTTTAGATATTGAATTTACTAACTAAAGATGGATAGGTGACATACCGTTTAAACATCACTTCCTCTCGCCATCGCCATCGTAGCTCCATTCCAACACTCATACAATGATGATCTTGCAAAATAACGCAACCAACCAAAGTGATAGTAATAGCATAAACTCAATATAAACCTATGTATGTGATCAAGGAATCATAAAATAAAACACAACAAGCTTTATAGGAAAGAGACATATTAATTTATCATATTAAATGTGAAAGAGAGATTACAACCGTGGCCTTTGTTGGATTACTGAGAGGCGGGGGGGTGAATCAATAATAGAGCAATTGAATCCCTTTTTAACCATATAATCCAAGTGTTATATCAATGAAGCATTATCATCCAATAACTGTAGAGTAAATAAGCAATGAACAAATGAACAATCATACACATACATAGTACACTGGTGTTTTACATGGAAACCCAAATCGGGAGAAAACCACAGAATTATTTTTCTTATATGTCTTGAAGAATTACATTCATTGGAAGCACCAACTTCCTTTATTTTCCAGCTGCAACTGGAAGGAGGCT